>JAODKF010000096.1:2344411-2362900 GCA_026779585.1 Mormyrus proboscirostris
GAGGGAGCTTCACTCGGAGAGACAGCCATCAGGACCGAGGGTGCGCCGGCGTCGCCCGCCGTTGTAGCCGTGCCTCAGGCCGCCGTTGGGCAGGGGGCCATTGGCTGCTGCGATGCTGCAGTGCTTCAACAGGTTCACACCGCCCAGTGGGGGGGCCGAACGCACTCTGGGGGGGAAAGGCTTCATGGTAGACAGGATGAGGGCAAGGCAGTTGGCCACGTCTTTGTTAGGGGCACAGGCCAGAGCAGGGGTGCGACCTGAGGGACACGCAGACAGGGCTTAGGAGAAGGTCCTGCCAGCAGTAACCACACACACGAACAGCCCCTCCCAGGAGCTAAGCGGCCTGAGACACACTGAGTGATGTATTGAACAGTCGTTTCCTTACCAGTGCCTCACATCATTCGTAAAGCTGTACAGTACAGTGAGGTCAGTGACACATAAGTAAATTAAATACCGGAACACTGTACCAATGCATTATGTAATAACACAACAGAATGCAACAAACTGAATGATGATAATAACAACAGTAATAATAATAATAATAATAATAGGGTAATGTTGCAATACAAACTTATAATGTAGTCTATATATCTGTATACATTTTGTTGAGTTATTACATATTGTGGTATTACATGAAGCATTGTACATGTATGTGACAAGGTATTATGTAATAACGCATTATGTGATAAAAATGTTACATTTTGAGTTATTACAGTACATAATGGGTTGTAACAAACATTTTAGTCTACTATTACGAATTATATCAGTCAGGGTCCTGTGTAATTGGGCTTGTAATACTATTTTAGCCATGGATGTGATCATTAATAGATACATATATTATAGCAGTACAGCAAAGTTTCAATAGCAAGTCTGGTTAGAGATACAAATACAGGGGGTTTAGTTGGGGGCGTGGTCAGAATGTGGGCGGCGCTTGTAGGCTTTGGGTATTACTCACCCTCCCTGTCCTCTGCCAGCACGGCTGCCCCTCGGCTCAGCAGCACCTGCACCACGGTGGCCAGGCCGTTCCGCGCTGCCATGTGCAGGGGCCTGTGGGCAAAGGCCGGCCACACGTCAGCGGACACTGCGCTCTGTCTCGGCGGGACACTGCGCTCTGTCTCGGCGGGACACTGCGCTCTGTCTCGGCGGGACACTGCGCTCTGTCACCGCGGGACACTGCGCTCTGTCACCGCGGGACACTGCGCTCTGTCACCGCGGGACACTGCGCTCTGTCACCGCGGGACACTGCGATGAGCGCTCTGTCTCGATGGGACACGTTTAGAGACGGCCTTGAGGAAACCGCAGCAGACTCACATCTGCAGGGCGCTGTTAGCTGCATTGATGAGGGTCTGGTCCTCCAGCTCCGAGAGGATCAGCAGGGCGCACATCTCATGGGCCTGAGGACACCACAGCACTTAAGACTTCAGGGATGGAAGGAATCCCTCAGGAGACAGATTTAACAACAGCACTCACACATATACACACACACACAGGTTTGTAATTATATATTTATGGGCTCTCTATTCATTTCTATGGGGAAAACTCTAATCCCAACATGACAACCTTAACCCCCACCCAGCCCTAACCTGAACCATAAGTAACCAAACAAAATACTTTTAGATTTTTCAGTTTTTTGATTGCCTTTACAAATCTTTGTGGGGATCTGAAAAATGGTCCCCGCAATGTCAAAACAACAGGCTTTTATTACATTTTGGCTGACATTTCATCCCCACAATGTTATAAAAACCTAATCTACACACACACACACACACACACACACACACACACACACACACAACCCAGCCGACTAAGTCATAGTAAACACATGTTACAGCATTAACACACGTAACATTAAAATCCTGCATGCTCACCCTGCTGCAGGCCAGGTGCAGGGCTGTGTTGCCGTTTGCGTCTGCGAGGTTCAGGTCAGCCTTTGCCTGCCGCACTAGGATCTCTGCCGAGGTCAGGAGGAATTCATTAATACATGCAGGTTAGAGAGGTGACATGCTTAGCTAACAGACATCACACGGGTACCAGATTCATCTGGAATTATTCCGCTTCTCTTACTGATCTCACAGATACCATATTAATATATTGATACCTGCTGGCTAAATCGGGTTCACCTCATGATGAACAGCAAGGCCTTATGGTCAAGAGTGAATGCTGAGAAATCCTGATTTATAGGATTCACCCACACAATACTATTTCTGGGATAGTTAATTTTCTCCCAATTTCCATGAAATTAAAGCTAAAATGTGGGGAAAAAAGGGAGAAAACTGCTATGCGAGTTATACTGGATCTCCACTCCTGTGCTGCTTTGTGCTGCTCCACGCTCACCCACAGCCTCAGTGTGTCCCCTGTCCGCCGCCACCATCAGGGCTGTGCGGCCCACACGGTCCACGGCGTTAACCTGGGCGTCATGGTTCAGGAGCAACTGCAGCCCCACCGAGCTCTCGGCAAAGGCGGAGGCGTGAAGCGGGGTCCTACAGGCACAGCATAGGGCAGCCCGTTACCCCGGGCACATGGAATAACACTATATCTTTAAGCCCATATCTGAAAGTATAATGATATTATGATAAAAGCTACCAGTAAACCTCAGACCATTTACACAGGACAGGTTCCTCTCCTGCAAAGTTAACACATGCCTTTCAAACCTTTAATCACTGCCATAGAAGAATTGGCACACTTGCCTCCCCGCTGCATCCGGAACGTTCACAGCCCATGTGCCAACTGCCTCCACCAGCAGCCGTGCCGCCGCCTCGTGGCCGTTCAAGCTGGGAGACAGAGAGACAGGGTGTGGAGGAGGTGGGGTGCGGACGGCCTACAGGTGTGGTTATACTTACAGGGCACAGTGCAAGGGAGTGAAGGAGTTCCCCTCCTGGATGCTGACTGCGTTGCGTTCAAGTAAAACTTTCAGACAATCTTCATGTCCTGAGAAAACAAGATGCCGGGCAGATGGAAGTCAAACACCCAGCAGGTCCCAGGTCACTTTTGATTAAAGGCAGACAGCAATTTTTGAGCAATATTTTTATAGCACTGTTTTACTGGTACGCATTTTCATTTACATGCATCCTTAGTGCAATGCCATACTTGTGGAGCTACAAGAGCCAGTATATATTTATTTTGTTGTTCGATGGAAGATTAATTCTTTTTCTCAAAGAGAAATAGACAAAGAGAAATACTTGGTGCAAACTAAACAAAAAAGGAGATCAGAAGTGGCAGGGGATCCTGTGGCTGGACTCACCGTGGTATGCGGCCCAGTGCAAGGGCGTGTAGCCCCCATAGTCCAGCAGGCAGTCCAGGGGGTCAGCGCGGGCAGCAGCCCCCAGCAGGCAGCGCAGGACTTCCGCATGGCCGCGGGAGGCAGCCATGTGCAGCGGAGGGCGGCCGCGGGCATCCCGGCACAGGGTGTAGGCCTCGTGCTCCAGGAGGGCTGACACACAGTCACCACGGCCCAAGGCCGCCTGGTTGAGAAGGAGAGGGAACCTCAGCCATTTTGAAAGCCTTTGAGACAAGGCAAGACCAGGTCATGCCTTAACAAGCCTGACTGGATGAAGGATAAGACGGCGATCGGTCACCCCCCGGTGCAGCGCCGTGCGGCCGGCCTTGTCCGCCATGTCCGGCAGGGCGCCCCTTTCCAGCAGGTGGCAGACGCAGTCAACGTGGCCACCCAGCACGGCCAGCATCAGGGGCGTCCTGCCACAGGGAGAAGAGGGGGGCACGTCGCAGATTATCATGCCCGATAGTCCGGGGACTCGCCGAATGTGACAGGAGGCGTCGACCTACTGTCCCAGGCCGTCCGTGACGTCCACGATGTCTGGTTTCTCCCGGCTGCTGACCAGCCGCATCAAGCATGTGGTGTGGCCGCTGGCCGCTGTGGGAAGAACGGGGCGTCGGCAAAGGGGAGGTAAGGAGGCGGGGCTCAGGTGCGCGAGAGGTGGGGGAAATGGGCGCCGCACCTGCAGCGTGCAAGGGGGTCCACTTCCGGCGGCGATCCCTGACGAGGCAGGAGGCTCCGTGGGCCAGCAGCACCTCCACGCAGCGACAGTGCCCCCTCTGGGCGGCCAAGTACAGCGCAGTGCGGCCACCTGCATCGCGCCCGTCCAGACTGACCAGCGTCTCCGCCAGCACGTGCACGGCTTCACAGTGACCGTTATATGCCTAATTGGCAGGGGGGGGTGAGGGGGGTGTCAGAGAAATATGTTTTATGCTGGCATGTCCAAGTACCCAGAAATCAGCACATGGGCTGTAATAATTTTAGCGAAATTGTTACACAATAATGTTTTATTTGTTTTATTACACTAAGCATAAAATCCACAGTATAAAGCCATTTTTTGCATTAGTCTAAATATAACCTTAAAACCAGCCCTCATCCGAATGCCAAAACTAACTCAATCCCTAATGCCAACCCTAAACTTAGTTCAACCAGGGGCGGGTTAACTTATCTGCGGGCCCTAGGTCGACATCAGCAGGGACACTCAAGTACTGCCGACTGAACTAACCGTCCCATTTTTCCCCAGGCAGGGCAGGGCACTGGCATTTTCAGGACCCTAAGCTATTGCCTATGCAGTAATCAACCCCTGGCCCTGATTCCAAATGTAACCCTAGCCTAAACTTAACCCTAATGCCCCAAACCCTAAACCCCAGCACTAAGCCCAATGCCAGCGCTGGCCCTAAATTTAATGTCAAGTGTAACCTGAAGCGTAGATGTTTTTTTCAGATTTCAACCAAGGCTATTACATTACAGCTGGCAGAGTTTGCAACAGGGTTGGTATAACGGTTAGCATTAGAGCTGGCATTAGGGCTAGGGCTAGGGCTGGCATCGTGGATAAGTCTAAGGGGTTAGAGATGATTTTAGCATTAGGGTTAGGGTAGGGTGACCAGATAATCCATGTCAGGGGACACTTTGAGCTGGGACAGGATTTGAAAATTACCGTTTCAATTAAAAGTACCTGGATTTCACTTAAGCACTGAGTTCTTGCGTTGTGCTGATTGGTCAGTCTCCTACAATCATGCATCTGTCACTAATGAGTCTTTCAATCAAGGAAACAACCCAGGCAAAGCACAAGAAGAACTGAACTAATTAGCCAAGCGCAGGAGACTTTTAGTTTTAAAGTAGATTGTTAAACCTGAAATAGCGCTAAGTGTTCTCCCTGACAAGGATTATTTGGTCAGTTGATGTTAGGTTTCACATTAGCATAATTACTTAGACATAAAAAGAGATTTTTTCTTCTTTGAAGTTGTTGTTCCCCTGTTGTCTTCTGGGATTTTCTGCATGCACAGTGTACTGTGCGTTTCTACATATAAATGCTAAGCACCGTTTCGTAACCTTTGTGACTCAAAGAGCCACAAAATATACGTCACATGACGCAAGATGCAAGCTTACCGCTAAGTGCAGAGGACTAACAGGAAAGCTGCTCTCCACATCCCCCAGAAAGTTGAAAGACATTTCCAGCAGCTGGAGCAGAAATGAAAACGACAGCCGTGAATTCAGCGGCCAGGATCACCACAAACTTCGGCACTTCTCATGCTGCTGCCAAACCTAGGAGGGCGGGGACTGCATTTTCCAGCACCCCCCCCCCCCCCTCCTAATACTCACCAGTTCGATATTTTGCTTGTTGCCGAAGGCAGCTGCATAGTGAACAGGACTGTAACCGCTGCTATTGCGCAGTGTCGGGTCGGCACCGTTGTCCAGTAAATACTCCAAGCAGCTGACATGTCACACAACAGAACGCAAATGTTAAAACAGGAGTGTGGCACATTAACACAACGTCCACCAACCCCCCCACCCCTACCCACAGCTCAGTGGACACTCATGAAGTGCAGCAGTGCAAATCTTGCCGTTTCTCTGCCAGTTTTAATAATTTTCTTTGCCAGATTTTCAATAGCTACCGGCAGCTTAATGCAGCTGAAATGCACGTGACAGATGAGGTGCAGTCAAACCGATCGCAGACACTCACAAAAAGGTCTCCTTTGCACAGTGATCCTTCTCCCCAGAGTAATGTCTGTCCACTCTGCAAAGACAGCATCACCCCACAAACTGTCAGTCACAAACAGGTAACAGACCCATAAATACACAATAACGCTACTCATTTCTAGCTAGGAGGAATCCTGGGCAACACTTTACTTAAGGGGGCACAAATAATGTAGCAGGACACTCTTAACTAATGTGTCTGAAAAGGAAGTAATTTCAAAACCAAGATCTGGCTTGAGAAAATGACACAAATGAGTCCACAGTATCAGACGAGGCCTTTTCATCAGCAACAAGACGGGCCAACATACCGGCGGAAGGTCTGAGACGCAGCGGAGTAGTGCAGAGGGGTGCAGCCTTTGCTGTCGGCCGCGTTGACCTCGGCTCCAGCAGTCACCAGGGTCACTGTGCACTGGTAGTTTGCGTTGGCTGAGGCGTAGTGCAGTGGAGTTCTGTGTGAGGCGTAAGGGACAGTGAGCAGCAATGCTCTCTAGTTCTCTGTTACACTGACTCTAAGCTCATCTGTTTGGTTGAAACAAAGCGTCGGTCTGGATTTGTACTTTCTGGACCTGAACTTTCCACCTCTGTCTTTAATGGATTACTTTTGTGAGTAACCCCCCAACACCGTTCCCCCCCTCTCCATACTCCATAGCACTGTGTCTGCCCTGGAAACCTTTCCATTTCTGGAATCTATAATCTCCCAGGCCCTGAAACGGAAGACGTAAACATAGAGTGCATCATATAAAAGGCTGAGCAGAGGGAGCACTTCCTGCACCAGCTGAGGATGTTCAGCCTGCCACAGGAGATATTACACACCAATCAATGAGTCTCTGTTCGTCCATCACAGTCTGGGATGGATCAAGCACCAAAAAGACGAGAGCAGCCTACAATGAATAATCAGGCCCATGGAAAAGATCATCAGTGTTAACCTGCCCTTCCAGGACTCCCCCCCCCAACCAGGAAAAGGCCAGGAAAGGTTATCACAGACCCCTCACACTTGATCCATCTCCTCTCCAACAGGTGCTACAGATCAGTGTCCTAAACAAACAGGTGCAAGAACAGTTTCTTCCCACAATCCCTCACTCGTACAAACAGCTGACCCAGTTGCCTCAGTGCAGTTGACCTGTTAACTAGAGCTGAAGATCTCTGCTGGGCTTGCGCAGTAAATGAGTGGTCAGGTGATACATTTCGATTAGCACGAGAAAGATGCGAAAATGGATGCTGAGGAGGTGAAACGGAGACTAGCCTCTGGCGACTACGTTTTGGTTGCACCGGCAACAAAAGCAAAGTCTGAGGTGTGGAAAAGTTTTGACCATGTGCATAATGAAAATAATGAGCCAGTGGGTTATGTGAAATGCAAAAGACGTCACATTCTGTTGAAGTACGACAGCAAATCCATTTTTAGTGATGTTTAAAAAAATGTATCAATGACTCATTCTTGACACGTGAGCACATGAGCTGTGTGCGTGTGCACATTTGAATAATGTCGGCCTGTAAACGGGTTTGGGCTTTTAAAAAGCTGTCAATCAATATGTACTTGTCGGGCTCGGGCCTTGTCGGGCCTAACTTTTAAGGCCCGATTACAGCTCTACTGTTAACCCCACCAACCTCTTAATACGTCACTTATTCACTGTACTTATTCCACATATTTATTCCTGAATGCCTTACACATGCACTCAGTTTTAAACACTTACCAACCACACACGTGCATTGTACATTAACTGGACTGCATGTGACCACTGAATTGCCTAAACGGTCTCAAACTACGTATGAGAGCCACTGGCAGTGGAGACAAATTCCCTGTGTGTGAACATACTTGGCCAAATAAGCCTGTTTCTAAAACTGTATGTAATCACTGGTACATGTTGGGGGTTTTGAGGGCTATATGTCTTACTTACCTTCCAAATTTGTCCTTCTTACTCATGTCAGCACCGCTGCTCAACAGCAAGTTAAGACATTCGACATTTCTGAAAGACACAAAACACATTTCTGGAAAGCAGTGGTGGACCACAAAGAAGTGTTAATCTTCCTCATGCAGTCTGACTCCAAATCATAGCCGGTCGACAGAGGACCGGTGTTCAGATTTCCTGTTGGACCAGACCCATTTGCCCAAGACTGAACATTGCTGACTCACCCTCCGGATGCAGCAGCGTGTAGACAGGTCCTCCCAAGATTGTCTGGGGTGTTTATGTCAAACCCGGCTGACAGCACGTGATCATTGCTCAGAGACGACACAATGCTGTACAGCTGACCTGCAGGGTTGCCAGACAAGGAAAGCCACACGGCATGACTCCACAAAAGCAAAAGCAACCGAGACACAGCTCGAATTATTACCCCAAACTGAGATCCGACTGAGGCAACATTCACCCGCCATGATTTTCTTGGCCATTCTATTTTCATAACACAATAAAATTTGATGGTACATTCTATTATGTTGGACTTGATGACATGAAGAGGACTTTTTGTATTTTAGGGCTATTTCTGAAAGGCAGGCATCATGAAATTGCAGGTCCATGTTCAACGTAAGGAATATATATTATTGTGGCTCAGCTGTATCTTTCTGTAGGTAAACCGGCAAAGTAGAAAAGTTAAATGTGCAAAAATATCATGAGCACTAAGGCACTACTGTCTGCAGCCAATGAAGTGCCTGCAATTTTAAACTTAACAGTTTTACTAAAATGACTTCGCTTCCTTTAAAAAGGCCAACAAACAATCATAGGAACAGTGAGGTGCGTTTGTCCAGCCTACACTTAGAACGCCATTAGAAATACTCCATTAGCCAAAAAAAACAAGTCAGGCTGCTCCATGTTTTACTGAACTGTCACCACCTTCACAGAGACAGTTTTTTATGCATAGTACAGAATTAAAATTGGCAGTGTCCCCCCCCCCGCAACTGCAATATCAATGTGCAACTACAGCAGATTTAACATTAGAGCTTCTTAACACGTTGAATTAATTTTTAGAAGATGACTAATGACCCAGTAAACCCTGGTAGCTGCAATGGCAGAATTACCAAGAAACGTTCTTCTAAATACCACCAACTCAGCCAATTTGGACAGAACAATAAATCAGAAAAGGACTTATTCTTAACCCTTAAAGACTGGCATTACACAAAGAAGCAACAACATAGTTAAATCTCTTAAGATAAGTACTCAAAGCGCATGGAGCCTGAGGGAGGTTGATTCTGAGATCCTCACCTGAGGAAAGCAACTTGCGACAACAGTCTGAAAACCCGTAGAGGACGGCCAAGTGCAGGGGGAACATCCCACGGACCCCCTGTCTAAAAACACAGAGCTTTGTATCAAAAGCAGCGCCACAAGCAAATGACTTACAGGTCTAAAGGTAGCCATTTTCAGGCGGATCGGGTCATTATCACACTCAAAGCCGATCCAAGTCACCCGTTTGGCTGGGAGGTCTCAGCCGTGCGCTTACCGGGCTGTATCGGCACCGTTGGTCATCAGGGTGCTAATCAACAGCTCATAGCCGTACTTAGCAGCAATGTGAAGAGGAGTATTGCCAAACTTATCCACACAGTCAATCTCCGCACCTATGAGAAACATGAGTAAATGGGTAAAATGATATCAGGTCACAAACGGACATAGACATGAAATGAGTTCCCGTCTTCTCACCATTCTGTATGAGGATCTGCGAACGGGTAAAGCGTCCGTGAATGGCTGCCATGTGCAGGGGGCTTTTCCCTTCTTTGTTCTACAGAAGAAAGAAAGAGTCAAGGAATGGCTGCCAACCAAACAAACAGCTCATTTGGTACAACTGAAAAGCCCTGATAAGGTCCTTAGATGCTCTGAAACACTGAACGGTTACTCCAGAAGGCAGTTACAAAGAGCAGATTCCTCTCCCGCGACAGTAAGGTGGTCATCTCCATGGACCTGCATGTTGACATCAGCTCCATTGTTGACCAGAAGCTCCAGGCACAAAGCCCCATTGGTGGAAACGGCAGCCAGGTGGAGGGGACTGCAGCCCCGTAGGTTTGGCTGATTCACGTTGGCCCCCCGGTTGACCAGCATGTTGGCTACGGCCTCCTGACCAGCATAGCAGGCCATGTGCAGCGCTGTGTTCCCAAAAGCGTTAGGCTCGTCAATCTGGACGGAGAGCAGAACAGCGTGAGATGGGGGGTTTGGAAGGAGACAACAACAGGTGGTACTTTAGACATGCACTCCACTGGGCAGCCTCAGACAGCCCAAGTTTTTGCTCCCTATCGGGAAATGGGAGGGTGCAAAAGCGTGGACTGTCTGGGGTCCCCTGAGGACCTGGTGGTGAAACATTGCTCTAGAGATCAGTGATGATCACCAGGCAGAAAGCAGCTTCAAAAAGGTGAATTCAGTTCCAGAGAGAAGAACAAGCTCTGTGCAAAGTATGCAGAAAAATTGGACCTGAGTGCTATTCCATGGCTAAGAAACAACCAAAATTCAAATATGTAAGCAACAGAATTTTTCACTTATTAACCTTTTAATTAAAAATCAAGCCCACAGCAGGCTCCTTTTGGCTACACATTCTTTGATCTGAGCACAAGGAACTCTGGAATCACCTCAGCCCCAAGCTGGAGAAGGTACTTGAGCACATCAACCTGGCCGGCGGCAGCAGCAACATGGAGTGGGGTGTAACCCTGTGCATCCCTGCAGGCTGCGTCGACGCCACGAACCACAAGGACCTTTACCACTTCCAAATGCCCTGAAAGAGCAAGGGACAAGATGAAGGCAGAATTTACGTTACATGAAGAAGTTACAGGCCTAAAATATCTTGATAATCTGGTGTTTCCCAATCCAGTCCTCGAGGATCCACAGCAAGTCCATGTTTTTGCTCACTCCCAGCTCCTGGAGGGAGCAAAAATGTGCACTGTCTGGCAGGGAACTTGGAGGGAGCAAAAACATGTACTGGCTGTGGGTCCCCAAGGACTGGGTTGGGAAACATGCTGTAGGCTAATAGTAGGGTGACCAGATAATCCATGTCAAGGACGACACTTTCAGCTACTTCATATTTTACAAGTTACTTTAAAACTGAAAGGCTCCTGTGCTTGGCTAAGTAATTGAAAAACTCAGTGCTAAAGTGAAATCTAGGTCCTTTTAATTGCAGTGGTTGAAATCCTGTCCTGGCTCAAAGTGTCCTCCCTGACATGGATTATCAGGTCACCCTACTAATAGGATTGCGTCTGTGTACATAGAACTTTTATTTTCTTTTATTATTAAAGTGTGTAAAGAAAGCTAAAGGGTCCAACAACAAGTATAATCAACAAGGGAGGAGGGAGGACTCCCTCATTATTTAATTAAACTGCTAAATATTCCTCTACCCCAACATTATTACTATGATTCCGGGTCCAACTCACCCATGTAAGCTGCCCAGTGAAGTGCCTGTCTGTCCTTCTTATCGATGGCACTGAGATTAACCCCTCTATTCAGCAGCAAATTCACCATCTGAAAGCAGAAGACAGACGCGTGCGAACGATCCACACACACTATGTGTTGGCATGCAAGCATGGAAAGATCTCTGACCCCAGGTCCCTCACCTCCAGGTGGCCACTATGGGCTGCATGGTGCAGGGCTGTCCTTCCCATCCGGTCAGCCAGGTTCAAGTTGCTCAAGTGGGGCAGCAGGACCTCCGCACAGCGCACAGCGCGACCAGCGGCTGCCATGTGCAGCGCTGTCAGCCAGGACTTGTCCCGTGCGTTGACCTCTGCCCCTTGGCGCAGCAGCAAATCCACTGCCTTCTGGGACAGTTCACACACCACCTCATTACCTCACTGGGCTACTAAGCATGGCCAGATCAAATGGCTACAGCATATGTTTACTACTCCAGAGCAGGAAGTGACCTGGTGTGATGAAGAAATTTTACACCTACTCCAAACCTTGTGTTTTTATTCATTCTGAAACACCAATTTATTTTTGAGCTGCCAGGAAAAGTGAAAGGCGGCGTGAAGATCTTGCATTCACTGGCAGGCCACTGACGCTTGTAAGGAGATAATGACCAAATAAGATACGCTGGCTGATGCAAGCCCCTCACGCTTACCAGTTATGTAACAATCGGAAGAAAACTTATAGCTTTCAGACATTAAATCGTTCTCGTTAAGGTATAGACGCAACACTGACACACACTTGCTGTTCAATTTTTTAAGGCAGGTGTGCTTACTTCATTTCGTGATGCGGCGGCCCGGTGCAGAGGAGTCAGCCATGCGTGGTCCTTAGCATTAACACAAGCACCTGAGAGAGAGGAAATCAGCATTTTAAAGAGAAAGACACACAATTCAACCATGAAGTACATGAATTTGGGTTTCGGAAGAGTTACGGACCTGAATTAATGAGGAGCTCCATTATATATACATCACCGAGGCATGAGGCAGCGTGCAGAGGTGTACGACGTTCTTGGTCCTGGGGAGGAAGCGCAGGAGGGAATGAGAAAGAGAGAGAGAAAGAGAGAGAGTGAGAGAGCAGTTGATTTGAGCAATACCTAAACACAAATTTAGCCTGCTGTGATGTCATTTTAGAGCAAATCAATCAGGCATAACAGAACAGACAATGGTAACACAAACAATAGGGGGAATCCAGATTATTTTTTTAGCCACTTTATTTTTAATTTGTTGAATGTCTACCTCAGACACAGAGTGGGTCCTGGATATTCAGTTCCCCTCCAAGTCTGATTCAGCAAGATAATATAAAATAGGTTATTTAACATAAGCATGAGTCTCCTTGCAAGACTGACTGAGCTCACAACCCATTAACTGAAATCACAGCAAGTATGGATGAAGCATCTTCCAGGGATGTGAGCAAAAGCCTCCTACCAGACAACCAGGAACAACCAGGCAGCTACTCTGTTGGGCTCCCTGTCCCATTCAGTCCAGCATTCACACTCCAAACTACCATCTGCACTAAAGTGCAAATATACTATCCAAGAGGAACGAATACATGGAGTCATGCTGGTAATGTGCTTAACATAAATGCAAACCCTCATCCATGTTTAATGTCACTATTCCTTCCTGGATGAATTTCAGATCAACGTTCCCCGCATGCTGCACCGGCGTCAGAGGCTAATCGCACCCTTCAGCCATGTTATTAATTGCTGCGTCATTCTGTGAGCAATCATCAAGAATCCTGAAGCAGGTGAGCGGCACAATCAGGTAGGCAAGGCCCAGGCAAGAGAAGCCAATGGCTTAGGGGAGGAGAAGAACACAGAGACCCACTGAGGCCTATGCACACCATACAGTATAACTATCAGAATGAGTTCAAATAATTATCTTTTTAAAAATAATGTAATAGTTGATAAATATGACCTCAAAAACTATCAACCGAATTCAACAAAAAACAAGGTAACGAATGTGATGTATTGTTGAATTTAAAAAGTAATTGACCAGTAACACTACACAAGAACAAGCAGAAGGCTTGGCAACAGATAAGGACTGTCCACTTTATGATTTGGGGGTTCCTCTGTAAACTCCAATTTTCTCCCACAGTCCAAAAGCATTCAAGTTAAATGGAATGGTGTCAAAAAAATGGTATCCAATCCAGGGTCCCCCTGCCTACTCAGGACAGGCTTCAGGCTCAGTGTAATCCTGGGGTGCTTAAAGAATTATGGGAAATGGGTGGATACTGTAGGTTCCCAGTAGCCAGAACAAGGTGAAACACTGAAATACTCCGGTAATCGCAGCCTTTGGAAACTGCTGCTGTGCCTCATGTTTGGGGACCAGTCAGTTACCAAACAGTCATTTCTTGGTCTGTTAAGAGATTAACATAGTTTAAAGAGGCACCTTCCATGTACTAACCAGCACATTGACATCCTCTTTCTTGTGCAATAATGCTTTGACTTCATCTGCATTCCGGTTGAAGATAGCCTGAACCAGGGGGGTCTGCAAAAATGACATTATTCACATAGCAGCCAATAGCCAGTTAGCACCAAATTCAATTACATATAACTGCTCTAAAATACATGATACAAAAAACATCAACACCAGCAACGCCAACATGTTTGCACAATTTTTAAAAAATCTAATTTTACAAAACTACTGCAAGTTTTGTTGGAGTCCATTTCATTTTCCCATTATAATATTAGCTACGATCACAATTGTACCAGCACAATACCATTTATACGCTCCCTTGTTTATGATTTCTAATGTTCTAGGCCCTGAACACAACTAATCATTTGTTGGTGTAAGGTTGCAAGCACTGCTCAAAAACTGAAATTGTGTTTTCGTATCACTCCATTAAAGAGATGTGAAATTTAAGTTTCTAATTGAAGCGAGTTTTAATGGTTAATTAATACATGTCATTAATGTCCATGTCATTTTAGTGTTTATTAGGCAGATAAAGCGTTTTTCGAAAGTGCAGAGCAGTAATTTACCACAATATAGCAAGTGAGTTTGACATCCTGACTTCAAGAACTGTGGGTAAATACAATGTTAATTAAATCACGCATCACCGTAGTCTCACAGTACGACTTAAAAAAACGACTGCCGGGTTAACATTCAAGGGCGTCAATAATAAATACTTGAAGCTGCAAAAATATTGAGTCATCGGGATAAAATGCATGTACAAAATGTCAGGCAGCCTGCTGTACAGCCCATGCCTGGTACCCGAGAGACCGTGTGGATACCCGGCAATGCGGGGCTGCGACCTCCCTTCGTTTCTCAGTTTTAAAAAAGCAAATGTCGTTGTATATATGTCAAAACTTACAATCAGCCTTCTCCATTAGCAGGTAACTACACAAGTTATGCGAACCACTTAAAATATAAAAATATAATTAACATTAACTAACAACCAGCAAAGACACAATAACGGAGATAGGCTATGTATTGATGTTCACACTTACATACACACTGTTAAATACACATTTGACTGCATATTTATTTATACCATACGGACAAGAACAGTATTTAAATTAATAGATCAGTAAAGGCCTTTAAAATGCCAGTTTTCTAAGTCCGCGTATGCAAGGCAAAGCAAAATATATCTGCAACATACATGCAGAAAACAGCCGGATAATTAATGTGGTTATTTTGCGGTAATGTTTTCCATTCCTACCTGGTCTGTTATACTGAGTATTCCCATCTCCCGTAGTCAGTCAGGGCGGAGCTCCTTCATCAGGCCGCGATTGAGAGGTACGCGTTGCTTGTTTTATCGTGGTATTTACAGAATGGCTGCTCCGGCGGCCGTGCATGCACGCAGTTGTTTATTGCTCTGACAGATCGACGACGGGAAAGCTGTCCGTCCGCAGGGGTGGCGGCTGCGCGGCAGTTCCTTCACGGACTGAGCAGCGCCGCTCCGCGGTGCCCCGGCGTAGGCGCCACTCCGATCAGTGGCTGTCATACAAATTGCAACCCACGCTGTAGGCGAAAGCTGCCTGGTTCCAGAAAGCTGCAGTACGTCTGGATTTTACGCATGTTTTATCGAAATATTCACCTTATTTGGCTCTTGGGCAGTTAAAAGTTTGTTAATTCAACAAAATCCCACACCCATCGGCATTGCTGGGTCCCTCCCGCGACTCCTACCCTGCCTTACACAAAGCTGAGGAAACTCTGTGTTCAATTTTATGATACGCAAAATGCAGGCATTTTCTGCCTCTGCATTGTATAATTATAGACTACATTATACTGAAATTTCTGACGCTATATGCAGTGTTGAAATGTCCATTTGAACGCAGAAGTTCCTTACAAAACCTTGACAACTTCCTTGATATCAGGAACAATTATGCACCAGATCATGCTTGTGTAGGCCAACCTCATTTTTATGTATATCAATTGTGCGTTGAATAAAAAGCCTCTGTGTAATGTAAAAATAAAATGCTGATGTACTCTTTTTACATTAATGATTCCTTATGGCAAGTTAAGGAATTGCAGAATCGAGGCCTGATTTGGTCTGTGGCACCGTGCCCTGAAATAAAAATTTACATATTGTCTTTTGGCAAGAATTGTATATATTTCTGCTCTGGCAAAAGAATACGTCTCAACAGTCTGAGTAATTTTGACATTTACATTTAAATTTAAGGGTGACACTCCTAGCCCTGTTGCCTTTCACCTTCAAGGCTAAGGATTGAATTCTGCCCCTGTTGTGTACATGGAATTTGAATGTTTATTCTATGTTGCATGGATTTCCACCCACAATCCAAAAACAAAAAGTGGGTGTTTTCAAATTTGCGATGTTCATCAGGATAAGCAGTTAGATGGTGGATGGATGGCTGAAAATAGCAGAAACTTTTAGGGTGCAGTCTTTTCGTATTTGCTTTATATAAAATGTCCAAATAATGTCAAAATAATAAATTAATAATAACTTATATTCACCCTGAACATCATACCTCTTATTCTTAATGTTGAAAATACCAGACAGTATAATTCGCCTCGGATTTAATTATGCACATTTTTCACATATCACTCTGAATGGTTTCCAAACATTTTATATATCACTTTTAATGATTGTCCACGAATGATTTTCTTTTGTACTGTGATAATTACAAGATTTTGAACATCTCGTCTGATTATAGAATAATAAAACACATATATAATGATTCAGGTGTGTAAAGGTTCATTCTGTGTCTTTTGAGATATCTATTTTAAGAGCCGCTAAGCACTTCGTAACCTTAACACCCTTCGGCGGAGGAGCGGCGTTTGGAATGACGCATACTTCCGCTTTTCCAATCGCTGTTCGGACGTATCTTAGAAACGGCGTGACGTTTCGTGTGATGACAGGCGAAGGGGAAAGGCGATCAGCAGACACCGGTATGCGGCGCAAGGTCGGTAAAAAGGGGGGTTGAACCGAAGCTGGAGAAAACTCTTTTCAACTGAGCCAAATACAAGGTAACTGTATAAAAAGGCCGGACTGGAGCACATTTTTGTTAGCTAGCTAACCAGCTAACATTTACTTAGTTAAACTATGTGACTCGATAACCTTGTTTGGCTGAAGAGAAGGCGGGCATTTATGATTCAGCTGTCTGACTGATTACCGGCTTGACCGAGATCTCCTCCAATTTATCCATATGATATTTTTGTGAAACGATCTTTTTCATGTGGACTCGGCGAATTGGATTTAAACTTAGTAACCTGACGTTTGGATCTTAGGTTGCACATTTATGGTAGTATTGTGCAAACTATCAAGCTAATTTTTGACATTTTGTTTGCCGGGTGGTGGAAGATATTCTAACTTAGACAATGGCCGTTTCGGCGAGCCGCCGGTTACCAGCGGCTGTGAGGACATTTGGCGAGGTCGCTGCCATGGGCTCGAGACGGCCCAGCGCGGCGTTGCCCAGACCTCGGCATCCAATCAGGTGAGGTGGAAAGCCTGACGTGAGAGGTCACGACGGGTAGCGGACCAATAGCGTGGAAGCATGATTCACTGCCGTTATTCTGAGTGCAACCAAATTGTGAATAAAATTCCCAAACTGCATTTAAACAATGATGTGATCAGGAATTTTGTCAAGCTTTCTGTGTACGGTCATATATGTAAATTTATAGAAATGTCTAAAGTATATATGTGTGATTTAAATCTGTCTCATTTATCTGTACCTGAAATTACTCCTGACAGCTGTAAACGATTTTCAGAACATTTTTTTTAAAAAAAAGAAAAACAAATTCAGCATATAGCTATAATATGAGAATTTCTATTAAACACCTTTATTAGAGGGGTGATGGTGCATGACTGACAACAATTTCCTTTTACATTAGATACCTGTCATCTTGTGGCATTTTAATGACAAGGACCCACAGATTACTTTGCTGCTTAGATCTGGAAGCGACACCTTTGCCACACTGCAGGACGTTCCTTAGTCTACCAAATAAGAGAAAGGAATACTCAGAGCGTAGAATACTAGGGTAAGTGTGTGATCCTGGGACACAATCTTCTAATCTGCCTTGCTCTATTATATGAATGGCATCAGCACTAATCCCATAACAAATTTTACTTGGAGCAGAAACTATATGCCATAAAGCTCTTATTTGTTTCTGCTCATGTTTGCATTTCAAGTCAACAGTGGAAAAAGCCTCCACATCAAAGTACAGTATAACCCAACAGCTGCCATTCACTCTTGATGCATTCAGGTACTCGATGCAGGAGATGTACGATGTGGTGTCCAACGTGGACGACTACAAGCTGTTTGTGCCATGGTGCAAGAAGTCCCAGACCATCATGAAGAGAACTGGGCATGCTAAGGCCCAACTGGAGGTTGGCTTTCCTCCAGTTATGGAAAGATACACATCCATGATCACCAACGTGCGACCTCACCTAGTCAAGGTAACAGCGCCGCTTGCTTAAAGACCGTAATGTTTCCTGTAGGGCTGCAACTAATGATTATTTTGATAATCGATTAATCTGTCGATTCATTTTTTGATTAATCGGGGGGGGCAAAACCAATTCGATTTCCAGCAATTTTTATTAACCTAGTCTGTCTTTGTACAATGGTTGTTTCCAGCAACTCGCATAAAAAACAAATGTATGCTACACTAAGAGTATAAAGAAAATAATAATTTTGTAGCAGCTGAATCAATGTAATGAAATACACAAAATCTTGTTTTATGAAGTGCAACCAGCATG
>JAODKF010000096.1:2363000-2381055 GCA_026779585.1 Mormyrus proboscirostris
ACATATGTGACAGGGGGAGAGAGCACGCAAGCGAGTGTGTCTGCATTTATTACGGACAAACAAAGTAAACATTTATTTTGGAGAAAAAGCCTTTTCCGCATTTTATGCTAAAAATGCGCCGGCTTGCGCACTCGTGAAACGCCGTAGACTTTAGTGGTAACAAGAAATTTAAGGTGGGTAAACTATATGCACAGCGGTAAAATGGTGGGTAACTATTTATATCCTTAATATTAGTGATCTCAAAAAAGGTGAAGAAACGCTGTTTTGTAAATTTAAAAGGTGCATAAATGGCGTTTATGTGCATTTACCCTCCACTACACCACTGAGGATTTATGTTAAGTAATCTGAATAATTGCATAAAATAATCCAAAAACTCCACGTCACATAATACATCAGTGTCTCTCCGACCTAATTTCAGCAAATTCTGGCAGAATTAAAACAAGACACTGCTGTGTCTGCCTCCGCCATTTTTTAAACGTTTTTTTCAATACTTCCAGAATTCATCACGTAAGCTACTCAAGGCATGCCATTGGTTCTCGTCACCTTTTTCTTTCATGACGGTCGGCATCCAGCTTAATGGTGCTTTACTGCCACGGCAGCTTTGGTTAGCTTACTGCTCCCAAATTAAGAGGTAGCCACTGTACTTATGTGTATAATAACGTAGACCCAACTAATCGATTATTAAATTAGTTGGCAACTATTTTAATAATCGATTTTAATTGATTAAATTGATTAGTTGTTGCAGCCCTAGTTACCTGGATTTAATTTTTTCCCCATAGAAAAAAGCTGCACATTGACAATGTGTTCCACCTGTGATGTGTGGGTTCTCTTTAGGCTGTTTGTACAGATGGAAAACTCTTCAACCATCTAGAAACGATATGGCGCTTCAGCCCTGGTATCCCTGGTTACCCCCGGACCTGCACAGTGGATTTCTCTGTGAGTAACTGTCTTTGACCTCCTCCGCCATAGTGCAAGGACTGCCTGTCTGCCACCATTATTCTCCATTCATGTTCCTGCCACTCATGCTCCTGTTTTTATCTGCTTTTATCTCCCAGATATCCTTCGAATTTCGCTCCTTGCTGCACTCCCAGTTGGCTACGGTCTTCTTCGACGAAGTGGTGAAGCAGATGGTGGCCGCGTTTGAGCGGCGCGCCTACAAGCTGTACGGCCCAGAGACCCGCATCCCACGGGAGCTTATGTTCCATGAGGTGCACCAGACGTGAGCCTGGCTGTGGCTCCTGTATGTGCGCGTGTGTATCCTTCTGCTCCCTTGTATCTCCGCATCACAGTGAATGATATGCACATTGTCCTGGAACGTTATATGGGACTGATAAAACACAGGCTCACCCACTGGGTGTTTACCACCATTCCCTTTACACAGTTTCTATTCAGTTGGTGTCTCCATGGCAACATTCTAAGGAACTCAGTTTTTTTTTTTTTTAATTGCATTGGCTGCCAATAGAATCCATCCATGCCTTGTTTGAAGCAACCTCTGCTTCTTAAGTTTGTCCTGCGAGGTCCATTCATTTAGGTGGATATGTGTTGGTTTTGAATTTGGCTTTCTGTTTTGCCAGTGAATTTTGATTTCACCAGTCCGTCACCTCCATTGTATGCGGCAGCTTTTTTTAAAAAAAAAAGTGATTTTATTTTTCCCCATCCACATATTTCACCTGTATTTATTGGAAAAGAAAGGAACAAACAATCCTGACTACTGTTTTTATTTATTTGTCTAGTGTTTGACTTAGGAAGTTGAGAGGGACTCTTGAATTTCTAAGCTTGGTTTGGATACCAGCCCCAAAGTTGCTCATTGTGTGTCCAGATGTCCCCAAACACAAGAAACTACTGAAAGAAATAGAAAATAGAAATGTTAGTACAGTAACCAACCCACCCTATTTATAGGCCTTTTTTCAATAGAAGTAGTTCCACTCAGCATGCAGCTAATAAATTCCATGGTTAACTAGTGTCCTATAAAGTCCTTCAGCAAGGTTTTATCAGGAAGGACTCTTGCTGTTTGCTGTAATTTATGTAAGAGTGGGTGGAAAAACCCAGCTGTAGGTCACCCTGGACATGAAATGATGGAGGTGAATTGGGATTCATTATTTCCTGCTCCCTTTACTCTCTAGCCAGTTTGAAGGCAAATTATTTTTTAAGATGACTGAATTTAAAAGCACAGCAGTGAATTTCAGTTTTGTCAGCCTATGGATAGACCTTCTTGCTTTCTCATTACTGTGGCACACTAGATGTGGAGCAGCCACTTTCTGAGTAACGGACTAAAAAATTACAGCCTCGTGTAAGAGTTAACAAAACAGGGAGAGTCCATCTTTTCATTTCACTAGTTTACATCCTGTTAGATGCAGCAAACCAACTTCATTCTTGAATTCAGCCTAGGGTCTTGGAAAATTCTCTACAATAAGAAAGGGATTAGGGTGCAGAGCAACAGCCAGTAGGGGTGATAACACCCAGGAAGGGTACATAACACCCAGGACAATTTAATCATTACAATTGTTATATGAAAGATGTGCTTGTGTGAATGGGAATCTTTCTTAACTCATCCAATATCCTGGAAATGTACTGTTATAAAGAGACTATATATGTATATTATATATGCAACAACGTCCATATAGGGTTATAAGTTACTGGTACAAAATATTTAAAAACCAAGGAACATGTGTTTTAGTGTAGAAACAATGTAAAGTAATTTGAAATACATTTTAATATTGTAATGGAATAACCCTGAATATTACCACATTGTTATAAAACTACAATTATAAATTTAAATTGTAATTCCATTCCGTACTATGCAAAAGTCATAAGCAGTTATAGAGGATACCTAAGACAATTTCTCAGGGTGTTTATATTTGCTAAGAAAAAAACACCATATTACATTACAACTTTTGCAAATTAACAGTAACAGTACAAAAAGTAATCAAGAATTTCTTCTGTTCTCCAAAAACTTGCTTGTATCTTGTTGGATGGCTAGGTGAACATCACTTTGTTTCGCAAATCTCTCTTCAGAGGCACCTCAGCCATTCTGTATATTCATTAGATGTCACCATCAGTTAAAATGACTAACTTAATTAGTTAAATAGCTCAGTGAAGGTGGTGTAATGGTCGAGCCAAAAAATAGATTGATATATTGAACGGTTGTAGCAAATACGGGGGTGACTTTAGGACCGGTTCAGAAATGGTTAACACACTTTGACAACCATCAGTTTTACACTGATGATCATTTATGCCTAACTGTTTTGCACAATTTTGTATTTGATAAATTTATATTATAAAAATTGGCAAGATTGAGTAAACAGATATGATTACTTGTGTGCTATGTTTGTTTATTCACACTAGGAATTTACAGCTTCTTTTTAACAGGGAATAAACTGTGACCATAAGGAGATGGCATTTTGTAATGAGGGCCACACTGCAGCTGCAATGATTGCCTCGCAATGAAGGACAATGAGACCATAACTGTGTTCTACATTTTTTCTCTCGTGGATTATCAATTAGAATGGAACATTAGCGGAACCTCTGTTTCATCCAATAGTTTCTCTCCTGATGTTTATCTTTAATTTTGGTTATGGTGTTATTTATATTTATGGAGAAGATTTCCTGTTGTATTCAGTTTAAGGAAAATCTTTTTGATTGTAGTCTCAGGGTTTTAAAGTCAAACGTGGGACAAACAAAATGTGCTGCTGTATTCTGTAAATGTTACACAATGGTGTGCAGAACTGATATGGATATTGCAGATTTATTTGTATCCCAGTATAAAAGACCTGCGATGATTCTGGTTTATTTTGGTAAATAAAAATCACAAAAACGTGAACAATCAAAAGGAAACTACTTTCAGATGCTATCTTGCGTGTCACCAACACTAATAATCTTACTGTACTACTAAGGCAATATGTCAGAGATTGACATCCAGCATTTGCTCATACAGTCTTTAGATCAGATCCTGATGAACACTTTTTACCAGATATACTGATACACAGTTTGGATTAACAGCCAGTTAATAGCAAACATGTCTTACTGTCATCATGCTGGCATCTCTTCACTTTCCCCCAGTTGTTCTAGCAAAACGACAAATATATAGATGAATGAATATCAGATTTACAATTCTAACCAATATTTTTGAAAATTGTAATGTTTCGTATACACTGACAATAGAGATAAATAATAAACGCTCCATTGGAGGATTTTGTCTTTTAAAGTATACATAAGGGTTGAAAAATGAGCATCCCATATATTTCTGGTTTTATAATCAAGCAGAAATCCATGCAATAAGTATGAGAATTTTACTGACAAAATTAGATTATTTTTGCAGCTATGGAACAAAGATAACGGTCAGCCGTGAATAAGTGTCAATCACGAAGGTGGCACTTTGTAGGGGTCATTTCACTCTGACTGCTATGAAGAGGGCGTGCTTGGCAAGTTTAGAAACAAGTGTCCACTCTCCACCTAATAATACTCAAGGATATTTTTAAATTTGTCTTGACACCTCTGCAAGCACTAACAGCTCGTGTACAGCTCCCATTCTGGGAGAACATCTACTAAACCTAATCCATGTGTTGCAAAGATCCCTCTAAATGTCTTATAATGAACCATGGCATTGAAAGTAGACACACATGCTATGCATGATGGGTCTCCGTAGTCATTGCCAGGTTGTTACACTGGTGAGTTTCCTGCCCATCGCTTCTGCAAAAGCATCACTCCTCCTTTATTTGCCAATTGTTTTATTCAAATCAGTGGAGTTTGACAGGGTTTCAGAGATAACCAGGACATTTAAACTGCTCACTTGGGAAGCTTGAAGAGTCACAAATAGGATGTGGCCTTTTAAAGGGCAAAAGCAGGAGCAGAAATCCGAGTACAGCAGGGGCATGTGGAACAGCTATTAATAAGACCTCAGGGAAAGAAGGAACCCCCGAAATAGACGGGATGAACATTCAACAGCACTCACTCACACACAACTAGCACTATATCCAGTTCAAAAGGACAGACTGAAAATGAGTGTATAGGCCATCCCATTTCTATTTTCACTTCCTTTTTCTACAGACCTCGGTACCTAAACACCTCTCTGTGACAAAATGGCAACTGAAGTTCAAGTCGGGCACAATGAGTAACTGTTCTTTGTATACGAGTTCACAGGAGACGTGGACACAAAGTTCCTCTTGCAGCAGAGATGTAAATTGTGGCCATAATTTCACTGAGGGACCATCTTAAGTTAAGCTGGTAATCAAGTTTTAGGCTGTGAATTGAAGAAAAAAAAAAAAAAAAAAAAACACACAAAAGGCAAATGATAAAAAAAAAAACATTTATTTGTATTTCCAGGTTTTTTTTCCCCATTTCCACCCCATTCTGTGTCAAACACTCTTCCTGTTTTTTGTAACATCAAAGTTAGTCAAGCTAGACTTTCAATCCTACTCTTTACCAAATTACTTCCATTTCATTCCAATACAGAATACCCTGCAGGTTTGCCCTTTAAACAGGGTAGAACAGACAGTGGACAACATAAGACACACAGCAACATAAAATAATCCACAGAATAGTAGCACCCAATGCACCTTAGCCTGTTGTGTCAACATCAGGCAGACCTCCAATGAGATCATAGTAAAGCTGACTATATGCAAGAAAGAATGGAGTGTATTACAGTAAGTGCATGAGTCTTACCTTCTTCTGATAGCAAAAGGCCCTTTAAGCTGAGAGTGGTGAGAGCCAACACTTATCTGGACCAGGGAGACACTGCCAGGGAGTGTTATGTACATTAAAGCTGAACATGCTGTAATCTCCCAGTCACTTTCATAAATACTGCAGTCAGAATCAGCCTCACGATTTTTATTCCCAATTTCAAAACCCCGATCCTTAGACTGCTTAAACTGCAAAAGACAATCTGACCATATAAAAATAAAACCCCGTTTTTTCTATAAAATGTCTCTGAACTGCATAAGACATTACACTAAGTGGAGTATCACACTTAAATAAAAGTAGTAAACCCAACTGAATCCTGTATACTTTCACCTGTAACGTATCAGTAAAATAAGAAAAAAATACCAATTGTGATTGCAGAGTTAAGCATTACTTTGATAAGGCTTCACTATTTAGTCAGCAAAAATTGTCAAAAGTAAATTTCCCGTGGGCTTTGAGTTACATTTAGGATCTTCAGCCATTCCTTCACCCCCCCACCTCCTTAAAAAATAAGATATAAAAAAGGACTAAAATATAAGATCTAAATATGGGCTTTAAACCAAATACTCTCTTCCACGAATAAAACCGATACAATTCTGTTATCAGTTCTCCAGAAAAAACACATCTTAACAATGGGTAGTTTTATGATAAGTGCAACTCAGACAGTTCTAGCAATTAAAAACGGGCAAAAAAATTAAACAAAGTCAGGGACCAAACACTAATGCAATGTGGCCTTCAAGAAACGTTTGCCAGGTCAGCTGGACTCCAAGATCGCGTCAGTTCCCCCACATCATGTCAGTCCCACCAATCAAAGTATGCAGAAGTTCTGGATAGAAGGCCGGTGGTGACCTCAGCTTATGAAAGACTGGCGAGAGCCACACATTCTGACTGTGCTCTATGGGGGTAAAAAAAAATCGTTGATATAGTAAGTGTAAAATTATTATCCTCAAATGTGGACACACACAAACACACACACGGATTCTCTTTTCAAAGCACCCTGCCTCTCCTCTTAAGTACAAGTATATTCTTTCCTTTCCTGATAGCTCTACCCAGACGTGGCTCCCACCACCGCCATCAACCCATCGGTGCTCATGGACTTGGGGCGCTCCAGGGGGAAGCCCAGTGCTCTGCTCCACACCAGCTGGGCCAGGACACCCAGTGCCCGGGACACGCCAAACAGCACAGTGTAGTAGTTCATCTCTGTCATGCCATAGTACTGCAAAGAAAGAAGGGGGGGGGGGAGAGAAGAGACTGCTAAAGATCCACCTGTCCGTTGTGAGGAAACATCCCCGCATCCTGTACCCTTAGAGCACGAGTGTCAAACTCCAGTCCTTGGGGGGTCAAAGCCCTGCACAGTTTTTGGTTCACCCTAATTTGACACACCTGATTCAGCTCCTTGTGCTAATTACCACACAGCTCTTGAGCTGAATCATTTGTAGTGGAACAAGGAAAGAACTAAGATACACAGGGCTCCTGGCCCCCAGGACTGGAGATGGATTTATGCTGAAGGCTGTCTTCCCATCTGGGAACACCCTCTAAGGTCAAACAAAGCCAATAAGGACAGGGGGTGTCTTTATCTAACTATGCTGGATAAGAAACTAATTAATACTATTTAGTTAATACTATTTTTTATTTATTATTTATTATTAATACTATTTTCTAATCAGGCAAATAAACAATTTTGTCAATAAGATCATTTTTGTAAAGGGATCGATACCTGTAGCAGGACCCCGCTATGGGCATCCACATTGGGCCAGGGGTTCTTGGCCTTGCCCTGTTCCAGCAGCACATTGGGCACGATCTTGTATAGCTGGGCCACCAGCTTAAACATGGGGTCGTTCGGCAGGTGCTTCAGGGCGAATTCACGCTGACAGGTGTACCGGGGGTCCGTCTTCCTCAGGACCGCGTGCCCGTAACCTGGGACCACCTGGGTAAATGATGAAAACCAGACATATTGGTGGATTATGGGAGTTCAAAAGAATTTTCCTCAGATCGCATTTGGCAGACAGCTTATTAGGAAGGCTGCACTATATTTAGATCACGGTAACCAAAGCAATGCTGTCAATATTTTTACTGAAAAGTACACATTCCCTTCAATGAATACAGTGGTATCTTGAACACAATCTTTTCCAGAATCGAGTTTGAACACCGATCAGTTCGAGAACTGAACATATTTTTCCCATAACTAATGGGAATCCAAATAATCCATTGTCAGACCTAAAAATTACACATATAAATTAATTTTTATAAAATCTCAAAGTTATCAGGCCTATTTTGCAGAAACCACATGTAAAACATCTAAACACAATAAAATAAAATACTTTATTTATAGGCCTCTTGGCGAAAAGCTTAAACTGAAGCGTCTCCCCTTTGTTTATACGGAGAAACGCGGATGTGCGACTCATTTTCACCCGTAAAGGTTCTTTCAGCTTGGCGTCTTGGTTCGTCTACAGAGCATCATCACGAACACTGGGCAAGTTTTTTCGAAAAAAGCTGTTCAGGTGGTGGATTGTTCGGGCCCGGAGCCGTTCGACAACCGAGGTACCACTGTACTTAGTACTTAGCGATTCGGAACCTGTCCTCGGATGCCCAGGGCACAAGGCAGCGTACGCTCCAGACGGGACACCCATCCAGAGAGCACATAAATGGTCCTCACCCTCCCAGACTTTAGCGTGTTCCAGATGTAGTCCCTCAGCTTCTCATCGGACACCTCCCCTCCCAACTCCTTCTGCAGGGCCGTCAGCCACACCAGCACCTCCTGCAGAGACAACCTTACATTAGGCAGCGTCCACCTTCCCAGAGAATCTAATCCACAGAGCCAAACGCCACCCCTTAAATGTTTTTCAGATGCACCAACCTGATTGGCCAGTCCATGCAGAGGCCCAGCCAATCCATTCATGGCCGCACTGAAGGAGAGGTAGGGGTCAGACAAAGCACTGCCCACGAGGTGAGATGTATGGGCACTGACGTTGCCACCTTCATGGTCACTGTAGAGGGACAGAAACATTTTTAACATTTATTTTCCCCTCTATGTGGCATTACACATGAAGATCTTTCATTTCCTTCGCATTTCTACGTTATACAGAAAATCAGCACAAACAATTCCTGCAGTCAATGTTTCGCACTACTACTCACTTTAGAATAATTTCAATTTTGCCATGAACCACCGTAGGCCGGATTGTGGGGGGGGGGGTTTCTATGCTAGCCATCGGAAGGTTGCCGGTTCGAATCCCATGAACGCCTGGAGTGATTATACTCTGTTGGGCCATAGAACAAGGCCCTTAACCTGCAATTGCTTCGCCCTGGGTATGATGTTAATCTACATCCAGCCCTGTAAGGAGGTCCTCCAACTTACAGGGAAGAACTTGGTGATTGGTGGCAGGATTGGCGCTCCAGCCACCGGGAAAAAACACACTAGTCCATTTTGGAGTAGTGTGGTGCTGAGGTGGTTTGTCATGTGCTATGATCAGCGCATGCTCTTCACCTCTCGCATTAGCACCGATACTAGAACACAGAAAGAATGTCAAGCAGAACAATTTTCCCCCCCCGCGACAAATTTGAGCTACTGATGGTTATTTATTGGCTTGGTATTTTTAGATGTGCTTATACAGTGTGACAAATTAGCATGACAACACAATCCAATTCAAGTGTGACCTGTCCAATGAGGTCAGCCAAGTAATAGACAAGTGTCCCATTTCCCCACCTGTGAATGGTAAGGTACAACCGCATCAGCTCCGTGAACTGTGGGTCGCTGTAGCCCAGCATGTTGGTGAAGTTGTGGGACCAGTCCAGATTGGGGTTGATGGCGCCAATGCCGCTGCCCTCGCGGTAGAGATTGCGGTAGATCTTTGCTGCGACGCACGGCAGCTTGGCGATCAGGTCCATGGAGTCCTCGTAAATAAACTGACAGAGGAGCCCAGAAGAAAGGGTCCGTTTTCAAATCAGTATCTGACAAATCATGCAGGCCATGTCAAGACTCTGGTTTCCTCCGGCACTCCGGTGTCTCTAAATTGCATAGATATAATCTATAATGCATGACTGCGTGTGTGTGTGTGTGTGTGTCCCGTCATGGACAGGAATCCCATCCAGGAACTGCCTAGCCATTTGCTGCTACCCCCCCCCCCAACTCAACAGGATCAGGGTTAGGAAGATGGATGGATGGGTGAGTGGCATAGCAAGAGCGAGAGGGGCTTTACCTCCCAGTATTTGGTCTTGCTGACACCCTCTGAGTAGGCACGGGCGAAGGTGCTCTCACTGTTCAGAGCAGTGATGGCGGCGCTAAACTGGGACATCGGGTGCAGGTTGGTGGGGAAGTTGTCCAGCATGGTGACCACGTGGGATGGGAGCGCTGCTCTCTTTGCCCACTCTGTCGACAGCCAGCTCACCTGAATGTGCAGAAATTTGAAATCCCTGCAGCTGATGAGCAAATGCCAATGAAGGCAGACTGGCTTCCACTTTAAAAACAAAATCTTCTATGTTTGGGTAACATCAAATCAGCCCGTCAAACTTGAACACTTCTCCTCAATCACCTGTTCTTCTGTTGGCACTTGGCCAGTGATCAACAGCCAAAACAGGCCCTCAGGTAGTGGTTCATGACCTCCGGAAGCTTTGGGCAGTAGCTTTTGGCATTCTGGGATGCTGTAGCCACGGAAACGGATTCCCTGAAAACATTTAATAACATTCAAACTGGGCAGAGTACAATACTGATGTAGTTCTCAGTCCAAAATTGCTGATGCTCAACTCCTTTCTGTCATCTCTTACTTGCATCGTAATCATTTCATTTATAGACAAAAGCTTCTCTACTTAAACGTGAAGGCCCGTTGTGGGTAGGTCTACCTCTTTATTTTGGCTACCCTCCCCCCACAGACGGGATACTAGGTCCTAAAAAAAAATTGTGTTGTGTCCATTCAGGCCTTTCAGGTTAGTTCGCCTCACCTCATCAGGATCCAGGACAGATGTCTCATACACCAGGCCCTTCATGCCTCTCATCCCTCCGTAGACCTGTAGGGAAATCCGACCAGAATGGACCTTGAGCATTTACATTGCAACCTACAGCCAACCAACAAGGGGAACCACACAGAAGCTCTGAGGCCGACCTGGACCGCAACACAGAATAATTAAAGCGCTGGATATAACTGATATGCTCTGATAGCACCATGCTCTGATAAGTTATTCATAGTGAATGTTGCATTTTAAACGGTTGACAGAGATAAACAGCCAGTGTTATTGTAACATAGAAGAAACATAAACAATGGTTATTTAGCAATGACAAAATTAAAATTTAATTGAGAGACTCATAATAAAAATGGACATTAACATAGCGCGAAGTGCTAGTATAAGGTGGAATACTGTCCTCCTTACCATGTCCACAGTGATCTGGCCAATATTGGTTTTTCCATATTGCTGCTTGAAATTCTTGACCCGGCTCTGTTCTTTGGGGATGAGATCGGCCAGGATGTCCTTTAAGTTCTACAAGCACAAAGGAATGAGCAAGTGAGCAAAGCAGGGTCTTTTGTCTTCACAACACTGCATGGTAACTTCTTAGTTCAGTCCAGAATGATGCTGTAATGGGCATTTAGACACTTACTGTGGATGATGAGACATTTCTAGAAGCTATCGAGACACAAGCAGCATTCTGCAAGAGACAAAAGTTACAAATAATCTTTTAAATAAGGCAGTGTTTCATAACTCTTAAAGCAGGGGTGTCAAACTCCAGTCCTCAGGGAGCGGAGCCCTGTGTAGTAATTAACACAAGGAGTTAAATCAGGTGTGTTAAATGAAGGTAAACCAAAAACCGTGCATGGCTCCGGCCCTCCTGGAGTGGAGTTTGACACCCCTGCCTTAACGGAAGAAACTATGAAATATCCGTTGACAGATAGCACTGGTGCCAGCTTTCAAGAAGAGCTGCTCTGAGTTTTGCTTGACATTCATTATGCTTAGTGCCATGATTCAATATTTAGATTAACACCTCTGAAGATTAATGAAGAACTGAAACAAAAAACAACCAGAAAAAAGAAGGCTGAATGAAAGTTAGTTATAAACCTCATCCCACCACTGTGTACTATTGACTGGTTCCACTGTGAAGTGGTTTGCTAGTTACTGCTTTTTTAAATATCAGTGGAAGCTCAGCCTAGCAGCAAGTCTACCCAGGTTAGTTCGATCAAAAAGGCGTTGCTTCAGTTTTGGACAATCCATCTCAAAATTTACTAAAATTCCAGCTCATCGCCCATAAAATGCCTCTTCAAAGTTTGTAAAAGTTCTAAATACTTTTTGGATTATAATCTTAACAAAAGTGTCTGTGATGGAGGATCTCTCCCAAAACCATATTTATTTCCCGTTGGGGTAACAACAATAAACTGAGAAGATAAAAACAACCTTAAGAACAATAAAGATTATAGATTTCTAAATCAGGTGCTTTACATTTGTTTATAAATCTAGAACTGTCTCTGATTTAACCTTAGTAAAAACATCTTCCAAAGTACTTACTGGAAGAAACATTTGCCTAATAGAATTAAAAGCAGCACATAAAAATGTGCTCAAGCGACAAAGGGCTTCAACATGGGGATGCAGGGAATTCTTCAGACTGAACTGAAGGAACAAAATGAATGTAATTTATAACAACATTTTAAAAAGAGTAATGCGATCCAGAAGAGACTATTACACTGAACAAAAGAACGAGCCAGGTGTCATTCAGCTGCCAAAAAGGATAAAAATACAGGCAGTCCCCAGGTTAAGAATGTCTGACTTGGATATCTAGCACTTAAGAATGGACGACCATAAAACCCAGCATACTGAATATTTAGGTTAAATGCAATGATTCCTAATAACGAAGGCACTTTGTGACACTTGTATGAAAACTTCAGCGATTCATCACTTGCAGTACTGCATGTAGTTCTTTTATTACTACTGTATAATTATCATCAGTATCTGCTGTATTATTCTTTTTCCAACTTACCTATAAATTTAAAGACAGTCATAGGAAACAGATTTCTTTGGTAACCTGCGGGCTACTTGTAACGTCCTTTAAAACATCACCGTTTTAAAAATTAATAAAAGATCAGGAACACTGAAAATGAACTACCTTTTACATTGCAACACTGACAGTCCCAATTCCTGTCGTAACCCTTTAGTTATGGTGAAGTTCTGTAATTGACATTAAACTGAATATGACAGTTCAGCTGCCTTCAGTTGGCCCCCAGGACATCGACAAGGAAAAAGTGCCAAGCTCAGAGTAAGACACACCAGCACTCTCTGGAACCAGCAATCAGGGCATGCTTACAATTCAATTCAATTTTATTTATATGGCACTTTAACAGTCATTGTCACAAAGCACGTTAAATTTATCTGGCCAGACTCCCCCACCACCACTTACATATAAAAAAAGGCACTTTCATTTTTTTAAGCATCAAGCATGTCCTGTATTTTAGGTGTTCACCTTCCAACTTGTTTCATTGAACACCAAACCCAAAATAGCCCTGTTTTCTAAAATGAAAGTACAAGTATGACCACCTTATTTCTCCATGATGTAGTTTATGTAGGTGACTCTGGCAGATGCCCAAAAACAGCATTAAGTATTACGCCAACTGGGCCTTCCTTCAGTACTGAAGCGTTCATCCCACTTTCCTAGTCTAAGGCTGGTAGAAAAGTCAGTCAAAGTCAGCACAGTTCCAGACAAAAAAAAAAAACTTAAATGTGTTTTATCAGATGTCACACAGTTATTGCAAAAATCCAGAAATTCAACACCCCTTGACAAAAGATGACCATTCAGTAAACTTGAGGACAGACTTCGAATCGCAGAGGGAGCATTACCTTATAGGTGCAAAGACCTGACTGTTAACGTCTGCAAAGCAGATGGCTCTGAGAAACCTTTGTAAGCCGGTAACCTGGGAGAATCTGACCAACAGCTAAAATACTGTAATGCACTGTGACGCTATGGCACACGGGAGCTCCCCCTGCATTGACTAGGACATACACTGTAAATGAAGAGCTGATCTAATGATTTCGCTAATCATTTATGGAAAATGTATTGTTCTCTGTTCAATTCTCTGTCCATGTTCAAGCTATAAACCTTCCACCGTCACATATAACCCCTCCTCAGGCACAATAAAATTGGGCATCTTCTAGCCATTCAACCAACCTATCCAGTATATAAACTTGACTGGTAGACCGTTACTGTCACACTAATTTGATAAGTCATCAGATACCTAGTTTAACACCAATCATATCAGTTACTGCCGCACTAAACGATTTACTAAACGGTCTGACGTGTTTCTTACACCAGTCAGCTTTGCACTCCGGTGAAGGCCCTAACAACCGGTCCTGATAGCCCGGTGTATGGCGATTGCAATTTAACAAGCTCTAATTAAGCCTTTGATCACGTCGCTGGTGCTGTTTTAAAGTCCCAGCAGCCAGGTTGGACGTAGGGAGGCGGACCCCAAACCAGGGCATTGAGTTACAGCATAAAATTGTACAACTGGGCAAAATATTAACCAGCACAGAAAACCTCAACCATTTACGCTTAGTCTCTTAAAGTTTGCTTTTAGAAGTAAGTTTAAAATGTCTGGAGCTTATAATTGTGGGTGGCTGAGGGAGCTTGCAGCCAATGGATTCCGCTATAGTCGAAACAGGCCCCGCTAGCTTGGTTAGCCGGCACATACTTAACCACTGAAACCCCAACGCAGGAGCCTTATTGCATTACGCGTCTCTTTCTTACCTTTGACCTGAGGAGCCTAGGTGCTACCCTGCCGACAATGAGGAGCGACATGATGAACCGGTAGGCAAATGTCTCCCGCAGTTGGCAGTTCCCGCCTCAGTCAGTGCTCCGCGGAGCTCAGTGAAGGTGCCCCTCTGCACTAGTGCTATCGGGAAAGGATTCAGGCCCGCGCGTACGCTGGATTTGGATTGGATAATGCCCCTCTCGACGACGACGGACAAATTATGTGATTGGTCAGTTGGACCCTAGTTGAAGAAAATGATTGGTCGACGTACCGGCATTTTTTTCCCAAGCTAAATGTTCCAGTGGATGTCTGCATTACTGATGACAAATTTTAAATACCATGTTTGGAAAAGCCTCATAAATCAAATATCTAAAACGAATGACTATGCATTATTTTATACTGGGAAACAGGTAGGTTGTCATGGCTTCATTAAAAGCTGGGTTATTGTTCTGAGGACTGACTGACCCAAAAATTTTAATCACTTTTCGCTTTATTTTTTACCGATTTAGTGCCATTAAAGTGGCATTTGCCACTGACTGTGGTTATGATTTGTTTTTGCTCTTTCCACTTTTACTTCATTGGATCCACTTGTAAGGCATTGTATAATTTCTGGACTTTCTTTTAAGTCTTCACCAGTTTTGAATGAACTGAAACCAATAGATTGTAGATGAGAAGTGACTATATTAACTGCTAAGCCTGTGTAGGCTAAGAAAAGGAAGCTTACTCGCTTTGTCTTCCCAGTTTAATAATATTAGTTTATCGGCTGCTCAATGATTTAAATGCAACTAGTATGAAAACAATGTACATACCTCATTTCCCCCATACACAAGATATTGTGGCTGCAGAAATATTCCAATCTGATGTAAAAAAGACACCCAGACTCTGGTTATTGTTGTACAAATATATTTCCATCAAATGTATAAAGTTTTACGGACAAAAAATGGTTAGAAGTAAACCAGTTCCTCAATCAAAACCAAGTGTCAAAGAACCATTAATCCTAAAAGAGTAAATGAATCAATCTCAATGCCACATCAAGGATTGTAAAATTTGACATGTATACAATAATTTCAAAATAATGTTGGAAGTGCTTTAGGAGGGCTTCAGTTAAGAAACGTTGTAGTTTATATTCAAAAACTAACTGTGACCTTCTACACCTTTTTCACTTTGATTTCTATTCTGACCTTTGTGTCAGAATGTGTATCCTACAGAGAATGGCAAATAATATGAAACAGGGAAACGGAATGTATGCAGCAACTAAATTAATGAATATTTTTCAAGTTCTAAGAGGTAACTGTTGCTGAAGATGTGTGATATTTTGTGCATCCACATATGAGGGGGTGCTGCTCATTGCAAGGTTAGGGACATGGGTGTTCTTCATCGTTGAGTCAAAGCTCATCATGGGACATAGTGAGGGCGTGGTCACAAAGATCTGGAAATACAATGAAAATAAAGGTGGGAAGGTAAGACAAATGCAATTTGGTGGCCAAAGACAATTTGATTATTTATAGATTTACGCACAATAGATAAACCCAACCGTATAGCACGATGTAGGATTTTTATAAGTCAGTGGAAGCTTACCAGTCCGTTTACTACAGAGTTTGTCTTTGACATTATCGGTCTCATGTGAAAAGAATTCGATAATTTCATCCTCATGTTGTTCAACAATTGTTTCACACTAGAAGAAACAAAATTGAGCAAAAAAAAAAAAAAAACAATTTAAAGTACATTAACATTATACAGAGTGGATAATAAAATATTACCATTTATGTTTCATGTACATTTAATAGCACTTTGGGAGAGCAACAATGAGCAATGCATCATACCAATCTTAATTTATAAAAATTCAAGAAGTACTGCGAGGGCTGGGAGCTTACGGCGTATTTAAGGCTTGAGGTGACTCGTGAGTCAAAGCTGGTTTCAGAGAGGTCCATTGTTTTGCCATCCCTTGAATTCGCCCTTGCGTAGGTCTTTCGGTTAGTTGAGGTGTCGATATGTTCCCCGTAGTCCTTCATCTTGTCACACACCTCCTCAAGTAGTTCAAGGAGGTGACCTTCAGATCGGGCAAAGGGAACCTAAAAATGAACAAACATGTATGTTAGTTTGACCAGATTCAAGTTAAATTCCTACAGATAATATGTACAAAGAAAACACCAACAAGTAAAAAGCACTGGACCCTAACAAGCTAAAGCTTTTCTGAAGGAAGTCAGAGAGAGGAAAACAGCTGCCTTGACTAACAGAATTTAGACCAGTTTACATCTGCCATTCTACTTGCATTTTTTTTTTTTTAAAATATGAAAATATAAAACTTTGCAGGCCAATGCATGTCTTCAGCTAACTCAAACAGCATTCTTCAAAACAACAAGCTTAAGAGCGGTTTTGAGGAATGTTTCATCATTCAACAACACAATGTTTATAGGGTTCTTAAAAAAAGAAAGAGAGACCATAAAATTATGTGATCAATATCGAAAAGCAATAAAATTGACATCAAAGTTTTGTTTGGATAACTACAAAAACAATAGACAGGAAAATATTCAATGTACAGCCAAGCTTTTTTTGAGACCTTAATCTTCTGACCTCTTTGACAGACTGGCTGCCATCGGGATTAATCCTGAAGGACCCAGTCTGGATCTTTTTTTTGGGGTCGACCTGCGAGATTGCCCATTCCAACTCATCCACCAAGGCCCTGCATGCTACACACAGGGTGAAGAACACCATTAAAACAGCAGAAAGACCAGAGAACCTACAGAGAGGTAACTGCAATATCGTTAAAAATAAATCAGCAGGCACACTCAAGTGTATTTGTGTAAAACAGAAGTGATTAAATAAAAAGAATGTGTGAACCAATATATTACCTCCACATCTCACATCTTGTCCTTGTCTGGCACTTTGGCCAGCATGTAGAAAAAAACAAAGGAACAAACAGAAAGACAATAGGTGCAAATAGGTGCTCATTTTCGCCTGCCACTAGAAAAAGAAACAATTTGCATAATCATTATTTCTCAATGTTCCAAATAACAGACAAAAGCAGAGCAAAGAAAAACATTCTTGCAGACGTCTGTATTATTTATAATTTATCTTTTCAATGAAGTGCAATTCGAGTAAATAATTAATGACAAAAGCAAATATCAGCATGTTAGATAAATATCGATATTTCTCCACATGAAACCGAAATCATGGGATGATAAGACACAGATGATGAATAGGGCTCGTTCAGTTTAACAATCATTACTGAATTAGGTTAAATACTAACAGAAAGAACTGTAATCTATTGGAAATGGAACAAACAACGATCTGCAGTTTTATTTATGATGTTCAACTAAAAAGCATTTTAAGAAATAATATTTTAGTGTGAAAATATTTACCATCTCAGGTAACGTTCACCACCTTTACGATAAAAGATTCATTCCACGCTTTTCCAATGCATTCTTCAAATCGATGACGTAGCCAAGTAGGCGCTTACAAAATACGTCATCGCACCCGTCGATCTTTTCCTATTCCGTCGCATATTTAATATGTTAGCATCTTGACAGTAAATTGATAGTAGCGTGTTTTAATTTAGAGATGCTCCGATCAGCATTTTTGGGGCCGATCACCAAGATCATGATCTGCCGATTGCCGATCACAGAATGGCAGGGGAATGGGAATCTTTCATTTATAATCTA
>JAODKF010000096.1:2396685-2418564 GCA_026779585.1 Mormyrus proboscirostris
CCCCCCCCCCCCCCCCCCCCCCCCCCCCCCCCCCCCCCCCCCCCCCCCCCCCCCCCCCCCCCCCGACCGCTTAAAATGAACACGATCATATAATTCAACGATTGTGCATATCTGACAAGGTTTTTCAGTGTATAATTTGAGGGAGTTATTACCAAAATGGGCACCCTGTCTAGACAAATTAGTATACTGAAGAAACTACAACAGAATACCATAACTGTAGAAATTAGCTTTCTGCATGCCCTTAGGCTGGATGTGCTACCCTCACGTACACCAATGACCTGAAGGATTTCCACAAAAAACATGGTAGGTGGGGGGGGGGGGGGAGGCAATCTCAACCCCATCCTTTCTTCAGTAACAGTGGGATTCTGTACCAGGTCCACGGGCGCTAAAATATTACATTCTGTTAAACAATGTCAGTATCGTTTGTAGCAAGTAGCCCAGAGGGAGGTCAGAAAGAGTGATCGGGATGTGGAGGCCTCACTGTTACCAGATGGTGTAGCCCCCACCTGAGCCCCCCAAGAAGAAATTGCCCTTGCGCTGTGTCATCACCACATTGGCGCCTTGCATGGCTGCAAGCTGGGCTGCATTGGGGTGCTGCCCCGGGGGCGGAGGCTGCATAGAGTGGGGGAAAGCATGCAAAAACCATGGGTAGGTCGTAACTTTTACCAACTGCAAAAGGCTGCACCTTTAATTAAAAAAAAAAAAAAAAAGTGGAGCTGGATTCAACTTTATCCACATGGTGAGATCTGATCTCCAGAATGAGGCAGAGGGGTTCGTGTCACATAAACACACATCAGTCACACCGCATGTTCTTATGCATTCATTTTCTGTATGAAATGCTTATGCATGAATGTCTCCCATGGCATCACTCCTCACATTATGGCTAGCTGGTGAACAGAAATAACTTAGGGACACAGTAACAGGGAATTACTCACAGGGATAGAGGCAGTGCTGCTTCCTCCAAAGCGGGCCCCTGCGTCATATGCCCCCTCCACGAGCACTGTGGAGCCTGCTGGATAGACGGGACCCAAAGGGTAGTATGCCATCGGCACATTGGGACCCACAGATGCCACAGGGACAGTCTGGGGAAGGGGCATATACATTTGGGCACCGGGATAGGAGCTGGACATCTGGGGCAGCTGGCCTGGAGCCTGGGGAGGGTGCATGTATCTGGGCTGGTAAATCTGAATACAAGAACAAGGGGCAAGAAAAACTGTTATTACAAATGGTGGGCACCATGTCACACGTGTGTTCAATGCAGAGGACGCATTTTGTTGTGTGCTGTGGTGTGTCGACAATGACAACAGATTGCTTTCACAAGCTTATTTTCACATACATATTATAAAATTAAATAATGGACCTTTACCTCGGAATAAGAAGGAGGTGCATCAGAGTAAGGAGGTGCCTGAGGGGACACCTGCATAGCTGGGGGATACAGGGGTGCAGTAGCCTGCTGGGGATATGGGCTCTGCTGGGGATAAGACCCTGAAACACGACAGAAATAAGGTTTTACTCTACTGGACATCACCAAGACCCCGCCTCCTCTCCGTGTTCAGCGTCTCATTCAAATTATGACATGGAATCGGATCTGCAACAAAACCAAGAAACTTAAAAATTTGAAACAGCAACCGGGTATATTTTTACATTTTACAATAATCACGGGTACTGAGTGATTTCAAGGTTCTGAGCTTTTCCTCTACAAGCACAGGCCCAGCGTAATTTAAAATGTTATTCAATGCTATCCTGCTATCGCAGTTTACATCATCGGTATACTCGTCCTCCCCGACAGCTGCAGGCAACTCAATTGGCCTTTCCAAAAACATTTTTCCTCATACCAGTTTAAGTGCTCAGTTAGAAATATGGGTAGTTGTCAGACACATATACGGAAGAACTGCGGAATGTTTTTCCGTCGAGCTGAGCATGATGACTGCATAAGGCAAGGTCGCTGCTTAACTTAATGTTTTTCAGTGTTTTATTCGGCTATCTCCTATTAGGGTTCCTAAGAGGATGATGTATTGCCTGGCAGGAAAAAAAAAATCAAATGTGAACACAACTTTAACGACCTAGTTAGTCTTCCCAACCGCGTACCGAACAACGAAGCTCGCTGGACAGTTTGAAAAATCCGTGACGCACACAGCCCAACTTACGTCTTTGTTAGCTAGCTAGCAATGCAAGTATAACAGTCAGCGTAGCGCGAAGCCACCAGTACAGAGCCCGCTATCGTTGAATTTATGCTCAACGGGGGCCGGAACCCGACGAACACAAACGGACATGTCCGTCTTTATAGCACGCAGAAAGCCCCAATCCGATCTGAGTCGAAATATTATCGCATGAAAACGGTGGTCGTCACCATACCTTTGTTGTTCATGGTCCTGAAGTCCGTGTAAATGTAGAGAAAGGGATGGCAAATAACGCAGAAGAAGCGAATATTTATTCAGGCCTCGGGATTTATTGGTAACCACCGACTGATTTTTTTAACCCCCAGTGCGGAACTGCTGCCCTTCCTGTGTGCGTTACTTCCTTGTTTGCGATTCGCCTCGAGACTGCGCGAGACATGCGTCACTGCCACGCCCCGTTCGCGTGATTCTGCGAGTTGTGTATATAGTATTTCGTTGGTTTCTGTTCCTTTATAGTGATGGCTTTATTCAAGCTAAATGTAAGAACTGCTACAATATTCTTCGACAATGTTTAAAATGTATGTTGCTTCAACACGGACATTTCCTTGCGAGGGGAACTCCATTGTAAATAATATTGAATAAGGCATTGTGTATGAAGGTTTCACTATATATCTATTTTTTTCTGTTGCAGAAATGGTGGTTATCAGTACAGGATTGTAATTTTTATACCTGCTTACAGCTTTGCTTTCCATTTGATTCCTGTTTTCTTTTCCCATCTTTGCCAGTGTTTCTTCCTCTCACTACCTTTCTCTCTTGCATCCAGTACTGTCTTCTACTGTCTCATTGTACAGGCACTATGGTTCATGTACCTAGACGTACTCTTAGAATAGTGGGATGAGAGGAAAACATACTTTGTAATCGTGCACAGTGTTCAACATACCGAAAGGAAATGCAAATCGAACCTCACAGATCACATTTCAGGGAGCTCAGACTATCTTGTAGTACAATGTTGAAGTATGAAAACAACAGATGAGATGTGAGAGAGTATGAATCATTCCTCAAAAGTATGTCAATGAACAAAACACCCTTTATTTATGTTTAAACACTCTGTTCTGTCACTACAAATGTGTACTTTCCAGGTCTGTCCAACCAGGCTCCTGACTAGGGAATAAGCTCAAGGAGATGTAAGCTGATGCCTCTATAGGGTCCTGGATCAAAATCTACCACTGAATAGGCATTGGACTGGATGGACAACACAGATGTCCTGTACAAAAACAGCCAGAACAAGCCAGAAATTGTACTGTAGCTATATGTAAATATACCTCTTAGTCTAATTTAAGGTACAGAAATGTACTCTGAGGAACATCAGACATTGATGTAGCCCCAATAGTACAAAAATATATTATGTATTTCTGTATTATGAAAAGTACTTTTACCCTTTGACTGTATACCCCGAGTGACAATTGGTACTCTTTTTCTGAAAGAGCACAGCCACCGATTCCGCTGCTGGTGTTTATTTTCTTGAAAGTTCAACTTCTTTTTGTAAAAAAGCAAAGGCACAGGTAAGGAAAGTTTTTTTTTTATCCAAAACTTAACTAACAGTGTGCAAAGTACATATTGCACTTTTTCTCCAAGCTTAGTCCTTCTGAGGAATTAAAAAAAAATACTGGCAGTTGTTATAAACAAACTTTATATATCATACATCAAATGATCAAATAATAGATTAATTTGGTAACATATTCATATGTCATATAATCAAATGTGTACTTGGATATGTAATTTATGTCCTAGACATTGACATTTTTGTTTTAAATATATTACCTTTCAAACACCTGCTAATATGATGTTTTAGGTACTGCTTGACCAGTTCAAATTTCATCATACCTACCAGCAAAATCTCAGCTCAAAAAGGAATGCTATTTAAGCCAGTAGTCCACGGGAAAACACGGGAATTCACCCAAAGTAACGTAACTAGGTGGAACACAAGCTTCTATAGAACAAGTCGAAGGAGGTACAGAAAAATGAAGCAAGCTACTGGCTACAACGAAACCAATAATCAGAAGGTGGAGAGGAACTTGGACAATAGTCAATGAGTACATTTTTTTCTGCAGCAGATTTGACACCTGCTTATCACCAAACCCTGCCTTAGTACTTCCAAGTCCAAAGTTCTAGATGGATGGGCTTCAGCCCCTTCACTGCCCTGCCTCCCCCCTACCTCTCTTCTCCATTGTGCCCCTGAGGACATCACTGCTGAGATATCAGGCCCAACCGGTGATTTCGCATCACTGTGGACCAGGCATGGATATAACTCGGGAAGCTCCATGAGAAAGGCATGCCCCCAAATAAACACAGTCAAAGGGTGTTGAAAGCATAGTAGATTTTATTATTAATACCTTAAAAAGGCTGCTACTTAAACAGCTTAGAACTTTAGCCAGGCATATACAGTGCATATGGATTTCTGAACCTTTGGAGTCATCCCCATTCTATGTTTCAGACTCATCTTAAAATGGATTCAATTCTTTTTTTAATAATCAGCCTACAAACTACTCCACAATGACAAAGCATCAACAGCTTTTTGGAATGTTTTTTTAATTTATTAAAAATAAAAAGCTGGAATAGCCCATTTACACAAGTATTCAGACCCTTCACTTAATAATTGATTCAATGACTTCAGGCAGCAATGACAGCCTGATGTCTTTTTGTGGACGATCCTCCAGGTGTGCCACACCTTCCTTTTGGAAGAATTGTTCAAGTTCAACCAGGTTGGATGGGGAGCGTTGGTGCACACCATTTCCAGGTCTCTCCAACCAGGCTCTCTAGGGAATAAACTCAAGGAGATGTAAGCTGATGCCCCTATAAGGTCCTGGATCAAGGACTACCACTGAACAGGCAACTTGGAGGTCCACTTAACTAACAGATTGGACTGGATGGACAACACAGATGTCATGTACAAAAACAGCCAGAACTAGCCATTCTCTTTAAGAGCGCAGCAGTCTTTCAATGTATGCAGCAAACTACTGGGTATGTTATGCTAGTTCATAATAGGCAGCATAATTTACAATGCTGTGATCTTCTGGGGGAGCAACATCACAAAATGGGATGCAGGAGAAATGAATCAGGTGGTCAAGAGGGCTAGATACAGTGGACACAAAGCTTTTCAATGCCTCGACCATCAACAGATCCATACCAGTTTTTTGGACAGTATTCCACATAGAGTGAGCTAAATCACATCTATCTATAAACTACCTATCTAGCCTGTCTTTTGTACTGCTTGCACACAGGCACTTTATGTTCTTTATATTCCTGCGGTACCAGAACTTCCTGTTCGTAGCTCAGATGAGTCAGACTAGGGACCTAACATTGATTTTTCTTGGCAGAATGCATTAATCACTGCCCAGAAATACACCTACATTTGGCTGATATTTGCTGGGAATTATAAACACTGGACTACTTAGATGGACAGCTTTTCTTTCTCATCTGCTAAAGAATCCATCCTTTCACTGAACCTGTCATTGCTGCCAAAGGACTTATCTAGCAGAGAATTCTGTGGGCTTGATGAAGAATGTTATTAATTATTTAAAAACCAGAAAGCTTGATCATTATCAGTAACAACTAACTATGCTATCCAGTACCTGGCAAATGTACCTTTATTTGTGTTGCCACATGAGCACTGGTGGGTGTGGGAATGAGCAGTTGTTCCAGATACCTAGAATAATCAGAGATGATCAGGTAGGTGTTTTGTCTCCCTGAAATGGCAAAAGAGGGTGCAGGAAGTAGTAGTTCTCTGAGTTTGTCTTATTTTGCAGCATGACCCTTTGCAGATACTGGTCATGCTCTGCTATATCCCGGCCATGGACTATACTGTCGTCCATAGGGACAGCCAACCTTTATAGGCCTTCCAGTATTTATAGATTTACCTTCAGAAAATATCTGGTAGCTAGGGTGATAGTTCTGACAGCTGTTGTTGAGTGGAATTTGCCAGAAACCTGCCACTGCATCCAATAATGGGAATACAGTGGAGCTTCTTAGTCCAGTGACAATTTCCTCTGCTGTTGGCAGGATGGATTGCTCCCGGTTAATTGCTTTATTCAACTGTGTGAGATCTGACCAGTCTGCACCTTGCCTGATTCCTTTGGGACGGACACCATGGTGGCACACCTCTCTGTAGGCTTGGTTAATTTCTCTGCATTGCCACTGGCTTCCATCCTCTCCGGCTCATTGTGGAATGGGATTTCCACATACACTATGGACACTGCAGGGTTGTACAATCTCCTGCACCACTGCACTAACCCCATTGCCTGAGCTACTGCTTCTGATTATTCATGCTTCCCTCTTTGACAACAAACACTTTAAAAGAATAATTATTGTGTTTTATACTGTGTGTACTGTGAATACACTTCAAATGGCTACCTGAGTCCTTAGTATAGCCTTAGACCAGATGAGCATTTCACTGTTTTATGTTTTCACTTATAATACACGTCACCCCCTTTGTAATTTACAATTCAGTGTACAACCTATATTAATTAATACTTTTGACTCTTCATCACTTTGAGGGGTGCTATTCAGACAATAATGCCTTGAAATAACACAGGCATAGGGAATGTTTTCCATCTCTCTCAGAGTGCTCAATTTTATGTTTTTGTTTATGCTTCCTTTATCCAGTAGGATTTTCATCTGCATTTTTTCAATACACCTATTCTTGAAACAGAAATCCTCCAGTGGGTGAAATATCTCCAACAGTTGACTGAAGGGAAGGTCCTTCGATTAAGATACTTCGTCCTTCAAGCGCACCTCAACGTCTAAGGATTCCAGTCAGTTTCCCAGACCATTCTGTTCTGTTTTGAATCTTAATTCATTTTTATGTATTATCTGTCTCATTTGTACGCTGCATGGGAAATTCTTCTGCGTATAAAGAAATGTAATTAACTACAAAGGTCGATCTGGAAGCACGAGAGGATTTAACTCAACTTTTTAACTAAGTTATGAACATGAAATAATGTTCCAACGCCTTTACTTTGCAAGTCTATTAGAAATTAGCGGTAATATGTATCAGTATAAGAAAAGGTCAACTGATGTTTCATAAGCTTTCTCACAACGCCCAGATGGGACGTAAACTTTTCTCGGGTACACAAAAACAAAACGCATACCCAGCTACATGTGGAAACTTAAGCCCGACAATAACAACTGTAGTTCGTTATTATTATTTGAAAAGCTCTATGAATTTCGTTCTTCTCTCATAATATGACAATCTGCACATTTATTCCTTGTTCACTACGTCTTATGTCATCCATATAAATGCAGTAGTATAGTTGGGGCGGGGGGTCGACATTAATGCGTTATTTTTTGGGGGGTGGTCTTCAAAAAAAGTGCATACTAAACGGATTTTACTTTTAAAAGTTTAGGAAGTGCAGTTTAGGTACGCGTCGAAAGGATTTGGTTGTAATCAGCTTGATATCAGTTCTATTAAAAAACACAACAGTTCGGAATTATTTAAATTCACGCAATGCCTTCCGAGAACTTTTCAGCCCTTGTTTCTTCTTGTTCCTTTACGATCTGACAAGCGATTGGTTGGCCGCGTTACGAAATTCCGGCTGCCTTCGTGTGAATGGTGCGGACAGCCATCCATCAAAGTATAGCGGGCGTATCCTTAGCGTTTTTGTCACATGTGCCAGGTAAGTAGCTACTTCCTGATAAGCCTTGGATATTCCTGAAAAATTGTAGGAAACAGTTACAAATATCGAACCTCGAACCCCCTTTCAAAATAATATTTTGTTTGGTATAAGCTGCATGTGTTTTTTAGTTTGCTTAGGGCATCAGCCGCCAGAAGTTGCAGTGGATCGTAATCCCGAAGTGGCAAGCAGTCTGACGCAGACGATGTTGTAAAAAATATCATAAAGGTGACTGCATGGACATCGCGCTGGAGCAAAGATGCGCAGCCGGCTGATATGGCTGTGCGAGTTTTAAGGTTGAGTGGATAGCAGATTTACCGTCTGTGCTTTGTAACGAGCTAGAACCATAACTGGTCGAGATATTTTGGCCATACCCACCAGGAGTGCGGACGCATCTGTACTTCCAGCCAGCTTCTGACTTAAACACGATCTTGCGGATACTTCCAGGACTAGCAGATGCAAGTTCTCTGCCGGCAAGGTAATATATATTCAACAGTACATTTCTTGTGTTATTTAACACCTTGTTTTGGAGAGTTGTCAGACAGTTGTTCATCTTGACATGTTACACACTACATAAGACATTCAGTAATTGCGATACCCAAAATTTAAAATATCATATTTATATTTATAAGATGATTTATTATACAAAAATATATAAACTATGCTATTGTTTTTAGGGTTGTTATTACTGCTACTGCTAAAATATAACAAATACTAAAGTGTTTGTTATTGTTTTAGTTGTAACTATGGAAACGAAGATATTTCCTTTTGGACATTGTTTTCAAGTATGATGTGATTCTGATTATTCCTTTGCTGACTAACATATGGTTGATTTTAATCTAGAGAGGCGTCCTTGATTTTTCTGGAACTTTGAAGTTTCGCCCGACTCAGTGTGTGATGGCGTGGGCTCTGAAATTACCGCTTGCAGATGAAGTCATCGAATCGGGTCTGGCCCAGGACTTTGATGCAAGTCTTTCTGGAATTGGGCAAGAACTTGGAGCCGGAGCATATAGCATGAGGTAAGGATGTTTGTTTAAGAGGGCTGTTGATGCATTGAATTAGTAGTGGATGATCTGACAGTTTGAGGTCGCTTAGTTTGCAGATTGGAATGTAGTGTAGTCTAACTTTTTTTTTTTTTTAATTTATTTTACTCAGTTGTAGTCAAAGTTACACGTATGCCTGAAATTAAACATTTTGCCTAGGGTTCATCAGATAAGCACTGCATTCTAAGTGTGCTACTTTAATTTGTTTTATACTGGCCAGGTATGTTTGCAGGGATTGTAGATGTATAGCAGCTGCTTGGATTAATTTGATCAAGTTGAGGCATGTGTTCAAGTCAGTCTGATGTTTAAGATTTTCTTCGTCTTTGAGTCTTTTAATTAAGCATATCAAGATTATGTGAATAATGAAGTGATGTCGGGCATTACCTTTTTTGGTGGGATTCATAGGCTGGTAAATCTATGTATATTTAAAATTAAAGTTTTGCTTTCTGTCATGGTTGCATCAATGTGTGTTTATATAAAGTGAAGTGTGGATGTGTAATTGGCTGTATGCAGAGAAGTTGTGAGTACTGACCAGTTAATGCCAAAATTGTTTTTTAAGACTTTGAATGGAAATGAATTGATAAAATGTATTTATATATTTGAAATATACGGCTTATCAAATACACCTTTTAACAATTCGTGCTCATTTTGTTATTAGATCTCCAGTAGGAAGTTCCATTTCTAAGTAACACTATCCCATGCTGTCCATAATGGTGAATAAATTATGGGTAGCTGTTCTCTTGAAGAGAATTGGTTACAAAACATCATACATATCTTCAAACTTGTTTAGTTTTCTTCTGGTTTACTTACTTTTATATTCTATGTGTGTTGCCTTGGACTTAACCTCACCAGATCATCAAATGTTGGCTGTCAGTTCCCTCATTAATTCTATCTGTCTCTCTTCCCTGAACCATACAGTGATGTGCTGGCCCTCCCTATCTTCAAGCAAGAAGAATCAAATTTGCCCCCTGACAATGAAAACAAGATCCCACCCTTCCAGTATGTTCTGTGTGCCTCCACCTCCCCTGCTGTCAAGCTGCATGAGGAGACACTCACCTACCTTAACCAAGGTCATTTTTTTGCCATATTCTCTGCTGTTTTAATCATTGGTAGTCTTTTTTGCATTGCATAAATGCCACACACAGCTCTGTTACGTCTGAAGGCTCTGGAGAACTAATTACAGGCAGTCCCCAGGTTAAGAACATCTGACTTAAGGACTACTCGTACTTAACGAATTGTCATGAAGCCTATTATATAAAAAATGTGAGTTAAATACGAAGGTTCGTAATAACGAAGGCATGTACTGCTTTGCAGCATTCATGAAAGCATTGCATGGCTTCAGCGGTTTGTCAGCTCGAGGGGCAGTACAGTAAATATATACTGTATACTAAGACAAGCATTTGACTAACTAATGCTAAATCAGACTTGTACGTACCTCTTCCGCCTTTCCTGCAAATTCAGATCAAAGACTCACACGCAGTGGATCTCGTTCATAATCGGGGGGGGGGGCTGCTTGCATAGTTAAATGTGCTTTATAATAACTTATTATAGTCTCTGAGGAGGCACAGTTTTTTGGAAGTTAAATGTAATGTCCTCTTTAGCCTGTGATTTGTATTATGTGCAGGCTGTGAAGTTTGGCTGTTTTGTTTATAGGACAGTCCTATGAAATCCGAATGCTGGATAACCGGAAGGTGGGAGAACTTCCTGAAGTCACAGGAAAGATGGTCAAAGTAGGTGTTTGCCTGACATTACCTTACTTTCTCTCTGCAAATGAAAGTACAAGCTTGATGTTTTGAAAATTATTATACGTTCATTCAAGAGTAATAATGAATAAGCTGTTGGTTGACCCTAACTATAATTGGAACCATAATTTCATCTCCCTTCCTCACGTAGGTGATACACAGAGACATACAGCAAATTATAATACATATGTAAATACAGAAGAGATGACATAACATGAAAGATAGTGATTATTAATTCTGGTGATTAAATAAAATGCTCAGTAAGATTGGAATTTATTATAAAGTCTTACGGAAGTGACATATATAAAAGGTATTAACGTCCTGTAGCATTGTTTTCTATGATGATTTTAGTCTAATCAAAGCTGAGATTCAACTTAATGGTTGAACTTAATTAATCTGTTTTAAACCTGGGTACTTCTGTGAGAGGTGCTGTTGTCCAGTAGTGCATCCTTTGGGTAAATTGCGCTTTCTGGCTGTTGTGTGACGTCTGTGACTTCAGAGCATCATTCGTGTGGTCTTTCACGACCGACGCCTTCAGTACACGGAACACCAGCAGTTAGAAGGATGGCGCTGGAATCGCCCGGGGGATCGCATCCTTGACCTAGGTGGGCCAAGCCTGGGTGGGCGAATGTCTGCGTCAGACTGATGGCAGGCATGGGGACGTAGGGATGTAGGGAAAAGTGAGCGAGTCTGCCTGGTTCTTTGCAGATGTCCCTATGTCTGTTGGTGTGACCGATCCGAGAAGCAACCCTACACAGCTGAACACTGTAGAGTTCCTTTGGGACCCTTCCAAGAGGACGTCCGTCTTCATCCAGGTACTGAGACCTGTCCTGTTGCAGTGGTACAAGGTCTGCAAATGCTGTTTCTTTGCGGTTCCATCGAGGTCTATGTCAATGCCGTCTTTCTAAGTGGCTCTTGATGGCTTTTTTATTTGTGGCCACATGTAGGTGCACTGCATCAGTACAGAGTTTACCATGCGTAAACACGGCGGAGAGAAGGGCGTTCCATTCCGAATCCAGATCGACACATTCAAGGAAAACGAGGGCGAAGAATACACCGAACACCTCCATTCTGCGAGCTGCCAAGTCAAAGTGTTCAAGGTGAGCCGGCGAGTGAGTGTTCAGGTCAGCTGAAGGCAGAGCGTGGCGTGCAGTTTCACCCAGCAGTCCTGCGGCTGTTTTCCTGCCTTGTCTGCAGCCCAAAGGTGCTGACAGAAAGCAGAAGACCGATCGGGAGAAGATGGAGAAGAGGGCCCCACAGGAGAAGGAGAAATACCAGCCGGCTTATGAGACCACAATCCTCACTGAGGTGTGACTGTCATGACAGCAAGGCAGAAACCTTCTCAAGAGTCATCAGCTTTATAGAGCATGCGTAATGCTCCATGCCTGTCTGTGATTAATCAAACTATACTATGTATTTTTGACTTCCAGTGTTCTCCATGGCCAGAGATTACATATGTCAACAATTCCCAGCCCCCTGTCTTCAACAATACCCACAACAACTTTCCAGTGGCAGACGGGTAGGTTCAGCTGCCTGAAGTGCACCATGTAGAGATCATATGCATACCTGCATGATGGCAAACTTTGGCATGTGGTAGTTCCTAAACTGTTACTTGCACTGGATTTAGTAAGGGGCAGTGAAGATGACATTGATGACAGCTCTGTTTTGTCATTCTACAGAAATGGCTCCCCCAGCCACCAGCCTGAGCCTGTCGTGCCACAGACAGATGTGAGTACTTAAGATATGGACCATCTCCTGCTGTTTATTTTGCTGATCACTGCTTAGTTAGCCACTGCCTGACAGTTAGTTAATCCAGACCTACAAAAAAATTCCCTCGTAATAATAAACAGAATGGTTATCGGGACATCAGTCACTAACAGTTCTCTGTGATGTTGAACAGGACAACAAACGTACCTTGACCATTACAGTTCTGTTAAAAATGTAGGATTAGGCCTGGAACACACTGGCTGCATAGCGTGTGCATGGAACTGCTTTGTTGCATATCTGCTGTGTCGCAAACTGCTGTGGCACTGCTACTGCAAGCCCTGTTTTTCTACTAGTAATGGCCAAAAGAAGCTTCATGAACCATCTGCTGTGTTTTCTGACGTCACTAGATGGTGCTCTCTGTCCAAAGCATGCCCCAAAGTAAACCAAGAGCATCTGTTGTGGTCAGAAAATACAGAAAAGGGTTAATGAAGCTTGGTCATCAAAACTTTATATACTGAGTTTACCTTTAATAATGGCAATCAATAATAGAAAGTTTGATTTCAGTTCATTATAAATGTAATTTGTATTTATTTTAGACAAAGGCTAAGAAGCGTATGCTCAGCTGTAGTAGTAGCATTATTATTATTATTATTTATTATTATTATTTTACTATTATAGATTATATTCAACAATTTGCTGTATATTTTGTGATTTTTGTTTATAATTTAATATAATTATAGCCTACATTGGGGTTTCTGCTCTGACTATATAGTACACATTGAACTTTCACTTTCTCCTTTTATATTATGCAATTGCTTAAAATGGTTAAAATAATCTTTCTGTTTTTTTCATGTCTGTATGTAGCATAGACATTGAAACTATAGTGAAATTTGCTGGTATTTCAGTATGACTATCAACAGATCTCAATCCTGAAGGAAACCAGAGATTAATTACCATATTATGCAGTGAAGGACAGTAGTATGGTCCAGGGGTAAAGTGTCCTCCCCAAGGTCACCGTGCCTCTTTGTCCATCCCCTGTGTGAAATGCTAGAACCTTCTGCCCACTGCCACGCCTCAGGAGGCCCAGCAATGGCTGCTCCGAAACCGCTTCTCACCATTCTGTCGGCTCTTCACCAACTTTTCAGGTGAGTTGAAAGTGTGCACATATGATTCTGTATGTCTCCCTAAACCTGCAGGCACACTTCGGGAGAAAAACAAACTTTCCCTAAAGTAGTGGGTCGGTGTCCAGTGGAATCACCATATGTTATGACGTCGTGGGTCTGCCTGTGATAGGCTCCAGCCCCCTCCCCAACCCTAAACCCGCCCCCAACCTTGTCCAAGATAAAAAGTTGGAAGATGAACGGGCATCCAGTTCATCGGAGTGCTGTGACTTAGTCGTGTCTGCATGCCTTGGTGTTTCCAGGAGCAGACTTGCTGAAACTTACGCGGGAAGATGTCATTCAGATCTGTGGCCCTGCAGACGGAATCCGACTCTTCAATGCGCTGAAGGGCCGGTTAGTGATGCCCGTCTTTATGACCATGGCATGCTAGCGGAGCCTCTCCCCCCTGTCTTTCTTACCTGGCTTTACAGGACCAAGTAGCTAATCTTCAACTTAGATTACCTTACTGTTTTCATGGGGGCTGTTGGTGAGCATGACTGCATGACGGGGATTGCGGCAGCAGGAACATGACCCCTAGGTGTTCTCCATATGTGTGTGTAGGATTGTCTGTCCCCGGCTCACCATATATGTGTGCCAGGAGTCGCAGCAGGCAGGGGATCAGCAGCAGAAGCATGAGAACGGAGATGGGAGCAGCAGCACAAATGGAACCTTCTACGGTCAGTACCTAGAACTCTGCAGCCTGTGGAATTTGGATAATTGGAAAAATTTCTTTTGCCTTTCTGGGGCCACTTTAAGGAACTGGAATTTGGATGGTGTTTAGCTTACAAAGTAGGTGGGGCGTTAAAGGGAATAAATGGTGTCTGCCTGCCCCTCAGTGTACCACGCCGTTTACCTGGAAGAACTGTCGGCCATCGAGCTGACGGAGAAGATAGCCCAGCTTTTCAACATCTCGCCAAGACAGATCAGTCAGATTTACAAGCAGGGCCCAACGGGAATCCATGTTCTGGTCAGCGACGAGGTGAGTCACTGATGGGTTCTACACAAGTTGTGCACGGTCACCCAGTCGCATACAGTGTGACGGCCGAGCGGAAAGCATCATTCTAATGTCCATTACATCCCTCGCAGATGATACAGAACTTCCCAGATGAGTCGTGTTTTGTCCTGGACACGATGAAAGGTAACGGCAGTCCGTACTTCCACCTGGATGTCCACAGCTTCAGCGGTGAGAGTGTCTACAGCATCTCGAAGACAAATATGGTTTAAAGTGTCTTGTATGTTCTCTTCGCAGCCGAGAATAACGAAGGGTACCATGTCATCCTGAAGTGAAGGCCTTGTGAGAAGACAGGGAACATGTCAAGATATGAGGCAAAGCCCATGAGGCCCCAGTGCTCCCCTGGTTCTCCAATAGCACCTGGTTGTTGTAACTGTCTGGCTGTCATATTAATCTGGTGGCCTTACAGTTCTCAAAAGGATGTCTTCAAAAAGGGCGGGGGGATAATTATGTACTTCCTGTGTTTTTAAACAATATTTTTTATCATGTTTATTGTTGTTTTGCAACCCTGTTGTTCTAACTTAATGGGACATAGTCCAGCTTTATGGTTGCTTAAGTTATCTTATTTTCTGTTTTTAATGCTTGCTTCTGGATTTTTTTTTTTTACTGGTCTTCATCAGTTTGTCACCCATGTTTTTTTTTTCTCATTCTCATTTCCAGAGAACCATAAGCAAAGTGGGTGATTTTTATATTTAATTTTTTTTTTATTATTATAAATTTTATTACGAAATGCCAGACCTTCAGGGTTTTCCCCATTGCCGACTCTTAGATTGAATGCCGCTTTCCACTTCCTCGTCTGCTCCAGGTGCTATGCATACCTGTATGGTCCCAAAACTGCTGGAGAGCTATGCACTCATACTGGCAAGATCTTGCTACAAATAATCGTAGAAGTTCTCAGGCTGTAGCATATGGTAAGTTTGTCTGTGGCGTGTGCAGCAGATCCGTGGCAGCATCCAGGATACCGGCTGTCTTATTGTTTATGCTGTGTATTGTCTGAAAGCTTCTAGGGAGGAGTGAGGTGATTTTAGGCTGCTTGCTGAGAGTTATCAGTGCCAGGGCCTCCAGAGCTGCTGTTTGAATGTCTCCTGCCCTTTTCCTCTGCGTTTTGTTTGCCTGATTCGTCTGTATGTTTCTACACGTGGCTGGGAGACCATTTGCATGGCTTTTCCATTCGTAGCAAAAACGGGCATAAGTGCTGCTCTTGGATCTCCTCACCGTCACATTATTTTTTTTTCTGGGTTCTCTAGCGAGCGGCCTCTTGGTGCCAGAACTAGGGCGGCACTTTCCCTCTTTGTTACAAGGGTAACACAGAAAATAATGACTGCCGGATATTGTATAAAGATTAAGTATTTTTTTATACTGACGATGTGTAGGGTTGAGCAAGAAGTGTCTTTCTGCTTACTTTTCCTCCTCATTTTAGTTCCAGAATTGTTGGTCTAATACCACAAGAAATGCAGCTTTGGATCTGTTGCTCTGAGTATTGACATCTATAGACATGAGGCTGCTGCCATACTGGAAACGGCGAGATGTCTGCACCGAAATCTAGGCTACAAATTGGAACCGCAGATACAGTACAAACCCTGATCCCCTCCACTGTAGCGAGTGCATTTGTACAGTACCGGCCGTCTTTGTTGCTCTGCAACGGCAACCGCAAAGCACGCCACATCTATAAAAACCGTGTTTTATAACTGTGGTTCTCTGTTAAGCATCATTGTGCTGTTACGTTTTGAACCTACAAACAAATATTAAACAGATTTTTTTTACTGGTGTTACGATCATTTCATTGGCGATTTGCCTACAGGTCGTGTTTCCGAAGAATATATTTTATACCTTTTTTTAAATGGCCCGTGTTAGATTTAAAATAAAACATTGCAGTAGCAAAAGACACACTGTGAATGTTGTTTAATTTTCTCCTTCTCGTGACTTCTCGTGCTGCCGTTCTCTTGGTTAGAGATATATTCAGCATTTGAAGCTGTGAATGATGGTAATAAGGAAGGCAGATTCCAGGCTGTCCTGTTCCCTATGCCTGCCGCTGTACTAAAAATATATAAAATAATACTCGCATATAAATTTGCTTTTGGCATGATTTATTCTCCTGAGGTAATCCTGGGATATAATGTAGGCAATGTACGTGTATAATAATGATGTGTTTGTTTTGATATGAGACAGACAAAACTGCAGTACTTAAGGTTACAATGGGGCAGATCTGAGGTGTTTGTAATCGGGTTATGGTTGATACGAAACACTCTTCTGTCCATCCTACAGCCGATTATCCTGCGACCGAAGTCGTATCTGGTCGTATTTGTTACTCCGTCTCTTGGAATGAAATTACCTTTTTAGAGACGGTGGCCAAAAAAAGACTTCTTCTTACGGGCTAGTAGCTTCAGTGATGTAACTACGTTTCCCAGCTCACTCCTGGTGTTCTCGTGATGTCACTGTGAATTAATATTTATTATATATATATATTTAGAATTATATATTTATATAATGCTGTTAACAGCAGTGAGACCTGTTATTAGCAGTCCGAGGCAGATGGAGGGAGGACAGGGACTGCCGGCTGTTTAAAGCAGGAAACGTTTTATTGCGTACAGTGTGAACGTAGGAGAAGAATAAAAGGAGAAACGATTACGGCCGATTTGGAGGAATTACACATAACACCTAAAATATTAAGGCCTTTTTGATCCCGAAATCGAAAGGAGGAAAGCCGGTAGGAGCAGATCTTTCCGGCCAATCCTTAAAAGAAGCGTGGAAAAGAATAGGAGATATATAGTCTTCCTTTATATGTCGTCTTTTTACCAAAACAAAGAAAATCAAATACTAAAGAGCTGTGTTCAGCCGTTCTTTCAGTTTATCTAGGGCTGTTCAGCTACGTGTGTAACGAAACACCGCTGTTTGGACAATATTTGTAGTTTCCTATTGCATTTTAATAGACAGCCTTAGGTTTCCGCGCATCTTTCCCTTTCACGTTTCCGAAGAGTAACAGGGATCTTCTTTTTCCGAAGGTAAGAGGGCACTGTCAGTCAGAAACCGAGTGTTTTAACGCAAAGATGAAATTCTGTGGGTCCGAAAGGGGTGAGCAGCGGCTCCTCCGGAGAGCGGGGACTCGGTGTACTCTTTCCACATTGTTATTTCGCATCAGATCTGGCACCGTGTGTTGTATGGTACTATGATACTGTATAATAATACTAAAATACTATAATATTACACCAACCGATAATAATATGAATACACGCTTCATTTAAATACATTTTTTGCCTATTTAAATAAGGAACTGGGTGGGACGATTGATAAAATTATAGACCAAAACATTAAATAATAATGTCTAAATACACACGAGACAAATACTACGGTATCTTCCTACCGATAAAGTCAATAGAACTTGCATTGTTCCCTCGGACTTGAAGGTTCCTTGGTTTTATCATTTAATAAACTTCTTTGATAAGAGAGGAGACTACAATGATAAACCACACCGACATAAAAGTAATAATAAATTTAGCAAGGGTATCACAAACATGACTGTTCTGTTCGAAGTCTATTTAAGGAACTCCATCTTAGAGGGGGACAAGCGTGAGATTACATATGCAACTATTTGACAGAGGAAAAAAAGAGATGAAAAAGGCTATTGTTGTGGTTTGTGATTTATACCAAATAGGTTATGAGAAGAAATGATCCCGAAATCCATTTACAAATTCAGCAGCTGTAAATTGAGTGTCGTGTTTTGACATGCATTTTCTCAGCACTTCTCTCGGAGGGTTTAAAATAGTGTAGTTAAGGTGTGCATATTTCTGAGAGCAGAGTCAAGCAATATTGTGGAATAAAAAACAGTAACCAAATACCAGTATGATATTCTGTGTCTAAATGTACCCGTCATTCTCAAAATAGCATTTGCACATTTTTTGAACAAAAACAGACTCAGAATGACAACAAGGGATGCAGAACCTTTAAAGATGTGTTTCATCACTGTCTCTGTCCTCCATAGACTTCAAAGCCCCTTTGGAATGGAGCTGACTCCCTCAGAGAGTTTTTAGATGCTCGCACAACCTCACTGCCATCTTTGAGGTGCCAAAGTTGCTGGAAGAGAGCTGAAATGCATATTTGAGTGGCCTTTTCAGCATATCTTGCCAAAGGTTAATTTAGCTCTTTGGAGATTCACTGGACATTTGCTTTATGTAATCTTGCCATTGGTCTGCTTCTTGTCCATGTTTAACGCCCCTTCCCTGGAAAAGGGTTTGCTCCAAAATTACAGAACTAATGACTCTAAAGTTCAAGCGTTTAAAATGATTAAGGGCAATTAAAGCTACCATTTTATAGACTCAGCCTTTAGATATGTTTACCCTGCCCAACAAAAATCTTTCGTGAATATACTGGAACTTAGTCTAAACCTTAACCTTTTGATTTCTTTCATGCCCATCATGGTCTAACACAGGGGTGGCCGATTTTATCCACAAAGGGCCAGTGTGTATGCAGGTTTTTGCGATAACCTGTAGGTCAACTATTCAAATCCAGGTTTGAGGACTCTTCAGCCAATCAATCCTCTATTTAGTAATCTAATTAGGGAGTTGCAGCGAAAACCCGCATACACACTGGCCCTTTGCGGATAACATTGGCCACCCCTGGTCTAACAGATTCTCAGTGCATGCAGACATAAAGTACCAACTATAATGAGGTAAAGAGTGTAGCATATCTGTCAAGGAATATAATTTAGGGTTCCTGTTAGGACTGGCATGGAGTTGGGGCAGTACATGGTATCTGAAACTGACTTGTAGTTGATTTCAGTTAGATTCTGCCGGGATACCTGTGAATGTCATCTTCCCATTAAGATGGCAGATGTCAGTGAGCCATATTTCTCTGTCTGAGATGAGGATCATCTTCATTCTCATTCATTGTGGGCTCATGCTTACTACTGTCGCTACAAATTTTGCACACAAGTAATGGACACTATTTGAGCACTTCTATTGCTTATTTTAGTCATACTTATTGCAGCAGGGGTGCACAGCATCATGTCAGTTTGCATTGGAACACCGAATAATATTTTGCTGTATACATAGTTAGTGAAACGGCAAATGTGCAGAAGTGAAACAATGAAAGTGTAATATTTATTTGTTTGTTTGTTTGTTTTTAAGTGGTTTTTAAGAGTAGCGTGAGTGGGTTACACTGTTGTCACGTACCTCTGGGGTTGGGAATTTGAATCTTGCTTGGACTTTGTGCATGAAGAATTTGCATGTTCTTCCCATGTTGCAGTAGTGTCCTCTAGGTTTCTCCTCCTGCAGCCCAAGGACATGCACTTAAGTGAACTGGCATCCATTGTTCATAGTGTGTCCCCGGTTGTGGACTGGCATCCCATTCAGAGCATTCTCCTGCTTAGTACCTAATGCTGCTGGGATAGGATCCAAGCTCACCATGACCCTGTAGTAGATAAACAGTTGAAAAATGGATGAATCTGTGAAACTGAGAATCAGTTGTGAAGGGAGGCAGTAGTCATGCCATATGATGCTGACTAAAAGAGGAGAGCATGAAGGCTAACTTTACATTCATGACATCTTTGACTTTTTGATAGCTGTATGGGGACTTGGGAATCTGTGTTCTTATGTTGCTGTGGATTTGTCCTTATATACTAATGCCGACTCCAATTTGGATTTTATGTATTGGAAAGAGATGAGGGTTCTTGAGTGAAGAAGTAAGTTTTCAGGTTGCTCCGTCTCATCACCGGCTGATGAGTTTGATCTTCATAGACATTTTCGACTATGAGACCAGTAACCCAGACAGTCTCAGACAATACTGGGAGCGGATATGGGTCTGTTACACAGAGTTTTGGGTTCAGATCAGGGCGTGGGAATTCTGTAAAAGCATTTATTTACAATGGTGATTGCTAGCCAATGAAAAGCTGAAGGAGAATTCTGATGTCACTTTACATATTGATCTACGTAGCTGACAAGTCTGATTCAGTGTCAACATCAACATAGTAAAATAACATTATGTGATTAAGGGTATCATCAGTATGTCAGTTGAGATTTGGGTATAGACGTCCATAAAGGACATAAGTAATGATAAAACTGATACCAACTCCGATTATGAACAGATGCAGGATTATACCATGTAATACTGAGTACTCTGAAAAAATAATTAGTATAAAAACAATAGAAATCCAGCACTGCTGGTACTTGGACCCATAAGTGCATTAAGTACTGTTTTTGCATATTGTAAAAGTCAATGTGTTTGGGAAGTCTCTTTGTTCATTTTCAAGGTCTTTATGAGTTACGATTTTATAAAGACCTGTCTCTGTTTCTAAGAAGTGACATTGAATACTGGAAAACTCCACTCTGCAGTGGAGCAAAAGGACATTTGTTACAAGGTTGCTGTAAACGTTCGTTTGCCAGTTTCCATGGCAACAGTTTTTTTTTTCCCTTACTTGAGCTCACAATCTTAATAGAATTTTTACACTATGTGGAGAGAGTGATGGAAGAAGAATTACAATGAAAGTACATCCGGAGAGGTCACCTAAGGGAGTCTAAGAACTGCTGGGAGCTGAAACAATGTCAGTCTTTATGCCACCTTTTTCCCTGGTTAATGTTCTTATTTCGAATCATCTATCAAATTTGACTTCACTGGGTCTTGTACTTCAGTAGAAGAGAAATGACCTGAAACCATTGAAAGAGTGCAGGGCTTTAGTTTTTGCGTCATGTTTGCATGGGTTTCCTCTCACAGTACAAAAAACTTGATTTGGTGAATTTGTGTCTCTAAATTGCCCATATTGTGCTGTTCTGCATGATGTATGATAGCCTGTCTTTCTGTTCACGGTGTCCACATCATTGTGCTGTGAACTTCCGAGCATCGGCTCCAGGTGCACTGTGACCTTGTATTTGATAATTGCATGTGGGAAAGGGATGATTGTTGGATTTATCTATTAATTTTCCATACAAACTCCGGAGCCTGTCGCAGAAGCTAAGGGCACAATGCAGGGAATAACTCAGGATGGGTGCGGTAAGTAAGGGCTCATACACAGAGAGCAAAAAACTAGAATCTGGGTTTTAAAGCGCAACCTTTGTAAACAAATAACTCAGGATGGGGCACCAACGCATGACAGGGTGCACACACAATTTGTTAACTCCAGTTCACCTGGGTGTGTTTTTGGACTGCGGAGGGGGGGACCCCAAGGTCCTGGAGGAGACCCCACGTGGAGAGAATGCAAACCCCCCACATACAGAGCCATGGGTGTGGAGGGCATGCAGACCCCCCCACATGAGGAGCCATGAGTGCGGAGGGCTTGCAGACCCCCCACACGAGGAGCCATGAGTGCGGAGGGCTTGCAGACCCCCCACACAAGGAGCCATGAGTGCGGAGGGCATGCAGACCCCCCCACATACAGAGCCATGGGTGTGGAGGGCATGCAGACCCCCCCACATGAGGAGCCATGAGTGCGGAGGGCTTG
>JAODKF010000096.1:2418664-2444361 GCA_026779585.1 Mormyrus proboscirostris
GTGTGGAGGGCATGCAGACCCCCCCACATGAGGAGCCATGAGTGCGGAGGGCTTGCAGACCCCGCACATGAGGAGCCATGAGTGCGGAGGGCTTGCAGACCCCCCACATGAGGAGCCATGGGTGCGGAGGGCATGCAGACCCCCCCACATACAGAGCCATGGAACACAGGCCTCCATGAGTGTGAGCACCCACCCTAACTACTACACCTTTTCATTCCCATATAGTCACCCAGTCGAAGAAATATTAAAATAAATAGTATAGATTTAGGGGTATTTCATGCTACTCAAGTAACGACTTCCAGTATCCATTTGAATACATTTTAAGGAAAACCATATCCATTGTAATTGATTTGGATTCTTCATGGGAAGTTCATCAGTAGTTATTTACTTCTGGGCCTAATTAGCTGAAGAGCCAGGACATTGTTTATGACAACAACATTTTTAATGTTTTACTAATAAAAAAGGCAAAAAACAGGCATCATGCTATCAGGCTAATTGCCTCATTTATCATCTGGATATGCAGATGCATTTGTGACCCCCCCTTACAAATATTCAGTGCTATTATTTCAGAGCAACTATTATTTAAGTTTTGAAAAGTTTTTTTTTATTTCCAATCCAGCCTCACTTCTTTTGAAGCTGCTATACCATGTCTGTCAGCATGTCTGCTTGCAGCAGAAAGAGGTTTCTGGAAAAAAATGGGACAGGCAAAACCTCTTACTGATATGAACATGTTTTTTTTTGTCCTGGCAATTTAGGTGGAAACAGTGTAACTTTGATGTTTTCTTCGAGCATTTTAGAAAAACGACATGCTGTAATCATAAACCATTCCAGTTAACTGCCTCATTAGTGATGAACTTGATTACAGTATTCAAACCAGCAAGATAAGCTTTGATCTAAGATATTGAATCTGACTGACATTGGTTCTTTGAGAATCTTTTTTATAAATATGGACCATACATAGTTGGACACGTTACTACTGATTAAAAGATTAAAACTGATTCAAATATTACCATGAAAACTAGCCTGAAATTGCAACACTCTAGCTTTGTAGAGTGCACATTTAATGTCAGTATGGCATAAATGCTTCTTAAAAAAACATTCTTAATATGTGTAGAGATTACACTTCTTAAGCAGTACAAATTGGGATTATCACATTTTGTCTTAGTATAGTACGAATTTTACACAACAGAATCAGAGGAAATCTAGCAGCGGAAATGGTTCCTTTTAAACGATGACTATTCTGTTCAATTGATTAAATATGTTGGTCTTAAATATAAAGGGGAATTTCTGTAACCAGTTTTAGGTCAAAAATAAACTTGAAAATACCACTTGACACGGAGCTTGGCATACAATACATAACAAGCTGATTCCTTCACATTTTATTGTGCTGACTGTTTATCTGGTGCCCCCCCCCCACACACACACACAGACCAGGTTACATGGACTCCCCAACGGCATTTGGGCTGCAGAGCCGGTTTGAAGAGATGGATAGCGGCTTGCCCTGCCCTACCCCCAGCACCTTGGACGATGACGTCTTCAGCAGTGACAGCGCTGACAGCTGCGACAGCCTCCACCCGCCCTCTGCTCCCTCCCTCACACGTGAGTGCCGCGCAAACAGCGGTTGTCAGTTAGGTAGGGGGGAATAGTTTACTCTGTCTGCAAAGCAACAGATAGGCCTTTAATTACAGTAAAACCTAATAACGATCAGTCAAAGAGGACTCCTAAGCTAACACAAACTTTATATTTAATTGTTAAAAGTGAGCTTGTTCTGTGAGAAGACAGGAAATCCCACAAGAAGCAAGCATAGCCTCTGCAGAACAAATCCAGTTGTTTATCGCGGACACATTATTGATCATCTTAAGGCCATTTGCACTAAGCTTTTATAAAGGTGCCCTTGTCCCCCCTGTAGTGGTTGGCAGCACAAATCCTACTTTTCAGACTGATGACGGAGACTCAGTTTTCACACTAATGCTTGCAAGCAGTTTGTTAGGAGCCGGGATCGACCATAAACTCCTTGTCAGTGATTAGCTAGTGTTTTTCGGGTGCCAGATGTCATATGGAATTAAATATGTAAATAAAAATGATCAATATTTTTTCCCTCAAGACAGCTGCAAATAGTCGTGGTTGGACAATGCCTAATGTAGCTGTTAGCATCTGCTGAGCATTTTTTTTATTTTATTTTCCATCTTTGTTTTTATAGGTAGGTGTTTAACTAATGATGCATGTTGATAACTGTCATACAGCTGGGCATTTTATCAAGGTCATTCTGGTTTAGTGCCTTGCATGAAGCTCTTGCTGCAGATACTCTCGTCAACAGAGAATCCTCAGATCTAAGTCCTTAATCTGTACACCGCTTGCTGTTTTGTATTTATGCACATCCATCGATTTGCCTCCTGTCGAGTAACATCCAGGTGTACTTACTTCTGAGGTCCTATAAGAGCCCTAATAAAATCGATCGAGAGACGTCCGAAGAAGGCGCAGTAGATGTGACCGGACTTATTTTGGCAGGTGTGCAGCATCCAGCAAGAACCAAAACAAACCGATCACACTGCTACTATGGAGGGTTAATTAGATGTGAATGCTATTGTATCTTATATTGTACAGTATATTTGACTTGTCCCCCATAATGATCAGGACTGCCTTACATCCTCGTAAGTCAATGGATAGCTGTAGTTTGAATCAGCTGTATTTCCCATTTTGTCCTTCCCTCCTCCAACTCATATCTCTGTCACCCCTCCCCCCCATGTTCCTTCCCCGACCAGCTGCTTCTATCCTCCGGCAACACAGGCTGCCTCCCAGCCGAAAGAGCGTCCGCTTCGACGCAGTCACCGTGTACTACTTCTCCAGGCGTCGGGGTGTCACCAGCATGCCCAGCCAAGGCAGTCGCTATCTGAGCATGGCACCTCGACACAGCGCCGTCCGCCACTACACACTGGGCGAGATCACCTGTGAGCGGGACAATGTCCACCGGCGCCTACTGCGCCCCCACCTGCGGCAGGGAAAGCTCCGTGCCTGCAGGAAGAAGGTGGGGCCTAAGCTGTAACAAGTGGGGATGTGGACACTGGGATTGTATGTTTAGGTCAGAGTCAGCCAGCTCTGCTCCTTGACGACTGCACGGCATGATGAGTCATCTTCCAACTCAGTTTCTGATTGGTGTATTGAAGTTATGTTCTGACAATTATGATGCTTCCTTGATCACTTTAAGAATTGAAACAGTTTGGTCCAGATGATTAGTTGAATCTTCTAGTTCCTTCTGGGCTGAACCAGTATCTCTAGTCCAGTACTGAATAGCGCTAATATAGGACAGAAGCACTGACTGACCAAGATTGATCCAGGTTCAGAAAGCAGTCTGTCTGTCACTCTTGGTTGGAGCCATTATTCTCGCTGTTTGTGCCTCTCTCATAACCAGCTGATGCGGAACAATGCTGAGGTCGACGCCTTGACTGCTGAAGTAGTATCCAGAAAGGACATGGATGGGGAGGGCGTGGAAGCAGCTGAGCACTTCCTCCTGCGAGCTGGGTCCAGTGTGTGGTCACGTGATGACTGCGGCTGCAGCCAGACAGGTGTCACATGCCAGGTGAGGGGTGGAGATGTGGGCAGACATAGGGCTGTGGTCAGGGGTAGGGCATGGGTAGGACTTTCGGAAGGTTATTTAGCCTTCAGTCTGTTTCCATTGCTGCTCAGTACAAATTTACACGATATGAGGTCTTATTCTCACATTGCAAATCAGCAAAGCTTCCCTTTTTCATTCTTAAGCAGCACTTATGTTCCAAAGTTTATAATCTACTGATGCATTCGCTTTGTGACTAAATTCAGTTCCATTAGTGTTGAAGTGAGCTAGAAAGGACACCACGTTAACTCTGAATTGTCAGCCTAAGGCTAGGTGAAAGAAGTGTAACGTACGGAATAACAATTGCAATTTGTGTGAGCCTGATTTTAACAAACAGACCTGTAGCCTGAATACTGTTATCTGCTATGTGAGATGAGGCCGCAGATCAGGTGAATTTTTCACAAATTTTCACAAATGAGGTACTTATGTCAGCACCCCCTCCCCCGATGTCTGTGACATGTCCAGTTGAGCCAGGCATCTTTCCCCTGCTGGAATTCATGTGACGGCTATGCAAGCAGCCCCCTTTTTGCACATTCCCACTGCCCTCAGTCCTCGATGAAGAAACCGCAGCTGAGCGTGGGCATGGGAGGGAGCTGTGAGGAGCTCAGTGTATCGCCTGCCCACTGTCGTACATCTGCTGTTGAAGGAGGACTGCAGTCCCACCTTGTGCCTGTAAGGGGCACAGAGGAAGAGGTCACAGTGGCAGATCAAGAGGTCCAGCGGGACACCCTGGCGCTGGAGAACAAAACAGCAGTTCTGCACCTTCAAAGCGCTGAGGAGCTGGAAAGGAAGAGAGAGCAGGAGGAGGATGAGAGCAGAGGTGTCAACCAAAGACTATGCTTGGTAGCCCATCCCCTCATGGATGGGCAGGAGGACCAGGGGGTGGGACCAGTTGACATCCAGGAGGGTTTTCCACCCGATGCCTCTGTACTCTGTTTTACGGAGACTCAGGCATGTGCCTCAGCCTTCCTGAATGAGTCCGCCACTATGGTCTACTACCAAATGGGCATTGAGGAGCCATCTACTTTGGTTGTCTCTGACCTCCATGTAGAACACCATAATGTGCAGGAAGTGGTGGGCAAGGCTGTTGATGGGGATGGCCAGGGACAGGTGAGCCTCCGACAGGATTTTAATGAGAGTCCCAGCCTCCCGCTTCAGGGAGGCAACCTGGGAAGTGAAAATGCCCCCCCTCTCCACCCAGTGTTCTTTCAAGAGTTGGAAAGTTTACCTACTGAAAATGTGATGCATTCTGAGGTTTAGGGACCTGACATTTTGCATTGTTTTGCACAGTAACCCAATAAAGCTGGTTGCCAACCTTAGTTATAATAATTGCTGATTTGTGCTATTTTATGAGGGTTTTCCTTTGGTATGAACAAATCAACAGAGGGATTATCCCATTTGAAGTACAAATAGATCCACTGTCTTTAGGTGTCCTTGACAGTGGAGAATGATTTAGCACCACAGGGTGTTTTGGGTTGATATTAGTAGAGTCATTAGGTTCTGAGATCATGTAGTTGAGATATCTGAGCTAAATCAATCATTAGGGGCTCATTCAGATTCATTTAGGGCTTCAGCCCAAAATGTACCAACTTAGTAATGCCTCTGTTCGATATTCATAAGCACAGTGACTTTAGATTCCTCAGAGGAGCCCATCAGTCTTACCTCACGTTGTGATATAAACCCCAGTCCCTGTAACAGCATGCATATTTCTTGTGTGACAAACACAGTATTGAAAAGTGTCAATTTTAAGACTGAAAAGAGTTATGTGCAATTTGCAATCTTCTGACAAGCTCTGATAAACATATAAATCCTGGGAATACTTGCCGATTTTTTCCATGTACTTTGCGATGTTGGCATGGTAAACATACTAGAAGAATGTCCCTGTTTACTCAATATATTTTAGTGTTTGTGACTGCTAACCCCACATGATTATGTACAGAATCCCCTTAAAAAGGACTTTGCCACAGTCACTTTGTCACAGTTGAAAAATTCACAACTTCCATTTTACCTAAATGACATCCATTGTTTTATGCAATGCTTAAGAACAAAATTATTTGAATATGAATTTTAAGTAACATCCTTGACATAATCTTATGAAATTCAAAAGAGGTTTATAAGACTTAATGACAATTTAAGAGTGATATTTATAGCGCAGTTACTAAAGAAAATGGCAAAGTTTAAAGCTTACAATAACCTTAAGAAAGTAGGCATTTTTCACACATTTATATATGATTAAAAATGCCGGGTGTTGTTTTGTGTCCACACAGTTTTTTCTGATCCCTTGTGCTAACTAAATAAGGAAAGTCTACCTTGCCTTCTGGACTTTTTTCCAGTTACTGTAATGAGTGATTGACAAAGTTGAGGTAATTTTATTCCAACACAGAATAAAATTTAATTTGAAAAACTGTCACTGAATGTAAGCAGGTGCAATTCATGTTTACATTTGAACTTTTTTTGTGACACGGTTTTATACATTTAAAATAATATAATGCGTAGTTGGCAACTGTATAGATGTTCAAACATGAATCTTATTTCTCTCTTGAAATATTCGTTCGTAGTTATGTTGCAAAACGTATTGGAAAATACGTATTGAATTATTATATCAGAAATATTATTAACTCAAGATCGTGCTAATCAAGAGCCACATCTTTTAGGAGAGGCAGATGAAGATAACTATGAAATCTGAGGGATTGGTCTCAAAAATCCGCAGGTCTGTACTGCAGTGATGCCTAAGTAGACCTACCTGAAGAGAGGTTTGCCTTGTAGCCAGGGTCTTTGGGACCCAGGAACCTTCAAGACATGTCTCAAAGATATATCAAAGCATTTAAAATCATTCTGTTTCATGAGCAACGCAGGTGTATGAGCCACAACAACTGACCCGATACTTGAATCCACTGCCTGTGGTCATATGCATTTTTTGTTAAACTGAACACATAATTGATAGAGTAAAAATTCTGGTAGATAATATAATAAGGAAGCTTAAACTGGCTACCTTGGCAGTGAACAGTTGTCATTTATGGAGTTACTATATTACTCTGATCTTCATTCATACCATTTCCTCAGTGTACGCCTTCATAGTAGTTATTAAGAAACATTTTATTTGGTTTATTTTATTATTGCTAGCAAAATAATTATGTCCAGGTTCTTATATAGTAATGAGGAGCATTGCTGGTCTAGATGACATACAATAAACGTGATCTTCACTTCATTTAAAAATGTTAGTGCAACCTTTGAGAATAAAAATAGTGTATGACTTATATTGTACTTTGTTATAAAATATCTTAAACTGATGTTCTTAGAATTTTACAATGGTCTGAATGTGTTGTCATAATGCGTCTTCTGTGAGTACAGATTCAAGCCAAAATGTCATTTGCATAAATGAATCTAAAACCTAAACTCTTTGTGTGAAAATATCTAAAAAATTCACAGCACTATGGGATATTTCGAAATGCAAAGTATAAAACCTTGCTGTTTTTCATTATGTATATAATTATTCTTATACATATATATATTTTCTTTTTTTAAAGTAAAAATCTCTGGCTTTTACATTGTGCCTTTTTCTCTGTTTGCTGACTGTTAAAATGTTTTATGTGCGCTATTTAAATTGTAAATACTATTACATCTCACTGTGTTGGGGTGTGACGAGTCAGTGATGTTCACAAAGAAGCAAAAATTTCTATGAGAAATGTCCTTTTAAAACGTTTGAATGCGTGTGACTGCACCACGCCTTTGCGGCATAGGTAGAAAAGTTGCAGGAATGGGGCAGCACCAATCGGGTAAAGAAAATGGATGGATGGAGACCGTGCAGGTTTCCATGTCGGACTTTGGATGGTTGGAATTTTTTGAAGCAAAGTCTGCTGTACAAATACACCTAGACCTACTGTACGTATAGTTAAGTAACAGTCGTTTGACCAAAGCATATGGCATCTCCTGATGTACTGTATCATGGTGTAGGTCTACCCTGAAGAAGTCTTCATAGCCACTCTGTACGTGGTTCTGCAGTGGCTCTGAAACTCATTTGAAAAGTTGTTTTTGCTTCTTTGAATATAACATGAATGTCTGATTATCTTTCTCCTAGAAGGTGACCTGATTCAGCACACAATCCATTGACAAGGTTCTTGAAGGTTCTTGCCTTACTGTATGAAAATGTTATTCACACAGTACCAAAAGTAAACAAATAAAGAAACAAATAGCTTAAAAAATCTAATTAAATGCCTCTTTAAACCAACCACATTGTTTTAAAGTTTGCATTATGTCTTAATGAGTGGGATAGCAATGGTTTAAGCTTTATATTGAGTTTAATTTAATTAGCTGGAGTTGCATTGGCATCTCTTATTCTCTAGAATAAGAATCTTGCCTGTTAGCCCTTTCAAGGCCGTTTTTGAAAAGAAATCTGTTCTTAAGTCTTTGGTCAGAGTTATTAATCTGCACAAAATGTGGTTTTGTTTATTTTTCCGAAGTTTCTTCCTGTTTTTTGATTAAATTTCCACTGCTCAGAGAGACACGATGCTGGTTCTCAGCCTCAATGTCTAAGGTTCCAGACTGGTGTCTGTATAATCCAGTAGGCTTACATTGATAGATCTAAATGTGGCAGATGGGTAGATGGAAAAGAAATGTTCATTTGTTCAAGTGTTCAAAGAAGAACACTTGTGATCGAAAGACTGCTGGTTTGAATCCCCGAGCCACAAGGTATCACTGAGGTACCCTGAGCAAGGTCCCTCCCCCAAGCACTGCTCCCTAGGTGCTGAATTAGCTGCCCCCTCTTATGTCACAATGTCACATATGGGTTAAATGCAGAGGACAAGTTTCCTTGTGGTGTGTCAACAATGACTCCTCACCTCACCTCATTTACTGGTTGATGTCCCTGTGTGAACACCAGAGGGCAGTATTGCTGCAAATTACTTGGCAGCTTTTACGGGAAATTTTGCAGCGTTAACCTATTGTGAAACACATAACGGCTACACTATTTTTCTGTAAAGAACGGCTTGATTGCTGGATGTAAAATTATAGATTTGAGTTACTACATATTGTTTCACTGTTTGTACAAACCACATTTTCCCAGATAAATTGCACAATGTGTTTGCAGCCTAAGAAGGTGTTTTCAGAACCATTTTGTTTTGCGCCTGCAGAACTTCATTTTCTTGCTCACTTCTTTCCTTCTAATGTTGGGAAATACCAGTATGAAGTGGACGTGTGGAGGCTCAGGTAGCATCCAGAATCAGCCCCTATACCCAAGCAGCTTTAAATGGAGAGACATCAGGCATTGCACCACACATGCAGACAGGAAAACCTGGGGAGAACAGAAAAGATGCATAAAGGTAAAAATCTCTACCACTCCCAGTGCTGCCCCATTGCAGAGTTATATTATGCAATTTCAGCAGCAGGGTTGCCAACTCTCACCCATCTGGTGTGACACTCATTCTTTTTGACTCTCTGATGCAAGAAATCTTACGGAAAATTTATATTATTCCATTATAAATCTAAAATTAACTACATATAAAATGTTGGGGTAGTTTGCAAACCCTACAGACTATTTACAAGTTAATAAAACTGTGTGTGTGGACTAGTCTCTAATGGAATATTGCATGCCAGCCAGCTGACCAAAGTTGGTGACACTACAGAAGGTTAATCTAAGCCACTTATTTCCATCACATCTACACCTCGCGCCGCAATAAATGGGCTTCACTTAAATCAACCCCGTGTTGCTGCAAATATAAAAAGGGAGGTTAATACAACAATGCATCTCAATGAACATTCTCTTTTAGCTTATCGGAATGAAAATATGATATAAACTATATTTTATACAAGCACAAATGGCTTGAAAGTCCATGCCATGGATCGCTTTTTAATAACATTTTAGTTGTATAAAGTGTCCAATTTTTGGCATGCAAACGTTGAACCATTTAAACCTGTAGGGAACATTTATAATAAATACAAAAATGTCCAAATCAAAAAATAAAAAAAAAGGACATAATAAGTAGAAAACGAAAAATTCAAGATTGGAATGAAGGTCTAAAGCCCCAGGAATACTGACCATAGCAAAACCTCATTTAACCTCAGGAAGTGGAAACTTGCCGTATTACAGTATTTCTTTGGCAGTTATTCAGGATTGTTTTTCCTTACGTGGGATCTGAGTCATATACAAAACTGCCACAACAACTGTTTTTCTTTCCTCATAACAGAAGGAAGTGCCACAAACATGAGTAAAATATGTTTGAGATGGCTGAGCAGTTAAGCCTTGAGGTAGGGGAGAGGGAAGAACTGCATATTAATAGATGCTGGTCGGAGTCCCAGGAGAGAACTTTGTGCAGCTAAACAAATAAGTGAAATGAAGCAATAAACAACATGCTGGGTTCGCGTGGGAAAGAGGAAAAAGCAGCATCAGCATCCTTCACCAGAAAATTATTGAGCATCCGAGAATCTCCAGGCATCATGAATGCTCTGTTAATGGCAAAAAGGTCGACTGAGAGGCTGCCGTCTTGCCGTTCGCTGTCTGCTCATGGTGACATGTCAGTCTGCGTTGTGGATAAAGGCGCTGTGCTCTCAGTCCTTGTTGGGGGACCATGTGTTCCGTGGCATTCTGAAGCTCTTCTTCTCGCTGTGGAGCTCCGTGCTCATGCTGACAGTAGGTTCAGTCAGACTCCGTATGTGCTGTGAAGCCTCACAGGTGGCCTTCCCTGTCACCGCGTCATCCACCCTCAGGAAAGCATGGCTCGTTTACTGGAAGCAGGGCCGTCAGGGGGGCACGGATACCCCGGCAGGTTCAGGGAGCCCAGCGATATACTTGTCGGAGCCCCTGGCAAAATCTACCTAGGGATACCTCTCCCCCTCCCTCCCAATTGGCAAATTATAAACCCTAAATCAGAAAAAAATACTTTGAATTTAATTTAATTGCAGATGGTATAAACTGATGATGTTTCATGTTTTGTCTAGTCATACATACATATATACATACATACATACATATACATCCGTTTCTGCAATTCAGGCTACAACACATTCCAAAAAAACAGCTGGGACAGGGGCAATTTCGGACTAGTAATGAGGTTAAAAAAATAAATAATGATGTGATTTAAAACAGATGATATCAGCAGGTGAATGTACTCATGATTTGGTACAAAAGCAGGATCCACAAAAGCCTGAGACTTTGAGGGGCAAAGATGGGCAGGGGATCAACAAATGTGTGAGAAACTTATTGAAATGTTTATTGAAATTTCTTCAGATTTAAAGTGCATGCCTACTCAAGTGGGAGGCCCAAGGTGAGGAGGTGGGGTCAGGAATCTTTAGCTGTTCCTCTGAATGAGAGCCATACTAACAGGCTTGAAGAACATGGGGGGATGCTGAGTCTCTTGGTGAGTCCTGTGGATTTCTCTGTCAGTAAGGCTGAGTACCAGCCAGATTCCATCCACGGCCCCCGCTGCCTTGGATTGGCCGAAACAGAGATGGGGCTTCTCAGTGGCTTCTACCTTCGTGCTCCTGGCTCCCGTAACTTGCAGTCCCAAATGCTTAAACATTTTTTTTTCATATTAGCTGGAGTGAAAATGGACCCCATCAAGTCTGGACTGAGTAAAAAGTCATAAAAACTGGGAAGCTAAACCAGGTTTAAAAACATCCCCCATGGTAACAACTGCTGCCTGCTAAGCCTCCGATCCACTGGGCCTCGCACATGACCCTGAATGTGAAATGAAATCAATTGACGACGAAATGGTACTTTATTTGCTCAAACCCGAGTACTGGTACATTTCATCGCTTCTTTTCACATATATCATCTTGCTTTAAGACACACAACAAACGGGGGGAGGCTGAACGCCTGTCACTTTTGCCTGAACAATTGAAAGTGCCCCTTTTTGATCACTGACAATCAGGCGAACGTCTCTGCATGGACACGGCACTGACATGCATACACATACTGTATATACCAGGGGTAGGCAGCCCTGAACTTGGAGTGCCAGAGTCCAGCAGGATTTCTATCCTCCCTGGTCTCTGATGAACCACATCTGATCTCAGGCACATAGGAACTCATCAGCTAGGGCAGGAAACCTGCTGGATACCGGCACTCAAGTATCAGGTTTGCCCATCCCTGGTATAGTATAAGGTTGAGAGCAAAACTGAGGGTCGGAAACACAGGGTCAGCCATTCATCCGCCCCCCAGGGGCATTTCTACCAGTATATCTGTATTATTAGTGTAGCAGAAAGCATGGTGTGAACTCTGTAGCTGCAGAGCTTATAACAGCTGACTTTCTGTGTAGATTTTCTGTAGTAAAATAGATGATTTTCTTCACTGAAATTTTGTTATTGTTGTTGTATTTGCATTTAAATCTTACAGCTGTTTGTTCCCAGTTAAAGCACATGCCAAGGTAAAACTTGCCCTGTTTTTAGAAACGTTGTATTTTTCCCCAAAAAGAGACATCCATATTAACAAACCTTGGTAGTGAAATCCTTAACTAGATTTTTCCTCATGACTTTCAATTATAGGAACCATGTCATTATGAATGCCTTGGATTAACAGGAGCCAAACTATGCATGTGGAAGCTCAGACAAAGTTGGACTTCAAACTAATATTTCTTTGCTTGCAGTAAGAACATGCTGACTTGTCCAAGAGGCGTCCATATTTCCTGGAGAAGTTCCTGTTGGATCTGTACCATGTTTGAATCGCTCAGTGAGTTGTGCCACAAAAAAAATTGTTTAATATTATCATACATAACATATGGGGAGGCGATAGGGAAGTGGGGAAATGTATATTATTTATCGGCAGGGATTAAGGGGGGGGGAGTGTATAAAAATGACCCCATTAACACTTTATCTTTAATATCATTACCGTTACCAAAATTAGTAAGATTTGAGGCAAAGCATTTATTCCTTAAAAAAATCCTTTTTTTTTGTGGTGAAGAATATGCTGCTCCCCCCCCCCCCCACCTCCCACCGGCCAACAAGGCACTTAACCACAATGCATAATTCTGAATACTGGCTTAACTCCCAGTCCCAGATAAAATCTTCCCTGCAGCATTGATTAGGCACGAATATGTTGGAAGAATTTAAGCATAAAGATTGTGTTTCTGTTTCCTTATGTTACTACTGTGTAGTATATAAGTACCAAGTGCTACTGCTGCCTGTGTTTTCAGAGGCACACAAACAGTGCTCTTCTGCATCACACGGTACAAACTGAAGTCCTCCCCCCAGCCGAATCTTAACCTGACGTCTGTTGCTAAATATTTATGATAAAATTCACCCCAGCAAAAACATAAATGACAGTACTATCTCAATGCCCTCAGAAGTGAAGCTTCCTACTAAGAAAGGGATAAGAAAAAAAACATACAATTTAAAAGCTCAAAAGTACCTTATTTAAAGTGAACGAAAGTGGTGATTAGATAACATGGAAGAAGAACTTATTCTCTGCATTATCCACATGAAAGGGCTGTTAGCACAGGTCTGCTGTTAATCCCTGTATTCAGAAGGGTTTAAGGTGCACTTGCCTCTTGAACACAGATTACAATCTTTCTTTGGCAGACAGAAGGGGGCGATGTTACCTGCTAACTCACTCGATAAGCTGGCATTGCGTCCTAGAACATGGTTTACTATATTAATTGCTGTGCTCTTTGTTTAAAACCATTTTTGCCAGATAGGAACAACTGTCATCACCAACTGTCAAATTAGAAGTGACTTTGTGGTTTCCGTACCTGACATTTTTTAAAAACTTCAGAGCTTTCCATTCTGTCAGTGGATAACTGCAATCCCGTTGGTCTGATCAGGGGGACCCTCTGTTTATTTTGAATGCTGTGAGAAGTAATTGTATCCTTCACATACTATGAAAACCAAAGGATGAGAATAGAAGTCAAAGATGCAAATCGTGACTTATCTCTGTGCCCACAGTGAACAGCATAGGCCGTAGCCTCCGCTAATCAGGTTCTGAGCGTGTTGCATGGTTCCCTGAATACCAGAGTCTAAGCCTCAGCATTGTGTAAAGCTGCTTGAAAGTCTGCCTGAATTAGATCAGCATATTTCCACTTTAGTTGACTCTGATTAAAATTATATTTGTTCTGGAGTTCTGGAAAGAAAGTGCAGCATGTTGCAATGGGTTTTCTAGACTGGGGGAAGAAAACAATGTGTCTCAGTTGTAGAGTAAAATCCAGTTAAAATGGACTTCAAGGGACCTGGCAAAAAAGTCCAGAGTTGCTGTATGCCCAGAACACAACTACAGAACACCATTTACTCATGCCACACCACAGCAGACACACTTGTCCTATAGATTATTATATTGTACTGTACATGTAGTACTCCAACTTTGCCTGACCAGATGCGTGACTATTAATAATCCCGACTACGTACAGTATCTGCGCTGGATATCACCGGCACGCCACGCGCCTTGTAGGCGGAGCCTATATGTCCATTATAGCTGAACAAAAACTACATCTAAAAGTGGCCCTGGGGACCAAATTGTTTGTGTGTTATAAGAGAAATTCCGTTATATGTGAGTCTGCTATATCCGATGCTTTTTCTGCATCGGACCTCATCTGTTATAGATGATATTCCATTATAAGCGAGTCCACTATAATGGAATATTACTGTATAGTGTACCAGTGTAAGCTTAAAACAAGTAATGAGGTTATACTACGTTTTCTATAACCAGTTTTTTTATATTGCTACCTTTTATATTTTTTTATATTGCTAACTTTTTTATATTACTACACTTGGCGTGACTAGATTATTCAGTCAATGAAAAAGCAGCCTGATTGACATCATTTAACTCAAATACCTTTGTTTAGAATCCTGAGGAACAGTTATTTTTCTATATTCATTCATTTTCCAACCTGCTTTATCCTATTGGGTCCCGGGGGGTCTAGAGCCTACCCTGGAAGCAATGGGCACGAGGCAGAGAACAGCCTTGGACAGGGGGCCAGCCCATCGCAGGGCACACTCACACACTGCTACCATTCACTCATACTACAGACACTTTATTAACTCCAATTAGACTGTGGGGGGAAACCAGAGTACTCGGAGAAAACCCCACAACAACACAAGGAGGACATAGCCAGGTGGAGACTCAAACTCGGGTCCCAGAGGTGTGAGGTAACAGTGCTAACCACTTCACCACCATGTTGCCCCTGTTATTTTTCTATAGAATAGCCAGATTGTTTTATTCTATTTTATGAAATAACCATGTATATAATACTTCAGGGGGTGTACTTTTTATTATAATTGTCCTGAAGATTTAGATGGCCATCCACAAATTCAGTCACAGGACAGGAATGAAGGTGATACAGAGGAAAATGTGTTTTGAGCTGCCCCTGGTGCTTTTCACGAAAAATGCTGACTTAGCTGGTACCCTGAGTGAGCTCTGACTGGCAGAGGGACCTGTCTGAGAGGCACAAGAGGCCTGCTTGTTAGTGCACTGTCCTGTCTGTGAGTGTACTGTTCTGTCAGTGAGTGTACTGTGCTACCTGTGAGTGTACTGTCCTGTCTGTGAATGTACTGTCCTACCTGTGAGTGTATTATCCTGTTAGTGAATGTGCTGTCCTGCCTGTGAGTGTATTATCCTGTCAGTGAATGTGCTGTCCTGCCTGTGAGTGTACTGTCCTGCCTGTGAGTGTACTGCATTTGTGCACAACGTTGCTATGTTGCCACTGTGTCCACATGCTGCGGTTCTGTACAAAGTCCACTTGTAAACTTTATGTAGTTTCAGACAAGGGGTGCAGTCAGGGAATCTGTAATGGGGAGGGGGGGGGGGAATGTTAGGATGATTCCATGGGCCCCTGAGTGGCAGGGGTCCATAAAATTTTGGAAAATACCTGGATTGGTCTGGGTTGAGGGCCCAATATCATATGCTTTTATGGGGCCCAAAATCTCTAGTGGTGCCCCGGGTTGTAGACCAGGGCCTCAATTTGTTAGCCCCCTGCCAAATTTCAGCCCTGTCCACATGATGTGCTTTTATAGTAAGTTCACATGTAGACTTTGGGCTAGATTTACTAATGGCTTGCGCCAAACCCTCTTATGACATTGAAATAGTATTGCCAGGATATACTAAAGTTGTACAGTGAAATGTTAGAGGTGGAAAGGAATTTGACACAGTTTGTTTTGCGACTGGCTGTATTGCATATGCAATTCGTAGGAATTCCCTTTCAGAGCGCAAAATTTGGGAGAGGAGAGCATTTAAATGATTCGTTCGACATGATTCGCTAAGGTTTTGGTAGGCAATTGCAAATGGCGCTATTATTTACCGCTGAAAAAAAGCATGTGTTATTTTTTTACTGCCCTTGGTGCATTGGTCATAAATTAGCCCATTTTCAATAGATCACCCACCAGACTGGGCACTTCATTGGCGCTTTTTTGTTTGCACTCTCACGCTAATCTGGCCCTTTATATTTGTATATTTTGGTTTGACGTCATCTTTTAATTTTGTAGTTGCTACCCAGTTGTGAGACAAGATGAGGACAAAGTCTGTGGTCACTGCTCCCGATATGTCTTGTAACCAAATCGGTTGGCTATGCTGCAGAATATGGACTCCAGATAATGTGTGTCAACTGTCAGAGCCGAAACCGGGTAAGGCCGCGCGATCTGAAGGAGGCTGTTTTGAAACCGCAGGCTTTAGAGGCTGCCGCTGAAGGCAGACTCTCACGGGAGCAGAGGAATTTGAGAAAACTGGGGAGACTGTTGTGAGGGCAGACGTGCAAAGAGACCAGACAAGGACAGGTGGCATGGGGTAATTAGCTAGTTTACCAGATATTTCGAAACTGGATACTCTGAAGCTGGAGGCGTGTGTGTGAAACTGGTCTCTGCTGGGTGCCAAGAGGGCAGCAGGGGATTAAGAAAAAAAGGGCAGCTCTGCGTCATACATTCCAAATATGTGCTGAATGCTGAAGTACTTAAAAACACTAAGCTTAATGTCTCTTAATTTCCTAGTTTGCTTACTAGTTTATATGAAATGTTTTCTTATTCAGTTTCCGGATATGCATGCTTGTGGTGTGAGTATAGTATTGGGTGGAGTGATGGACTGGGAGCGCAGTACAGTTTGCAAGCCTGAAAACTATCAAATACCTTTACGACTTCACTTTACTTATAGAATTCAAGATCGTCATATGGACCGTAAGCAGTCAGTTTCGTTACGCGAGGAGATGCAAAACAAACCCATAATGCAGAGAATAAGTGCAATTATGACAATTCGCATGTAGACACTATGCAATGTACAATGTGTAATATAAATGTAATGGGTAAAACTTTACATTAACTGCTCCTTCATAATGCATTTATTAAGCATTCATAGAACATTCATAAGCAGCATATAAGTAAACCATAACATACTAACATATTTTAACGCCTTTAATATATTTTCTGTGGGAGAATGTTGCCCATACCGATAAGGCTGTTGGTGCATCAAGAAATGTATGGGACCTGACTATGAGTGAAGGTTTTGAGTTTTCACCTCGTAAGATGTGTTTGTACAGTATAATTTGTGTGAAGTTGGCCCTCTGCCTTGAGCAAGAAGAGTATCTGTAAAGTGTGTGTGTGTGTGTGGGGGGGGGGGCAGGGGGTGGCACTGATATTATCCCTCATAATTACACAGCTTTGTTTTAAGACTGCTCCTTTCCTGACAGCTGACTCACAGCCTGAGGCTGCGTGCCTGCGACATGATTTAAAGCAAACACGCAGAGGCAGCTGTTTTCCTGTTACGAGCTGCATGGTGTCAGTGTTTTTCATTTAACCGTCCCTGCATCTGAGGATTTTTATCCATTTTTAAAATCTTGCATCTTAAAAATGGCAACTTCTGCTTTTTACAACAGTGCATGTAGAGCGGCTTTTAAATTGTAACTTTTTTTTGCTTTGAGACACAGCTTGGAAAACAAGAAAATCCTCCATCCAAAGATGGCGTTTTAAGCAAACCTTAGCTTTCGGGCCTGAACCTGAGGCATTTTCTTCTGGGGATGTTAAAGGCATAAAGGGCATGAACATGAGATGAAAGCAGGGTGAAAAGCAGACACAAAGGGAAGGGCTTGATACATCAACGGAAGTTATTTGCATTGTTCTCTCTTTCAGGTGCACTGTGAATAACAATGCATTATGTAGCAAATTGAATTATTATGTAGTCTATAAATTTGTATCATTTTGTTGAGTTATTGCATAATGCAGTGTTATTACATAATGTGCTGTCACACAATGTGCGACAGCACGTTATGTAATAACATTGCATTTTTGAGATAAAAATTTGTTACATTTTGTCAAATTATTACATAATGTGGCATTATTATATAATGCATTGTAGCAAGCATGGTTCTAGGACAGCCTCTGTTTCTGCTGGTCCTTCTCTGAGATTTTTAGGCAGCTCTTGACCCATCAGACCAGGCCAAGCACTCTGGGGATGAGTCCGTAACACACATCTGTCTCTTGAAGTTGTAGACCTTGGAGGTCTAGCAGCTGTGCCTGGGAATTCTCCCTGAGTCCCCCCCAGAGGCATCACAAGCCTGGGGCATTCAGAGCTGAAGCCCCGAATGAATCCAAATAAGCCCTCCATGATTTGTTTAGCTCAAATGTTTTAACAACCATGCTCTCAGTTGCTAAGTCCAGGGCTGGTAGTAAATGGTAATGCTATGATCATTGAATCTTCAAAGAAAGATACAGAATTCAATACCTTTTATATCCTTTGATATATCTTTGATATCTTTAGATCCTAGTAACTCCCCCAATCTGCACCACTGTCTGGCCATATGTGTGGTCAGTGCAGGATCACACTGTTTCTTTGTCCCTCCAGAATTGCCTTTGCACAGAATGCATGGTCACGCTCTCCTTTCTTCACAGGTAACCTGACTGCTCTCTGCACACCATTCACAGTCTGGCTTTTCCAGCCTCTGGTCTTTCCACTGTGATTCATGATCCTTTCATCTTTCATCTGTGGTAAAATATCGGTTTTGTAATGCTTAGTCCCTTTTTTGCACATTTCTTTAACATTTCTAAGCAGGTCCCATGAAGTTGTGACCCCTTCATGTTTCATGTTTCAATGCACAAGAAATTTACATGGAAAAACATTAATGAAATTACTCACAAATCCTCCCGCCACTCCATAACTCTTACCCAGGAAATGGTCACAGTCAGTCCGCAGCCTCTCCTAGGAAGGACTCACACGATGGGCAATGTATAGTTGCCTATAGTTCACTTCAAGGTATGTTTTTATACTGAAGAGAAAAACTCACACAACACAAAGAGAATTTTGCGATCTGCATGCACAGACATTGGAGGTGTGAGTCTGTGCTGCTACACATCAAGTCACCCCTGAATTAAAAATATTCAAATGGAAATTTTATACAAAAAAAGTTGCCAGGATGTACTAAAGATGTACAGTGGTGGATTAAATGTGGTGACATGGACAAAAACAAAGAGAAAAAAATAAGTAGCTACTTGCTTGCAATGTCTTGGTTTAAAATAGTAACGTCCACCTAAAAGGCTTAACTTTATCCTCTTGGTTTGGGGTTGGGACCTGCTGGACCCCAGAGCTACCAGTGCTAAGGAGTTGCAGCTGTGACCCTGGGGAATTCAGAGAAGGGGGGATGAAACTGGAGCTGAAGATCTCCCGTCAGCACACCTTCAAATGGAGTGACAAATGAGTCATGAGGAAATGCATTAGTTTGCATTCTGGCCTCTGTTTTCCCCACATTGCTTTGCAGGCACTGGGGGTGTCATCGTAAGGATGGGAAAGATCAGGTAAAAGGGCTTTTAGCTCTGAGCCCCCTGTCGTTATACAGAAAAGCACACGATGTGCTCCCATCTAATGTCTCATCCGCTGAGTCTTTCAGATGGATCGGCATAAAATCCATTCCAGGTCCATCTCAGAGTGTTCTGGACACATGGCTACATACACCTTGCACTGTCATCTGTCACTGTTAGGATTCAAACGTATCAGTTAGCAGTAGTCAGATGGGCAATGTGCCAGTTCCAGGTATTTGCCAAAGTGCGATGGAATTGTCTGTCCTCTTACAGTCCCATATTGGTCCCAGTGTACCACTGGTATTCGCATTCGTCTCCCATTGGTCCAGCAGTTGTCTGCCCAGTTGCCCCAGACATGCTCTAAACTCAATTGCACCTTGACTCGGTGCACGTGTCCAGCTCCGCCCCGCTGGTGTGCCAGAAAGACGGCCAGCCCAGATTAAAGGCCCCGAAGCCTATCCTTCACCAAATGCTCATTAAGTTCCCCACAATTTTTCTCCTGTTCCTGCCCATTCATTAACACATGTTGCCCCAACACAGCTGGACATGTGACGTCACACAAAAAAAGACAAGTAATAATAGCTGCTGATTCTGGACAGATACTGTGGTGTTGTTCACGTGCTTCAAAGCCCTAATTACCCTCTATACGCAAAGGGCTGTCATCCTGTTTTTCTTCAAAGGACACTGAAGTGTAAAGTACAGAGAAGTAGCTGTTGATGGCAGAGTCTTTTTCATTAGGAAATCAGTAACTGACAGATGAGTAGGGAGGGGGACAGGTAGGGAGAGAGCCTCATCGCTACAGGGGAACTGGTAGTTCTGTCCTTTGAATGGCCCTTGTGTTTTTGTTTAGTGTGCTGGTATGTGTTACTTGCTAAAATATAATGTGCTGCTGTTTTTTCTCCTACTCAGGTAAACACAGGTAATTTTTTGCGCAAAATGTGAAATCTACATGAAAGCATTTGCTCCATGTTTAATCATTCTGCAGGTGAAATCTTTGTCCCAGAATCCAGGTGGCATTGGAGGGTGTTTGATATTGAGATATCGAGGTGTGGGGGATCTTAAAAATTTAATTACAAAGGTCTGGTGTTAACATGTCCCCCCTCTCCCATGGTCCCAATGCCCTTGATCCTATTTTAAACTGCTGAAACCTTACAAAAAGAAGCTTTACTTTGTTAAGGGGCACATTTTTGTGAAGGAGGTAAAAAATAAATTAAGAATGAGCACTAGATGAGGTTAATTAGGAAAAAGAGACGCGCAAGAGTCAAAAGACAAGAGGACACAGTGGGGTCCGGCATGAAACTGCGCCCAGAGTTCTTTTTAAAAGTCTGGGTGACCTCAGGTCAGAAGGGTGGGGATTTTAAGGGTTATGAATTCCTATGGCAGTAGGGAAGACAGGGTTAAACGAGAGCCCGGGAGAGGGGGCATATGTGGTGTCAGAGCCTCACACTGTGTTAATGACAGCGCACGACCACCAGCGGAGATGGATACGCTGGACCTGCCTCTGGGTCTCATATACCTACCATCCCCCCAGCCCTACCTCTTTGTTAAGTTATATTTAGTTAATTCAGATTAATGGTAGCTTTCAACCAATCTGTTTCCACCAGCAAGTCTGTCTTGTGATGGGAGATGATTCACTTTGGTCCACTATCTATTATAAGGTGAATGTGAATTATATGCAAGTATCAATTAAGCCTTAGGCTTGCTTTAGCCACCTTGTTTTTGTATGCAGTTTTGCAGTTAAACAGCTCTATGATGAAATACATCTGGACTGGCGTGTTTGTGGCTTGGATAAATAAGTACCCCAAAATCCCTGATTGTTACATTTCCTTGTTTGCTTTTGTTTTGCAATAATAACAAACAAATAAAAATACCCAATGAAACATAACCGAAATACAGCTTTCAAATGTAGTAAATAAATGCTAGCTGACCTCAGTCTGCTACATGGTTTCCTCTATGAGGCCAGTGAGCATTACGCTTTACACACAAGCACCACAGTGATCCTTTGTATGGTCGATTCTTTACAGTGTCACCTATTGATGGAGAGAAGTGAGGGGGGCAGAGTGGGGGCTGGTGTTCTTAATTATTGGTCAATGTTTCATGCCTTTTACAAGCAGAACCTCTTCCTGAAAAATCCATTTCCTTGCTGAAACTGGCAGACAGGCCAGTGCAAGGGGACACCCCTGGTGACTCATGCACACGCATTGACGCCGCTCACATCTGGTTCCCATTGCCGCTATTGAGCTCCGTTGGGGTGGAGGAGGGGAGGCGCCGAGCCGCGGCTTCAGAGCAGCGCCTTGCACTGACTTTATTCTGCTTTTGAGAGCATCAAAAAAGCACGCTGTCCGACAAATGTGGCCCAACAGTTTAGAACTGTTTACCATACGACATTCAGCTTCACGTCTGTTTGTTTGGCCTGAACTTTAGAGAAGCTGTCATTAAGAATGTTTACGCTAAAACATTTGGATGCGCTAGATCCTTTGGAGTGACTCACAGGTAAAGTAATCATAAATGTTATCGTTCGTCTTTCGGTGTCGTCACGGTGACCCTTTATCGGTGTCAGATGTCTGCATGCAAAAGTAACAATTCACCCAGCTGCCCACATGTGTCGTGTCATTCTGTGGTGTGACCCCTGCCTTTAAATCTTAAAGGTGTGAGCTCCAGGTGTATGGAGGAGGGCAAGGGGGCACAAAACCAAACCGGTAAACCAAACTCCACCACCATCCCCTCCTGGTTCCATACTCAAGGCCAGGCTTTTAAGACACAGAAGGCTAGGAAAAATCACATTCCTCTTCCAGCTTTGAGTCTAGGCCAGTTGATGAGTTTCGTAGATTGGCTTTCACAGAGTCACTGGGCAGTTAGCAAGTATAGCACTACAGCGAGCTTTTCATCAACTGCACTAGAGTGTGACGGTTAGGGGAAAAAAACGACTCAGAGAGCATGACAATGTAAATCCTTTCAGCTGCACTGTGTTTGCATTTGGAATCAAAAGCACATGTGTCTAAAACCCACAAACGATGCCCCCCCTTTTTTCTGTTTGAATGCAAGATCCATATTTCATAATCGGGGGGGGTCATGATTTAAGTATGGCTATACTCCACCCTCACCAGGTCATGCATGAATAGGGTAAAAAGTTCTGTAATGGTATAAGAAGGCCGGCTTTCTACTTTGTAGCACAATGGGTGTAAATTCAAATCATGGGAGGGGACTTGATGTTAGGGTGGTAAACAGCCAGATGTAGCAATGAGCAATAATGTAGCCCAGTAAGATATGTAAGCTGAGAAAATGAAAAACGTTTATACTCAGAATGGACATGGCCTGTTAACAGAGCTGTGTCTTTCACTGGAAAAAGGTCGCCTCCCACCACCAAGGGGTGCTGTCTGCCTGAGACTCAGTACAGCTCATACCTGTCATATCCTGCCCGTCATGTGTCTGCCTGACCCTCCCATCTCCTCTCTGATGTAGCAGAGGTAAATTTTTTTAACTGACGTTTAAACATATACCACATAATCTTTCAAAAGAAAAATCCTTAAAATTGCAAAGCTTGCTAAGATTTTTCTTTATGACACATTCCAGACCAACATCCAGGCCTTCAATGACTTCTTAGGCACAGGCATCAGTAATGTGTCTGTCTGCAGGGAGAATGTTGACCTTGTCGAGAAATTTACTTACTTTGGCAGTGACATTCATGTCTCTGGTGACTCTTCGTATGAAGGGGGCTCATGAGGTCTCTAGAAAGGGGTGTGTGGCGTTCCCGGTATCTTTGCAAGATGACAAAGGTCCATGTCTTTAGAGTTCCTGGTGTTGCTGTATGGCTGTGAGACATGGATGCTATCCAGTGAGTTGAGACAAAGACTAGACTGTGTCTCTTTGGAGAATCCTTGGATGCTGTTGGTTTAACTGTGTCGAATGAGCGGTTGCTAGAGGAGTCCAAAATGAGGCACAGTGCCTGCATTGTGAGGGAGCATCAGTTACGGCACTACGGCCATGTGGCGCATTTCCCCGAGGCTCATTGCTGAGGACCCAAGTGGCTGGACTAGGTCAAGGGGACGCCCATGTAACACCTGGCTGCGGCAGTTGGATGGCCATTTCCAGAGAGTGGGACTGGACTGTACATCTGCCTGGGGGGTCACCACCCGGGATTCTGAGGAGTTCCGCCATTTGGTGGGTGCGACAACGTGCTTCATCAGCGCATGCTCCCCAACCTGACCAGACACAGTAAAAATATTTTAGTGAAATTTAAACTCCTTGTGCTAGATTGTCTGTACAGAATTGAAAGTAAGAAAAAGCCTGATCTTAATCTAGCTCACTAGTGATGTAAGAACTGCATGTGCACAACATGTGATGTTGGTCTTAATATCACACATCATTCAGCCTATAATGTACTAGCCATATCTTCAAATTCAGTAAAAAATACCCTGCCTCATTTAGTCATTCAGCGCCAGTATCAATTTTTATGCCAGTTGGAAAACCAACAGCTTAAAATACCATACCTTTGGTACTTTCTTGAGGTACCAAATATATGGTACCCAGTGCAGCATAAAAAGCGCCATTAGATAAATCTCCAGTTTGATGACAAATTAGATGGAGCTTAAAACATCCAATATAATCTTTTGAGGAAAACTTTACAATTTTACCACCATAAAATAGGTAATCATTATTGTACTACTGTGCCCTACCTGGCACTCAATCAACCCATCTGACTCTTGATTTTGTTCCCTTACCTCATAATGTCTTGCAAAACATGCAGTCCTCTGAGAGGTGTCCTGCTCAGCTACAGAGCTACAACTAATGTAACCAAACCCATCTAGATCCTGACCCCATCAGCATTTATTATGGGGAACACATAGGCTTCCATAAACCCCATCATAGCCACTCCAATCTGGCAGAAAGGTTTTTGAATGTGGCCTGTTCGGTTTCCTCTTCCCGTGACACTGCACCCTGTCTTAGGTGGCCACAAAATCTTAGACGAAGTGTGAGGGACAAAAGGTAAAGTGACGACATGGGAGGGAGTGAGGTGGGCAGCTCGATGCCTTCAGGTTGGCGCACTTGTGTAAGTTCCAGCTGAACAGAGAAGTTCTCACAAGCCCTGGGTCAAACTGCTAATAGATATCTCTGGATTTGCACTCTCTGAACCTGAACTTTCCACCTCCGGTTATTAGTATGGACACTAACATATATCTACTGCTATATGTTGTTGTGGATTTGATAAATAATTTTTTTATTTGATTTGGGATTGATTTGATCTGTCAATTGAAGAATAGTCATGGATAGCTGGAATGTTAATATATCCATTTGGGGAGAGAACTAGGAATGGTTATGTCTGTAACAAATGATTTATTACCTATAATCTAATGGTTCATGTTTCCTTTTGCATTTTGTAATGAACTGAATTCTTAGCGTTCAAAAGATAACGGACCTCTGAAAACCAGTGAAACACTATTCCTCCAATTTTCCATGGATTGTAAAGTGGTTACTAAGTTTATGTTATTGTTGAATCACAACTCAGAAAATGTAGCAGTAAACAAAAATTATTATTTGTGACTTAATCACGAATATAGCTTTATACAGAAAAAGCAAAGAAGAGGAGAAACATCTAACAATTAGTGACAAAGTTGTATATTTGCAGCAAGGCAGGGTGCGGCACAGTAATACTGATAAAGTTAATCTAACATCTGTACATCCTTCTAGCATCTGCATCTAGAATGATTTCTCAATTTCAAGCCGGTGTTTTGGCAGTTTTTTTGTATGCTTTTCAAGAAGCAAGTAGAAAACGAAAAGGGGACCTTTGAAAATAATCCCAGGGGACGAGCTGCAGATAATTTTGTTTAGCTGGAAGGAAGCTGCACACCCATGTAAACCGTGGAAACTCAACACTTTATGGTCCATACAAACAGCCTGGTAAGAAATGGTAGCAAAAATAAAATTCTCATTACAATAAACTACCAGAGAATTCCAGGAAATAAGAATGATATGAAAGAGACTAAAAAAGGTTCTGAGATTCTTGTAATCAGTGTCAGATATTTTTCAGTGGATATAAAGAACTGCTTGGATTTGAACCCAGAATCTTCTGTTTACTAGGCAAGCACTTTAAACCACTAAGCCAAAGCACCCCTAGCTAAGATGTGCAGCTTATAGTTCAGGGAATGTCCAATTACTAAAACTAGACAGGCTGTTTAACCGACTAAGCCACGGCGCCAGAAGACAGGAAACAGTTGGGCCACCACTGGATTTACACAACCGCTTCAAATTCTTTCTTTTCCATTACTTTCTTTCTTCAGCACACTGCTGTTCACCTCTGTTACGTTCACTGCCTAAAGAAGAAGGTAGCTGTGTGGCTTCTAGCAAACTCTTCATTATTGAACTATAATCTGGAGTAGCACTATTGTAATGCCTCCAT
>JAODKF010000097.1:0-14365 GCA_026779585.1 Mormyrus proboscirostris
CAGAGTACTCAACTGGTTGGTTGAAACAAAATCCTGGTCTGGATTTTTACTTTCTGGACCTGAAATCTCCACCTCTGGTTTTTAATCTTGTCCTAGGAACTGCCAAAAGAAACTGCTCCAATGGCCTTATGTATGATGAGGTGCTGTATATGCAAATTCAGGAATGGTGTAAACCATGTAGAGCTTTTAAAGTTAACAATAAAATCTTAAATCATAATATTAGTTAGTTAGTTCACTTTATTAAAGACAAAAGTAGGTCCATAGCAAGGATAATAAATAACAGTTACAGGCATACATAAAGGCTAAAACGCCAATAGTTCCACAAAGAATAAAACCTGACAGAACTCAGCGTGGGGTTTCAAAGACATGATTATGCTGTTCGTAGAGCTCATTAGCCTACACATACCACTGCACATGAGGTTCCATAATGCAGCATAACTTGTGGGCACACCAACACTAACAAACAGTAAACTTGCACTGCACCATCTTGGCCTTTTAAGCATCAACCCCATTCCATCATTGTATGTGAGCTTCCACATACTGCTTTGTTTGTAGCGCTTCCATAGATGGGCATAGGGGTGCACAGGTGTACAATATGCTCTAAAGAGTACAGTTTTCACAGAAGCAGAACACATTCAAAACCTGCGTATCAGCACGTTAGCTTGTGCATTCAATAAACGGCACTGTCTGTAGATGTCCACATCATCAGTCAGATCATCAGATATGTAGTGTCCCAAGTACTTAACCACGGTACATTCTTTAAGATCAGCAAGAAGTCAGAAAATACCAGTTTCCTGTCCTCCTTACTTCTTACAATTAGAAGGTTGCTCTTCTTGACACTGTGATGTCAAACTCTGGGCCATATTGAGAGTAGACCCTCAATAACTGTTAAAGGCCAGCACTGTATGAGCAGAAGATCACTAAATCACCTGCATACATCAAGTGGTTGATTATAGTCCCACCGACTAACACATCCTGTTCCACAATCACTTAAGTGTTTTGACAAATCATCCATGTAAACATTGAAAAGAAAAGGATACAGAATGCTTCCTTGTCTAACTCCATTACAGACCTCAAAAGGGAAGGACACACAATTACCCCATTTAACATACATAGACTGGCAAGTATATCAAATAGATAAAAATTTTCCATTCTATTTAAGATAGTTCTTTCCAGAACCTTTGATAGAATACTAGCTAGAGCTATAGGCCGATAGTTATCTCTGTTAGTTATTTTGTCAGCTTTACAGTATCTTTTAAATTTTTATGTAAACATTTTTTTCCAAAAACAGGTTGTCAATGATGATTAGCGAGTTTTAAAAGCAGCAAAGACCAGTTGGACACATCATCATCATCATCATCATCATCATCATCATCATCATCACCACCATCATCACCACCATCATCCTGCGGATATTGCAGGGCACCCTGCACAGGAAACTCACTACCTAGTTTCAGATTTTAACTTCATACTCCACCTCCTGGACACCAGTGAAATAGCAGCAAAAGTTGATCAGGTGTGTTACTGCACACAGAATAATAATGTCTATTTGTTCTTCACAACGGCATCATCCTGTGGAGTTGTTAGAAGGTTTACAATTATAGTTAAACTTTATCATATTCACAGCATTTACACTTTCTTTCAGTTTTTTGCTTTGAAAAATATTTATATGAGTCTAAGTGGCAGCTGTTGTAGAAACTGGATTTCCTTTTTTTCTGTTCCCCTCCATTGAAATTCACAGGTGCTCAATTTCCATACAAGTCCCAGGGCTTCAGACATATTCATTTATTCATCAGTGTAATTATGCATTAGCTGGTGTGTGTGTGGTGATTGGGGGATGCTTTTACCAGGAGCTACTTGTTTACTTCGCACATCTGGGAACAATGATCCTGTCACCATGGATCTCTACAAAACTGCTAATTGATGCTCCGCACGTGGCCGCTTTGCACATAAAGAGGATATGTACACCGTAAAGGGAGAACCTCATTCCCAAAACTCTGTGAATTAAGTCGTTCTGCTCAAAAATCCCTACTAACGTTTATGAGTCTGAAGTCCAAAACAGCAGTGCTGGAGCTTATTTCATGTGGGTCTGTCTGTTTTCCCAACCACAGTTACGGTCACAGTTTAGAGTACCTTCTCACATGTCAGGTTAAATTCCAGACAGAAACACTTAGCGACAGGGACACTGACAAAGCTGATCCTATAGCGAGGGTGGGGAGAGATGCAAAAAGAGCAGTCTTTTAACTTTTTTTATGCAAATTTTTATGCTAACTCTTTCTCGTTCTCTCTCTATCACTCTCTTTGGCTCTCACACTCCCTTTGACATGCTCTCTTTTTTATATTTAATCTGTAGACACTATAACAGGATGAAAGAGTGCCTTCTTTAGATGCAGTAAGGTCAACGTGGTCTTTGATCCGCTGTCACGGTTGAATTTGGATATGAAGAACTACGTTTGAAAGAGATGCTCCTGCCATTTTCTGTAGGACCTGTTCGTACCACCGTTGCTTTTGACCACCCCCCATTTTTATTTTGACAAAGATGATTCAAAATCTCAGGCACCTTCACTCGTATTAGGCGACAGGTGGTGGACTATCCTATAATTAATACCACATTCTGTTTTATGGAGTTTTATTGCTTCAGGGTATTATTGCATCAGGATTTTAGGGGCAACATATAAGAATAGTAATTTTGTATACAAATATTTTGACGTTTTTCTATGAAGGGCCTAAATACAGGCTTGTGTGTTGGACTGCTAGAAAAATATTTCGGCTTAACTGCTAATTCCCACTACTGTAAAAGGGGTAAGAGGAGCGAGGATAATACCAGGCCTTCTCTCATATTCAATCTGTAATTCTTATATGTCAAATATATACATATGGTACATACACATTACATTCTATAGCCAATTTCCCTTTTTCAGTCTATTTACAAGACGTGCGACTTCTCAAAGGATGTTTTCCTGTGGTGTTAGACACATTACATCAGTTAGTGTTTTGTACTGCTTTTTCATAATAGGTAAAATGTTTGGTAACGCTTTACATTGACTCCACCATCATAATGCCTTTATACTGCATTTGTAGAACATTCAGTGCACCTTCATAATGCATTCATAGAACATTCATTAGCAGCATGTAAGTATACCTTAACATCCAAACAGAACTTAACAGATTTAATATACATTAATAACAAACATTATATAATAACAAACATTATAATCATACAAGCATACATATGTTGCTTATGAATACTATATGAATGCTTTATGAATGCATTATGAAGGTGCACTGAATGTTCTATGAATGCATAATGAAGGTGCAATGTAAGGTGTTATCAAATGTTTTGGACATTGTTGCAGTAGTAGCTCAATTTCTTAGAAGCTTTTGCCTTACGAAACATTTTCCACGTGCTCTGTCACCTGGGTACAGTCATCTGCTTGCCTGCTGAGGTCAATGCAAAGGGATGACCTGCTAGACAAATAAGAAAGACCAGGGGCCTTTGCATTCATTTTCATGACACACCTGAGAAAAAGAGACACATACAAAAGCATTGATGTTTTTTTTTATCAGGCATATCTGAAAATTAGGATGTATTTCATCAGATTACATGTAAAGCTGAACTGCTCTGTTGTTGCAAAGCTAACAGTTTTTTAAAAAATACATTTCCTCTGATTATTCAGCTGAATAGAACTTAAACCTATAGCACCATAATTTCAGTTTTCAGAACGCTTTCCTGCTTGCTCAAGGTTACTGTCTATTTTATTCCAGATCATTAGTTAATATTAGTTAATAATTAGTTAATTTATTCCTGTGTTTTATCCCATACTCTACTGACTTAAGTTTCTTAACTTGACGCCATGATGCTTTGTCTGTCGCACCGACAACCCCCGCAATTCCCATTGTCCGAATGAACACTGCACACACATACCTTCTCTTCCTCACTGTCTGTTGTCATGGTGATCCCACTGCTCAAGGATGCTGAGATACTAAATTGCCTCCCACTCAAGTTAAATTCACCTGAGTCCCACTCAAATACGATTCTGTATGTAATCTTTTGTTTGTGAGGTTCTTTTATTTTGTCCTAGCTGCAGAAGTGGTTGATAAGCATTTTTTAAAAGTGAGAAATCGGATGTGGACTCCACATAACCTGCCTGTTCTGCTTTTGTTTCTCAAGAGATTATGAAGGGCTTTGGGCATCATCACCTTTCTGTGACTTGGGTACTGCTGCAGTTTTTCTGTGGTATGTTCCTGCCTCTGATCAGTATGGAAAAATATAAGGTTCCACCTGAGTAGTGCAAACAGCGTTGTGGGCTCTTCCCAGATTTTTATAAGTGTTTATTTTAACCAACAAAATTCTATCAAATTTTATCATGGATAAAAAAAAATATATAAAAATATAAAAAAAATGATCACTAAGTCAAGTGTGAAATACATTCCCTGACAATATAAAGAGCGGTTAAGAACAACTTTACAAATTGTAAAAATTGCATGAAAGGATATAAACAGTCAGGGATAAAATATGCAAAGAAATATAATTACAGTATCATGAAAAAGTCTTAGGTAGTCATAGAAAATGATGCTTAAATGATCTTCATGTTGGTGTAAAACTGCTATTATGTCTGTCAAAGTGTCAGCTTATAAGCTATAGCCGTTTCAAAACCACAACTAAAACTACTCCAGTATTTGTAGCAACCGTCCAATACACTAACATATTTTTTATTTGACTATTAGCATACCTCATATGTCCAATCAATACCTCACTGACTTTTTAAACTATTCAAAAAAATTAATAGTGAAAAGCTTGTGATAAAATTGAACGAATACATGGAATGGCTGAGGTCCCCCTGAGGAGAGGTTTGAGAACTGTGGCAGTGTTCATCTATAGCCATCCAACAAGATATCAGCAATATTCTGCACCTTATTGTCTTACTCTTCGTATGCATATATTCTGATGTTTAATTGTGTTTTTTTGTTCTGGAAAAATATATATTTACTAACCAGATTAATAGTTTTAAATAGTCCTTTTGACTGCATTTTGCAGAGCAGTGTTTATAGTGTTATTTTTTCTAGTGAGTGATAGAAATCATAGTCAAGTCCCAGCTTGTTTCGTTGGCTGGCTAAATGCTGACAAGATTCATTTATTTTGCTACCACCATCTGTTTTTTTTATACAGAATTGAAAAACACACACATCATTCATCCTTTTTTTTTATTACAAGCTGAACGTAAGTACTATGATCTGTAGAGGAAAGATATGATGTTTTAACTCTGAGTCTCTAGGTTCCCAGGCATATCCCAAGAAGAGTGTATTGGAGTATAGTATGAGTATAAAAATATTAAAGTACAAATGCTATACTTTGTTACATAGATATTTAGTAGTAGTAGTGGTAATAGTAGTAGTAGTAATATAAAAATGATAACAATAATAATACTAATTATAATAATTTTTATTATTATTATCATTATGCATGTACAGTTGCAAACCTCAACCGTCATGGAAATACCAACCTCCCCCTATTAAAGAGCTTCTTCAGAAATACATTGGTTCACATGCACTTCAACAGACCAAAACAAAGCAGACTTGCAGCACTAGCAAAGGGATTCAATCGCTCCTTTTCCGTAAAGCTCTACTAGTTTCCATAGGAGAGTGACATTGTATTGTATATATGTACACTCAATTGAAAAACACTTCAATAGATGAAAAGACTGATATTCATTAATGTGCAAAATGTATTTAAAGTAGGTTTCAATGAATTATCTACTTTAACACTTATTTTCAGCCAATAAACCCTAAATGATATGTTGCATTCTGGAAGGCTGAATAGTTGATCTCTTGCCAGTCCTCTAAATGTGACATTTCAGTTGTAGGAATAATTATACTCTTTTGCATCCATACATGATCTTATGGGCTCAATGTAATATGATAGGGGGGAGATTGTCTGTCTTTTTTAACCTTTAATGTGTATTAGCATAATTCTCATTATGGTCAGACATTCAGAGTTCCAATTAATGTCATTTTTACCACCTGTTCAAAGGCTCTGAAATTTACTGTACTAGAGCCATTTCAGCTCCCTGTTTCACTTTGAGTGGCAATTTCAGTTTGTTGCTGGAGGATTACTTAGCTATAGATTATAGTGGGAGCCCGTCTACAGCTATATGTATTATGTAGAGGAAATTAGCATTTTGGATGACAGACTGTTATTAGCATTCTTACAAGCTCAGACACCAAGTGAATGTGTGTTCAAACCACCCTCTTCTTCAGTTTTGACAGGGTGGGGGTGGGAAGGCTTGTTAGACATTGTCCTGTTACTTATGTGGAACACAAAGAACAACCAAAAATAAGCTTGGATTGATGGGCTTTGGTAAAGCATTGTTGCTATATTGTCATATATTTTATGCTTTTAAAATCTACATATATACATGTTTCAGGTATCAATGCCCACAATTTGAAGTGCTTATACATATGAAAGTTGTATTCCTTAGATATTTCAAAACCAGAGATTTAATACAAAATTAAATGCATGAATAGATGCAAAAAAAGTCATATCTCCAAGTCCTTAATTGCATGTTTCTATCATCAGGGGTTGCCTTTGGATCCATTAGTGACCTTTCTCTTTTGTAACAGGATACTGCATGTTATTTTCCTAATAAGCATCAGGGGCGGAGCCAAAAAAGGTGGCAATTGCCACCTCCAGCGGAACCCTTGCCACTCCCAGTGCCACCCTGCTGGAAATGGTAAACATTAAAATATACCAATGAGGAGATCGAAAAGATTTGAGTGGAAAACTGTCATTTCCGAGTGGCCCTGAAGGCATCCCGACGCAGCAGTACCCTGTGCGTGCGGCTTTCCGACATGTCATTGGCTAAAAGCTCTGGAAGTGGCACGCGTTCCTACATGATCCAAAACATTGGGGTTGATAACAGCAGGAGTTAAGCAGGTATTTATAACATATTACACTGTATTACCTTCTTAATGAGAGGTGGTCGCACACTTGCAGTACATAAAAAATGGCAGCATGAAAGCGTTGCGCACTGTCTGCTCCATGTCTCGTTTAAATTAGTCACGAGCCATGTTCGCGCTGATATAGATCGTCTTTTAGACAGCGTCTTTGTACGTATGTATGTTTTAGTGCACATGCTGAATTACAGTGTTAATTTATTATTTTAGCAAAGTTAGCCCTTGCTTGAAGTCTGTGTGGTAAGTGTATATGTGGAGAACCAGTCATTATAGTTTTCCACTGCATGTAAGCAGGCTATGCGTGTCATATTAAAGCTGAATCAACTTCACTATACTGTAATGTGAGGGTTTAATTAGCTGCCTAGATTCCATAATTTATTTAATTAGATTAGGCTTGGTCTTTATGATTGGTGTTTATGATTTTGTAATTGTTTGTTGTGTTTATTCAACAAACATTTACAAAGTCATTGCGTATTATGAGTGTGTACGAGAAAAAACATTTTTTTTCCTTCATTTATCATATTTATATGGACCCTTCTGAGAAACCCTTGCACACCCTTTGCCCCCCCCTTAAATAAAAGTCTAGCTCCGCCACTGATAAACATGAGAAATCAGAATCATCCCTCATCTGCGGGGCCCAAAATGCATCTCCGTTTTATAGTAATGGCCATCCTCAAGCAGAATGCCTGCTATCTGAACAAGGAGAGTAAAGGTAAATATGCAAAAGAAAATGTAATTCAGTGCCAAATCTATAACACGGTGAGTCTCAGGAACACATCTGCCTCTTGTATTCCTGGAGCTGGCCTTGAGAGAAGCTTCCTTATTGGCTGTACCTTTGCTGTCAGTCAGCATGGATACCCTCTCTACTCCTTCCTCAGTTTATCTCAATCTGTCCTCCACAAGCCAGCCGGCTGACTATTCCGCCTCCCTCACTCTCTCACATGCTTGCACGCCCTCTATGGCTATCATTTCCATAATCAGACCTGTCTTCTGTTCACATCTTTCTCTCTCTCTGTCTGTTTAATGTTCCCTTCAATTTGTTCCTGTTCAGCTTCTTTCTCCAAATGCTTTAAAGAGTACAATCAGACCTTCCTAAGGTGGATTATCAGATACTTTACAAGGATGTAATTCAAAGGAGTACAGTGTTCTTAGGAAGGAAAAACTGGTGGTAAGTTGGGACATCTCTGCCGATTTTGTAGCAGTTTTTAGTTGTTGAAAAACAAAACATAAGAATATTGTGACTATATTTGTCCCTCTACTCAATAGTGCCAAATTAAATAAAATAAAAATCTGTGCATAGTTGTAGCAACACTGTTACATTTAATTCTGTCTCTAAATTTGTGAGACATTTATGTTGTATAATTGACAAAAATATAAGCTTAGAAAAGTGTGGCGACTGATCAGAATTTCTGAAAATTTAATTGAATGAAAATATTTTAAGTGCAGTTTTTTGTTTGACTGTTCTTTTCTGACATTTATTAAGGATTACATTAAACTAAATATTGCTGAAACATCTTGCAATATAAGGTAAAAGAGAGTTTAGCATTTATTTATATTTTAATAAATTGTTGCATGCAACAACAATATAAAATGAATACAAAAGAATTTCATAGAAACACAACCATTAAAATATTTTTATTAGTTGAATATGATTCTGCAAATGTTTACAGATGAATTCATCAACTTTATCCAACCTTTTTACCAAATAATAAAGCAACTTTCATACTTACACACACACACATATCGGGTAAACATATCAATATGGGGACTGCTCTTCCACTTCTATGGGAAAAATGCTAACGCTAACTATGACAACCTTAACCCCTACCCAGCCCTAACCATAACCATAAGTAACCAAGCAAAATACAAGAGCTTTTGCATTTTTAGTTTTTTAATTGCAGTCACAGATTTTAATAAAATTGATTTTTCCCTTATGGGGACCAGAAAACTGTCCCCGTTAGGGAAAAAAACCCATTTTTTGATTGCATTCACAGATTTTTGTGGGGACCTGAAAAATGGTCAAAATAAGAGGTTTTTACATATATGTTGTGACTACTGTACATCCAGTGAAAAGTGGAGAGATCAAAAGAACTACCTGTTATTTTAATGATTTGAAGTTGCTGTGGTTTACAGTGATATAGTGGCTGTCTTGTGGGTTTTTTTCATTATCCAAATTTTGGTATCTGTTGGTAGCTTAATACTTTGTCAGTGGTGTGATATTGATCAATAAGTTCTGAAATGTATGAACAAATGATATCGCCTTACATTATCTGCACCTTCATAATGCTTTTATATTGCATTCATAAAATGTTCAGTGCACCTTCATAATGCATTCATTAAGTATTCATAAAACATTCATAAACATCATGTATGTATACCTTAACATCCTTAACAGCTGTAATATACACTAATAACAAACATTATAATTGTATAATCATGTATAACATTTTTGTTATTAATGTATTAAATAAAGCTGTTAAGGGATGTTAGGATGTTAAGGTGTACTTGCGTGCTGCGTATGAATGTTCTATGAATGCATTATGAATGTATTATGAAGTTGCACTTAATGAAAAGCGTTACCGAACAAATAATACCTTTGGGAATTTTACACTGAACTTTACAGAGAAGAACCTCAAAAGACACACCTTTCTTTAGAAGAGGATTCGGCTATACTGCAGGGAGTATGACATTTCTGTTCACCAGACTGTTAGCAAAGATAACAAAGGCTGCTCTGAATAATAACTGGGCTGGATTGGCCAGCTGGCATACTGAGCATTTTCCTGCTGTGCTGATGGGTTTGTGAGCTGGAAAAATGCTTTGCGGGAGACCTCAACCCTCAATCGGCACAATTCATCACGGGAACCCCGGCCCCGCTTGCTCACTAGCAATTTTTATCATACCTATGCATCTGTGGTGTGCATGTACGGAGAGAATCCCAAGGCTGATTTTTAATGTAGTACAGTCCAGAATGATAAGATTGTGTCATTGAGGTGTGGGAGTGGAGCTCTTTGGCTTTTATGAACGAGGGAGGGGACTGTTACAGGCGATTTACCATTCATTGGGACAAGACAGTCTCTCTGACTTAGTGTTGTAGCAAGATCCAATTGTAATTTTGTTTTTTTTTCCATAATAAAGTAGGATAGTCTGAGGATAATCAGGTAAGTGACAACAAAAAATAAACGGCAATGATCATTTTGAATAAATATATTGACTATTCAATGAGCTTCATTGGTTTTTAAATGTTGCTTCTGAAGTAGTAGGTCTGTTCAGTCATACCAAATCGGATGCTTAAAGGAGAAGACTATAAAATTGCACAGTTTTACTTGAAAACCTTATACTAGGTGTCTTTCTTCAATGATTACAGCTAAATGCAAATTCCACTCCGGTACAAAGTGAGGGACGAGTGGGCAGTGATTATGCATGCTTTCTGTTCAAGGCCAAAGACAAATACATGAAGAACGAACTGCAGTCTGAATATCAGCTTGTCAAATTTCTGCCACTAGAGACCATTCTCAGTCATTCTCATCCGACCCGACAATCATTTCACCCAATAAAGCAGACTCTTAAACAGACTCTTGGGTTTTCTCACAAATTTTACTCAGTTGTTCTACTGAAGGGATTATTATTATGTTGATGTCAACCCCAGTGTTTCCGCTGACAATACGGTGTTCATTAGATGTATTGTCTAAAATTTGTAGGGATCTAGCCCACATGGAGCAGTGTTAAAACCCTCAAAGCAGAATGATCAAGAACGCATTTTTCCATGTTTTGAGATGTTATATTGTATTTGGTACATTTCCCAAATAAAACACTAATTCTTAATGCAGGAATTATTTTAGAATGGAAATATACAGCATTTGGTAATGGGTGCATGGCTTGACAGAAAATAAAACCAATTTTTGGTAGCTGATCTGTGCAGTTTGCCTTGATTATAACTAGAATAAAGATAGAATTCTTGAGAGGCATATTTGAAATATTTGAGTGCTTTGTTGGAATAATTCAGTTGTCAGACACCAGAAATGTCATTCAAAAACAAAATATTTGTCTTAGAGATTACGATTCAATTCACACACATAGTTATATATAAAGACATTTAACTTCCATATAGCAGCAGGCGCTGATTCTTCAAACTGGATACAATTGTGTTAAATCTCTTTTTTAAATTATTTTATTTCCTGAAAAAAGATATGCATTGTACTTGAACAAGGCATTTTTTTACAGTAAACTATTTTAATTCCTTTCACTTTGCTTTCAACTAGTAGATAGACATAATGTAAGACAAATGGGACAAAATGAAGAATATTGAAAACATTTTAAAAGATTTTATTACCTGTGATATATAAAGCTACATTGTCAAAAAAAAACAGTTGTTGTTGTATATATAGACAAACAGTGTATCACCTTGTTTTCTTCTCAGATCCTGGAAGAACAGCATTGTGATCTCCCATGATGCCACAGTCACCGGAAGAGTAGACGTAATGGGGGATTCTGTAGAGGTGCGCACAGATGGCAACTCCTTGCTGAAGGCTGTCTACTTGCGCCGCCTGCGCCTAACCCGCCTGCTGCTGGAGGGTGGAGCATACATCAATGAGAGCAATGAACGCGGGGAGACCCCCCTGATGATCGCCTGCAAGACGAAACATGCCGACCAGCAGAGTGTGAGCAAAGCCAAGATGATCAAGTACCTCCTGGAAAATGGTGCCGACCCAAATATCCAGGACAAATTAGGGAAGACGGCTCTGATGCACGCCTGCTTGGAACGGGCCGGCGTGGAGGTCGTCTCCCTGCTTTTGACGAGCGGCGCTGACCCCAGCCTAGAGGATCACTCGGGCTCCTCAGCCCTGGTCCACGCTGTCAATGCTAATGAGAAGGATATGCTCAAAGTGCTGCTTGACACGTGTAAAGCCAGAGGCAAGGAGGTTATCATTATCACTACTGACAAGCTGCCCTCAGGGAAGCAGATGACTAAGCAGTACCTCAACGTCCCTCCACTACCTAACTTGGAGGATCAGCTCCACTACACCCCCATGTCCTGCATGTCTCCCTCTGAAATAGAGCTCCGTACTTCACAACAAGTCCCCGACCCCCAGCTAGAGAAACGTATATTCAATTTCCAGAATTCCAACAGTGTCACCTCTCAACCAGGTTCACCGATGCATGACCCAAGCCCTGTGCAGCCCGGAGTAGCTAAGCTCCTCCATTTGCAAAGACTGCATTCTGAACCTTGGTTGAAGATCCCATCTTCTCTGCTGCTGCAGCAGACCAAAGCATCCTCATTTACTGAAGACCTAGTGGACATCACTCCAGAGGAGGAGCTCTCTTTCAGGATCAATGGGTTGAGAATTCCTCGAGCCCCAGTTACCCGCCAGCAGAGCATTGACATCAGAGATACAGCGGGTCTGAGCATAGCTTTGGACAAAGGGGTTAACAATGAAGATGTCTCAGGAGGAGGGAGGGGCCTGGGTCGGAAGATGTCATATGATGACATCTCATCATCTCACTCTTCCTCACACCTTGATCTCCATCGTAACAGTGGAGCAGCACTCATCCCAGTGCACAAAGACCCTGACTGCCTGCCCAATCTGGCTGTGTCTAGTCTGCGCAACATTGTCCAAAGGCGAAATATAGGAATTGACCACTATAGCTCTGATTCACAGTTGCCCCAGTCTAGCAGCCTTGATGACTACAAGAGTGCACCAGAAAAGAGAAAGCTGGTCTCAACCCGTTCCTCCACCTTGTCCAACTCCAGAGAGTCCTTGGAGAGTTTGGCCAGGAGAAACCCAGCCATACTAGAACGCAGGGGGTCCGGAGCCCTTCTCCTCGATCACATATCCCACACCAGACCTGGGTACCTGCCACCACTAAATCCCCATGTTCCTATCCCTGACATTGGCGGCAGCAGCAACACAGCCACAAACAGCAGCATGAAACCAGCTTGTGGGATGTCAGCTAATATGGGGCCCAAATCCCTAATTCCCTGTGTTCCCAACTTCCCCAAGGATCTCAAGACCAAGAAGATGTTACTACGTCGTCATTCCATGCAAACAGAGCAAATCAAACAACTAGTCAACTTTGAAGAGATATTTGGCCGCTGATACTCCTATAAACCATAGTTTCAGGAGCCAGTATCCATTTTAAAAGCTGCAAGTTATTTGTGCTATAGCTCATGTGTGTGAATGTGAATCATGTTTAATGTAGAACACAGCCAGCCATATTTTGAATGGCAATTTAAAAATGGCTTGTGCTTTCTTTAGATTTGGATCTGCTTCATGAAGAAGATACTTTTGTCAACAGATTTCATGGATGCTACTGAAATGTGCAGTATTATAAGATAAAAAGCAATCTCAGACCATAACATAAACCATTGTGATATTTTACACACTATTCTTTATGGCTTATTCAAAGCTGTAAATAGTAATGACCTACTTGACATTTTAGGGTTTACATATATAGTTTTAATTTTATGATTATATTATTATTATTCCATTATTATTATTGTGTTACATTTTACCATGTAAAATATACTGCACTATACTTCAGCTGAAATAACAAGAATGTGAAGGTTATTTTGTGAATGTTGCCATACTACTGTAATAGTGAGGTATATTTTATATGGTGATGTAAAGAGCAAACGATATTAATAATACTATATTCACAGAATTAAAACTTGCTTTAAAGCACTTTATCTGATTGATGTTTATGTAATAAACTGTAATATCCTCCGATACTGTACATCCCGCTTTCACATGCTAGCTATGTAAGTACCTAAAAATAAAGAATCCTTTTTGTAGGACCAAGGCTCATAATAAAGGAATGCATGTATGTGACTGAGAGAAAATTAAATCTATAAACGGCTTGTCAAAAAAAATGTGTATACACAAACTGTTTGTTCATCCTTTTTTGACAATTGAAGTACAAAACACTGCATCCTTTGAGACACCAAAGATGAATTTAAAATGTTCTATTAATGAAGCAAACTAAAGACAGTTGATAAAACCCTGGTTAGACATGATGATGCACATTAATGACTCACATACCCATTAATTTATTCATATTATCAATCTCAGATTCAGTGTTAATCTATATATAGCATTTTAAGTCTTTTAATGGAAACAATTCTGAAAGGAAGCTGTAATTCTCACTGTTTGGCTGTTGTTCTGCATAGTGAAACGAATGACAGAAGGCACATTTTGATATTTTATTTCCCATGTATGTAATGTGATCGTAGCTGAATATCATTCATTGTAAATAAACAATTTCCAAATTCCTGTGTATTACTGTTGTGACATCACATGGTCCTCTACCTTTCTAATTGTTATCACATTTTACATTTTTTCACATTTACAAAAGACTACTGTAAACATGGATTACTTGCATAACTTCAGCATTTATAAATGTAAAATGGGCATAT
>JAODKF010000098.1:87807-107285 GCA_026779585.1 Mormyrus proboscirostris
CTCTCTCACATGTGGGTTTGAACTGAGAGCAGAGGCCAGTGCTATACAGGATTCCCAACTCAATTTACAGCTGTTCAATCTGGAAAAGGAAACATGAAAACAAGCATTTATATTCAATAATTCAATATGAATTACAGTGTGCAGTGCTCTGTGCCTCTGTGTAATTTCAGATGAGATGAGAGGTGAGATAGTAAATGTTTACTGTAGTCATTTGATCACTAACTGAATCAGTGGATCTTACCTCAAATCTTATACTAATTTATTAACAGGGAAAAAAGCTTTGACAACCCATAAGTGGCAGGGATTAAGTCTACCTCGCCTATAATAAGAGATAAATAACATGGTTTCCACAAAATAGCACTGAATCAGCACTGTAGCCTGACACCTGCAGAGTTTCAGGTTGAATCCTACTGCTACTCTATTGCATGGGATGTTTTCTCTATGATGTGCGTGTTTTCTCTATGTACCTTAGGCAAATTGGTTTCTGTAAATTGCCTGTTGTGTGTGTCATTGTGTGCACAGTTACTGACTGGCATCCCACCCTATACTGCATAGGATATAATCCAAGTTCCCTGTCCAGGATAAGCAGTTGGAAGAAGGACAGATGGATGGATATAAAATGCATATTCTGTACTCACTTCAGTTTCTCCAGTTTACAGCTGGGATCCTCCAGTACAGCAGAGAGCTGTTTTACTCCTGAGTCTCCTGGGTGATTGTCGCTCAGATCCAGCTCTCTCAGGTGTGAGGGATTCGAGCTCAGAGCTGAAGCCAGGGAATTACAACCTTCTTCTCTGACTCTGCAACCTGCCAGCCTGTAGAAAAGAAATCAGAATATTGTTCAGGAAGTATACTGGCCTTTAATGATTTGATAGAATAAAATAAAATGACTCTGATTTAAAGTTAAAAATGGTCAGTAGTCAGCTCTCTGGGTTTAATTGGTTAGTTGTATAAAAAATATATTACATACTCTAAGAAAATGATTCATTACTTCCAATTAATTAAATAACTTAGCTTGATGATGTATTGATTAGCCAAACATGGTATACTATTGCCACTGCAGCCAGAATGCAAGTGACTATCACCTGCCTGTAAAACCTCCAGAAGTACTGGATGGATCATGTGGAAGTGTGAATTGCTAGGACATGAGAGTCTGAAACTACATGTTTATTTAGGGGTTTCTTCCAGGCAAAAAAAGTCTAGTTTTCTGTTCTTTGATCTTAAAACTGCAATGGCAGTTCCTGTTTGGGGAAAACGGTGGGGATCATTAAATCAGAGCTATAAATAACATAATTTTAATATACCTAATAAGTTCAGGAAAATGTCAGTTGCTCTGCAGAAAAGCCAAACACTGTACTTTACTGTAACTTAATTTTTTGTTGACGGATTGTCATGTTTGTGAGAATGAGCAAATATAAGTGTAGCAGGCTCCCGCCATGCTTTCATTTTCAAAATAGAGGATTTCAATTAGGTTCACGTAAACGCAATAGTCCATGTTCCACATTTTATTTGTTGCCAAGATCATCAAGGGTGTAAATACCCTTTTTCACTTGATGAATGAATTATATTTTGTGCAGGGTTGCGCCTTCTTTTTTGTGTTAAGTGGAGTGGGTGTGAAATACTCCTAACTCAAAAGCATGTAACTTTTTAAGCACTTTTTTGACTTAAGTGTGTGATGGGAGAATTGACCCCTAATTGCACATTCCACTTATATGACAATCCGCAAAGTCTTTCCCCACCAATTATGTGGTTACTTGTATTCTTTGAATATGTTTTAATGTCCATGCATGAAATTGGCATTCATATTTTTTATATGTTTGAGTATTTGTAGTCTATGTATTCCTCTTTTGGTAAATGATTTTTTTGTGTGAACGATGTACATTTTACTGATGCTGTTATACAAAAAGACTTACTGTAGAAGGAAGGATAAAAATTCATGCTTACTCTGTGGGATTTGACCCATTTAATTAGCATTGTTGGCACCATGCTCAATCTGTTAATCTACTGGAATGCTGCTGACACTATACTGAATCATGCTTCAGTTTAACATGCCCAAAAATTAGTTTTAGTGAAATACTAAATTGTGCTTCAGATTGTGGGTTCACATGATACAAGTCAAATCACAAGCCATATTAGTTTCCAAAATCTTCCCAAAAGACTTAATTACAAGTGACAAGTACATTTTGCAAAAAAATCCTTTACTGCATAATACGTGCATGGGGTGGGAGCGAGAATCTGTCACCAAGGTATTGCATTAGATGATTCATTCATTGAATAGATGTTTTTTTGCCACGGTGGCAACAATTTTGGTGTGCTAGGCCGCCACTGAAAAATGTTATCAGCAGAAACAGTGCTGCTAGTCTGTGGCTTAATTTGTCTTCAACTTGAGCATAGATGACAAATACCATTTATTATTTGAACTGGCATTTAGGACTGACCTCAGTATTTCCAGTTTACAGTTTGGATTCTCCAGTTCAGCAAACAGTAGCTTCACCTCTGAATCCTGCAGGTTATTGTTACTCAGGTCCAGCTCTCTCAGGTATGAGGAGTTCGATCTGAGAGTCAAAGCCAACGATTCACAGCATGTCTCTGTGAGATTACAGCTGTTCAGTCTGGAAAAAAAGAACATTTTCAGACAGACACATACACAACCTACACGCTGGTAACAGTACTAACACAAAACACAAAAATAAGCATTTGTATTAATCAGTATCAATGACAGTATGAATGTGAACATAGTCTATACTTCTTTCAAGAACTAGTTATTTTTAATATTGTAGCGCAGAGGTACTGGCAGGCAGCGTGGCATTTGGGAATAATGCCAGATTTGAAATAGCTACGATAATTGCCCGTGTTGTTATAATGTGCTCTGTTATGTCATGTATAGTGGTTAATGTTCTTCATTGTACATAGTGTGTGTGTATGTATGTGTGAGTGCACCCACCGTGTGTATTAGGAGTAAGTGGGGCGATTAGCACGGTGGGCATAGATATATGTGCTACCACCTGGTAACATTATTAGAAATCAAGGCATTGGGTATCATTTCTTTGCTGATGATACACGTGATGATTGTTTGCTGATGATATACGATGATATTCTGATATTCTTTGCTGATGATATACGTACTGTATTAAAGGCATCATTTCTATGCTGCTGATACACAACTGTATGTGTGTGTGTGTGTGTGTGTATAAGTAGCGCGATATGTTGGACTTTGTATCATTGTAAATGTGCTGTGTGTTATGTCATGTATAGTGGTTAATGTTAAGTGATGTATGTAGTGTGTGGGTGTGCATGTGTATGTGTGCGTGCACCCACTGTATGTATAAGTAGTAAACGAGGTGATGAGCATGGTGGGCTGTGCAAGTGTGTGATTGTAGTGGTACAGGTGTAATAAATACTATCTGGTGATTGAACCCTGAACTATTTCTGCTGTCTAATTATTAAAAGCATGGCTCACCGACCCACGATCACAATATATTTGCTATTTTGCTCTCAGCAAACATAGGGTTGATGTCCTAATTGTACTGCCTAATACCCATAGTTTGTGGTTTTATCTCTACTCCAATTACCAAATTTTTTGGTACCCATCTAGTCCTGTCCCACGCAGAAAGCAGTTCTTGCTGGCCATCCCATTTTGTGTTACCCTATTGTGGTTCCCTACTCCCCAGGCTGCTGCAAGGTTTAATGTGCTACGCTGTTATCCATCATCCAAACTCCCTGTTTTGTTCTTTATTATTTAACATTTATTTTGCATTTTCTGGGGTAATCATGCATGTATAGTTTTTGTGTATTTCAATTACAGTCCCCTGTGCTCCCTGTTCCTGTGTGCAGCATGTTCTGTTTTCCTAGTTTAAGGTAAGATAAGATAGATTTTTATTGTAACTATGCGTGTTCACATAAATGGAAAATGTTCGGCAGCGCGAGTCATTGCAAAAGGCACAATCTTCATATTTCACGGAGGAAGACTGTATGCTAACTATGCATGGTTATGTGGAGTTTAAATCAACACTAGAAGGAAGGTCCAATATCACTGCAGCCAACAAAAGCAGGCAGGCTTTTTGGCAATGTATTGTTGACCGAGTAAATGTGTAGGTACATAAACGCGGTCTAAAATATCTCATGACTGATTATTAGACAATGAAGTGTTCGGTCTGTGTGCAACACAATTCAGAAGTAAGCCTCACTTGCTGTTAAGTAATGTAATGCTCCCTAAAGTTCCACTACTGTGATGTTACTCATAATGTAAACCTAATGTTAACAATAACTTAACTGGTCCAATTTAAAATGCAATAGTACTGGAATGCATACGTGGCAGCAAGTCAAGATGAAATACAAAAACATCATGTCAAGTGGTAGGGCTATGTATTTATACTTCTACTCATTATGAAAGTTTTGTTGTGTCGCCAGCACTTAATAGTGTGTTTCTATGTTTCACAGCTAATTAAAAAAAGGTGTCTGTTCATGTGACACTTAATAGAAGGTGAGCCATTGTTTAACAAACAAATGATTTACAACAGGACAAAACAGAAGCATATGTGTAGTGAGAAAATGACTAGGAACCTGTCAATTTTTTTCATTAAAGTGCAGTACTATCAAAATAGTAGATCAGACATAACAAATAAATGTTACAGAAGAAGCTAACAAATTCCAAATCACCACCTTATGTGACTCCAATAAGTGAAGAGAATGTGAACCTAAGGTAGATGTGTAGTTACTAGCCCATATATCAGATCTAAAAGCATATTACTGTATGAGAAAAAAAATCTGTACATTGATGCTGTGAAAAGATTTGCGATTCTCATAATCGCCCTCATAATCGACCTATCAGGGGTGCACAAATTGGGATGTGTGTGCAATCATGTGTGTAAATCCTATGGCCCTTGGGAATCCTATGAGAAATTGTGTTCAGTAAAAACAATTTCCCTTTAAGAATAGAATATTTTAATGCTGCTGATTTACCTATGATTGCATGAAACCCTTTTTTATTCCACAGAGCACTTAAATGACCAGGGAAAACCACAAATGCATCAGTTTAGCAAAACAGTTTAGACACGATTCGCGTGCCAGTGTTGTATGGATGATCCAGGTTAAGTTTAAGTTAGTTCTACTGTTAGTTTAAGTTCGTTAGTTTATCTGTTTTGTTTTTGACCCATCATGGTCCCTTTATATATGGTTTTCCCTTTGTGTTCTGTTCGTGTAATAAATTTCCTTGGTTGTTTGAGAGCTGCTACCAGGATTGTCCTTCCCTTCACCATGCCCTGCCATAACACCAAATGCTACAATGTGAACTGACCTCAGTATTTCCAGTTTACAGTGTGGATTCTCCAGTCCAGCTGAAAGTAGCTTCACTCCTGAATCCTGCAGGTCATTGTCACGCAGGTCCAGCTCTCTCAGGTGTGAGGGATTTGATCTGAGAGCTGAGGCCAATGATTCACAGCATGTTTCTGTGAAATTACAGCTATTCAGCCTGTAAAATGAAACATTAAAACAAGCATTTATTAGTAAAGCTTGCATTTCAAAATCTATTAGTGTGCATTACTCTGGTAATTTCAGATGACAGCAAAGGTGATATGGTACTTTAATGTACTGCAGTTATTTGATTACTGATTGAAATTCACTTAATCAGTAGATCATACCTGAAATCCTTATGATGTCACTGTATTGCTGTACAATTTAAGCAGAAAATGTACTCAACACAAGTCACACTGTATAGTAGTTCAACAGGCACAAAATCCATAAAGAAAAATATAAAAACACAGGTTATTCAAATAATTTACTACACAGGGACACATGCAATGTTGATGTGAATCCTCCCATAACATTCAGCCCCAAAACAGCTTCCAATGCAGTCAGCAGCCATAACAAAAAATCTTGGTCACACCAGATCTGGCCGGGATTAAGACAGGCTGACAAACTATATTTAAAATAACATGGGATGGGGAGACAGTAGGTACAGTTATGGTCAGAATTATTAGCCCCCCTAATGAAATCACACAAAACCCTTAATATTTCCATGGAAAATATTATAACAAAAACTGCTAATACTTGTATTGCTTTCAAAAGAAAAAAGACAATCTCCACCCTGATCGTGCTGCTCCTCCTGTGCCACGCCCCCCTCGTTAACCTCGTGTGGATTCCCAGTGTTTATCAGCTGTTTTGAGTTGTCCTTATTAGTTTTGTGTATTTAAGTCCACGTCAGAGTTTGTTTCCTGAGTTCTGTCATTGTAGTGTTGTGAAGTGTCTGTTCCTTAAAAAAAAAAAAATGCAAGTTTGGCACACTACAGGACTTATTAGAGACCGCCTAGTGTGCAGCATTCAAATCAACAGCGTCCGTTCACATCTATTGAAAGAAAAAAACCTAACTCTAAACGCAGCTATTGAAATCTGCATGCTGCACGAACAGTCAGAAAAGGGCAACAGAGAGTTAAAGAAAGAAGCAGAGGTCTGTGCAGTACAATACTTGTGCTTGAATTCTGGATGGCATCATTCGTCTGGTCGCAACAGTTGTCCTGCCTTTAACAAACGTTGTAATGCATGTGGGAAGTGGAACCACTTCTCCAAGTGTTGCAGGTCAACCAAGTTGCACAACCGAATGCAAGCAGAAGCAGGCATGCACATAAAATAAATGAGCTTGACACACAGATAGCCCAAGAAGACTGATCATCAGCCACCGATTACCATCTTACAGAAGCCCCTACAAGCAGCGATTGCATGACTCCAGAGAATGATGCTGAAACTGCAGTGTTATGATCTCCATGCCGTCTACACAACAGGCAAGAGGCAAACTGTATGTAGTGGACATTCTCTTCCAAGCACACCTGCCAGCTATCAAGGACTATGAAGTTATGTTGGTAGAAGTTCTTTCCTCAGAGTCTGGAGACCTTGGTTGACCCACTTTGCAGGCACCTATCACAGGTTATCTGTGTTGGCTGGCCAGGCTCATCAAAGAAGCTGCCACAGGATCTGAAGCCATTTTATGCCATGAGAGGTGAACTCACTACTGACAACGGTCTGCTTCTCCATAGTCAGCGCTTCATTATTCCCCATTCACTACAGCACTATTATGTGAAGTAGCTGCATCAGGGTTACCCTGGCCTGGAGGCAACAAAGCGCAGAGCCAGGGAAACCATGTTTTAGCCCATCATCTACCATCATCTATTGAAGAGACTGTTTCTCGGTGTGCCCCCTGCAATGCTCTCAAACCACTCCAGACAAAAGAGCCCCTTCACCTTCATGATGTGCCTGACCTCCCATGATCTCTCACTGTAGTACATGTTTTTGAATGGGAGGAGAAAGCTTACCTTGCATTGGTTGATTCCTACTCTGGCTGGTTTGAGATGGACTAACTCCCTAACACAACCAGTGCCACCTTGATAACCAAACTAAACTTTGCAACACATGGGGCAGCACAACAATTAATGACTGACAACGCTACTTCATTTATAAGTAGGGTGTTCCAGGAATTTGCCAATGAATGGGACTTCTGCCATGTCACCAGCAGACCTTACCATCCCCAATCGAATGGCCCAGCTGAGAGGGCCATGCACTGAGCCAAACACCTGCTGGAGAAATGTACATGTGATGGCATGGACATGTACGCAGCTCTGTTGAACTTACACAACACACCAAGGGATGGACTGGTGTCGCCAGCTCAGCGTCTGCTCTCTCGGCACACCAAGGCACTCATCCCCATGACCAAGGTCATGTATGTCCCCAAGGTAGAGACATGAGTTCAGGTGGCTCTAACGCAGGCCAGACAGAGGGGAAAAGCACACTATGATCTATCAGCCAGACCACTGGTCCCGTTGCACACAGGACAAACATTATGAGTTCAAACACACAGAGGATTTGACAGATTAGCAACAGTACTTGGACGAGTGCGGCAGCCTAACAGCTACCAGGTTCGGGATGGAAATGCTACGTATGTGAGAAAGAAAGGCGCTACCTCCTCCAAACACCTGAGAGCTTTGTCCCTCCTGTTGTCACTGGATACAGTACCACAGACTTAACATTGTTGAGCCAGCAGTGGTGCAGGCAGACGAACCTGTGGTCATCACACGCTCGGGGAGAGTATCGAAACCCAACCCAAGATACAAGGACTACATGGTTTACTTTTGAACTGTTGCACGCCAACGTGTGCTGTAGTTGTTAACTGTTGTATTCTATGAGTTGTTACTTTTGTGACACATAGGTGTTTCTACTCCTCTGCTTGGAGTTGCGATGGTCCTGTTGGCATGTTTCACCCTTCTCACATTTGTTAAGAGTTTATGCATACAAAACCCCCTAGTTATTCAGTCTTTAATGAGGGGGATGTAGATTGGTTATTGTTACCACGAAAACATCCCTCTTTATGAAATGACATCAGTGGCGAGAGCAGGCTGGGATACCTAGTTCAAATTTAGTTTACAATTAATCTTGGTTAAATCTAAACCTTTGTTAATCTTAGTTTATTTTCCACTCAAACCTAGATTAAATTCAAGTTTGTTGCACTAGTGAATTTAAATCAAGTATAAAGATGAATAAATTTTATGCCGGTGCCCCCCCCCACCACCACCACATTCAAAATGCTTCTGACGCTGTTGCTCTCAGTGGAAAGGTTGGACCAGCTATCATGCATGGAAGTGAGAAGAACTCTGCTGTACCTCGACTTATCCCTCTCCTAGTAACTTTGCATTTTTATGCTATAGGGATCAGATTGTTGACGGGGATCTTTTTGTAGTTCTCCAGAAATAGGCACTTTCGCCCCGCCATACCTTACTGATTGGTTGATCGCAAGCACTGGCGCTAACATGGAAGTTACACTTAAGTGCAAAAGCATACAGAATTATTTTTGTACCCCAATTACATTTAATATATAAATTAATACATTTTTTGCTAGTGTCTGCATTGGATAATTCGATCGCTAAGTAATATTCTTGAAAGTAATATCGCTGGTGCTGGAAATGGTCATTTGTCAGCGCCTATTAACAGGATAACATTACGTAATTTTTTATTCACTGGAAAACAAAAGATTGATGTGCAATTCTAATTTGAATCATGAATATAGTGCGGGTCATGTAAGTAAAATATAAACAACAGACTGTCACATTTTGATCACGATCGATCCCTCAATACCTAAATAATAACTGACAAAACGATATATCAGGCAGAGCGCACACCACGCATAACGGTAAAAAATAATAGATTTTATTTAGAAAAAAATATGAGACATTTGCGTGAACTTTATTTAGGACCATGTTTATTTAGCCTAGAACGCATCATGAATTTGTTCACATTTCCTCGGAATCCATCAAGGTGGACACTGAAGCTAAATTAATCCAATTTTAATCATAGTTTAAACTCGTTTAACTAATCCATGGTTAAATTTAAGATGTGCAAGAGTTACTAACCGCAGATTAAGTCTAAACCAGGATTAATTTAATTCACGTTGGTGCAACCCAGCCTTAATGTTTTATAAGGTGGTGCCAGGGAGAACTTCGGGTGAGGAATTATTCACACTTCTGAACAATTCTATGACTAAAGCAGGACTGAGTTGGGAAAAAATGCATCGCCATTTGTGGTGATGGTGCAGCTGCGGTGATGGGCCAGAAGAGCGGTGTTGAGTTGTTAACCCAAACATCGTAACTACTCACTCCATGCTGCATCAACAAGTTCTTGCATCTAAAGGTATTCTAACCAGAACTCTATGCCGTTTTGAGCACAGTTGTGACCACATTATGTTTTAATAAGTTCCGAGCTTCGCAGTCACATTTGTTTGGCCAGCTTTGTAAGGAGATGGGTGCTGGTCACAATGCCTTCCTGTTTCATTCTGAAGTGTGACGGCTTTCACAAGGAAAAGTTTTGCAAGGGGTATCTGAGCCACACAAGGAGATCTCATCATATTGATATCTCATCATATTGATAAGTTTTTAAGAGATCCTGACAGTGCAGACTTGTTTGCTGACAGTATTTGTGGCAAAGCGGGCCTACCTTAAAAGACATATTCAACTCAAACAATATACACTCTATCCAAGGAGGTTACGTTTATATCCTGGAGGTGATTGACAAAATCACAGCATTCATGAAGAAAACTGAGCGATGGGAAAAAAAGAATAGAAGATGCAACTGTGTATATATTTCCCCAGGTTTCAACTTTTCTTAATGAAAATGATCTGTCATTGGATACAGTGAGGGAATTATCTACCACACACTAAACTTCACTCAGTAAGCATCTCAGCACATACTTCTCTGATGTCAACACTGATGCCTAGGAGTGGGTACGTGAACCATTTGCACCAATTGCAACAATCACAAGCAGCCTTAATGGTAAGGCAGAAGAGCAACTGTTGGAGCTTTCCTGTGACAGGACAAGGTCTGAATCCATCCAATGTCTCAAGCAAACTTTTGGCCCACTATCTCATAGGAGGCTCCGAAAATTGCTGCAGAGGTCATGGGAATTTTGCTTCCCTTTCCTACTACCTACCTTTGTGAGGCCTCATTTTCAGCACTGGCTGCCATGAAAACAAAGCACAGGGTGCTTTTGCATGTGGAGGATGACCTCAGAGTCTGCTTATCATCCATCACTCCCATAACTGATAAACTGTGTAGCCAGAGACAAGCTCACCCATCTCACTAATTTATCGGGTAAATAATTGTTATTATATGGTATATGTATTTTCAGCAAAATATTTTAAAAGTAGTGTATCTGTAGTGTAGTTTTAAATGTACACAACTTGAAAACTTGTCAAGTTCTGTCATGTTGTCATAATATATCATAGGTTTGGTGTACAGAGAGAGGTAATGGGAGTGCGCTGATTATAACACCCACCACATGACGAACCACCTCAGGGATGAGAACCAGCCATGCAGCGGTGCAGTGGGTGATCCCTCAGCACCAAACTAGGCCTGGACTAGTGTGAGTTTTTTTCCGGTCACAGGAGTGCTAATCCTGCCACCAACAGGTATAGAGGGGGGTCCTTAAATATTTGTTCTCACTAAGGAGTCCCTGACCACAGGACAGGATCCAGGCTCCCTGTCCAGGACAAGCAATTGGAAGAAGGACAGATGGATAGATATAAAATGCATATTCTGTACTCACTTCAGTTTCTCCAGTTTACAGCTGGGATCCTCCAGCACAGCAGAGAGCTGTTTTACTCCTGTGTCTCCTGGGTGATTGTCGCTCAGATCCAGCTCTCTCAGGTGTGAAGGGTTTGAGCTCAGAGCTGAAGCCAGGGAAGAATAGCCTTCTTCTTTGATTCTGCAACTTGCCAGCCTGCAGAAAAGAAATCAGAATATTGTTTATTCAGGCAGTTTACAATCCTTTAATGATTTGATAGAATAAAATAAAATAACTCTCATTTAAAATGAAAAAAGGGTCAATAGTCAGCTCTCAGGGGTTTGTTGGTTGTACTGTATACAAAATATTTAACATCTTCTAACATAATGATTCATCACTTGTCACCATGTCATCTCTAGAGCCCAAAACACTATAGCCACTGCAGCCATAATAAAGGTGACTGTCGACATCAGTCGGACAGCAGCCATCTGTAAAAATTTCAGCACCTTTGTTTTGGACCAGTTGCCAAAAGCTGCCTCGTCCATAATCCTGCACTCCTGGCTCCCACTAATGACCCCAGCCAGCTCACATCTGGGAAGGATCCCTCAGGAGCTGAGAGAAATGTTCCCTTTGAAGCCTCTTAGCAAACATCTGGCTACTACCTCCAGCCTGGCTGTTGTGCTGTAATGCCTGTGCTGATTTGTCCAAAGCGACACCTTGATTGATGATTGGCCTGGACCCATTGAACCACGCAGCCCCTCAGCACTTCCCCCTTTAGTCTCCATCCCTGTTACATGTGCTCCTAATGAAAGCTGGATGTAAATGACATACACCAAATGTAATATGTAATCCAATACCATAGACCCACAAAGCAGAATACAGAAACGGCAAATTACACAAAACTTGCACAAACATGTCCTGAAATCTAAGGGTGCTTTTCCACCGCATCAGGTACCATACTTTTGGTATGGTACTTTTGGTACTTTCCCTTTTCTATTGACTTCCAGTAAAGTACCAGTACCAAAAGTTCCAGTACCTACAATACCAAACCAGCTGGGGTAATGCTTTTTGGTACTTCGTTACTTTAGGGTGGGACTTGCAAATAGTTTCATTTCATTGATTCGTTTTGCAAACAGCATTTCTCTAAGCACAACACAACCGCTATTGTGAAAAAAGTTACAAATTTAGAAAACAAAGATAAAAAGAAGTAATAATAACAGTGGTCAACAGTCATTTTGGTACTGGAGTTCTGTCAGCTGTACCTTATCAAAATCCACATGCTGACTCTAAATGTGAAAACCGTTTTTGTCTATCACATCCCATTTTTAAGTTATGGGTCTGTTTGTCTTTATAACATTTTTGTTGATAACGCTGGCGTGAAGCGTCGGTAGATTACTGCTTCTGTAACACGACATTGAATTTTGGACTATAATCGATTAAATATACCACTAATTTGAAATTTTATACTAAAAGTGATTGTACTGACTTTTTTTACCTGTGAATTTTGACATTTTTATTGCTTTTGTTTTAGATAATATGAACAGGCAAGGTTGTGTGAACCGTCCTGATAACTTCTGTTATGTCTGCGGACAATTTACTGTGCTACAACAGCGAAAGAATCTGTCCAGCAGACTTAGAAGTGCATACTACCATTATTTTGGTTGCAAAGTTGGTGACCAAGATAAAGCATGGGCCCCTCATGTGTGCTGCACTGTCTGCTACTCTGGTTTAACACGGTGGCTGAATGGCAAACAAGAAAAGAAAAAAAAATGGGAAGCATTTGTGCTGGTTGTTCAGAATTTTCTTGGCAACCATAGATCAGAGAATAATGGTGAGCTTGTGGAGAACATGTTGATAGCGTTTTCAAGTAATGGGTGTCAGAATGTCACTTAAGATGCACTTTTTACATTCCCACCTCGACTTCTTCCCACCCAATCTTGGTGATGTCAGCGATGAGCATAGGGAGAGATTTCATCAAGATATTAAGATGATGGAAAGCAGATATCAGGGAAAGTTCAATCCCAGTATGATGGGAGACTACTGTTGGTTCTTGCAAAGAGAGACGAATGTACAGTACAAGCGTAAAAGCAAGTGTCTCCAACATTTTTGAACATGCTGACATCACTTATGTGAGTTAAGATAGGCGTATATATGGTGTAACATGTCTCTTTATGTGTGTTGATGTTTGTTTTCAGTGTGAAATCCTTAAGACAAGTTTGATGGGACATAGTTCATATCGCTCGCGATATGTGACAACGTGATAGCTGCATTTTAATTACAGATCTGAAATCAGTGTCAAAAACTGAACTAGAAACAAGTTCTCAGTAGCAAACAAATGGATGGATGTAATGGATGTGTGGACAAAAGATATTCAAGCTTTAATTGCAATTTAGTCACAAGAATAGATACAATATCATGATGACATGACAAGAAATAAAAAAGGTATTTGGTATAATATAATAGGGGAGCACATTATTGGAAAATTTTCAAATACCACAGTGTTATTTTGTTGTAAAAAAAGAGTTCAACATAAATTGCTCACAAACCCTTCTAGGAGCGATTATGATTGTCTTGGAGAACACATGCAGAACTCATGCAAAAGCAATGGCAGTAAACTTCTTACTGATTTATTGAGCATATGCTAGATAATTTTGAAAAGTAATAACCATTAAAATTGTAAAGTTTGATTTCCTGCGACAGAGTAAAAATGTCTTAGTGAAACTTAAACCCCCATACTATAATGTCCATACTGTACAGTATGAAGATATAAAAAAGCCAATCTCAATCTAGCTGACTATCCCAGTCCTTGCGATGTAAGAATTTCCTGTGCATAACATGCAATGTTGGTATTAATATCCACCTCTATAATATGCTATAGCCATTTTTCAAATTCAGTACAAAATACCTCACCAAACACTGTGATGTCATTCAGGACAAGTACTTTATGCAAGTGAAAAACCAACATCCCGAAGTATGGTACCTTTGGTACTTTCATGAAGATGAAGAAATCATGAAAAATGTAACAAAAAAAATAAATAAAATGACAGGAGGTTAAGGGCCTTTTTCAAGGCCCCACAGACATATGACTCTTCTGTCAAGGATGGGACTTGAACTAGCAACTTTACAATAATGAGTACAGAGATTTATCTTGCTTAGTCACTCATTCAATTCACCAATCTAGATACCTACCGACAGTAAAAAAAAATAATTGTTGGGTGTAATTAATTTTAAGACAAGTGGTTACAAGTAATAACACATTATTTTGTTCAGAGTTCAATTTAATGTCATATAAACTAAACTAATTGTGGTAGAGTGCAATTTTTTTAATCAATTCCACAGTATCCATGTTCAATATACTTCAATGTAATTTGTATGTTGGGTTGCTATTAACCAATAACTTTTAGTTAAATTCAAGTCATAACATCAACTTTGTTTACAAAAGGCCACTTTTATCCTGATGCCCCGACCCATTGAAGAGAATCCTTTGGGACTCCACTGCAGTTCCATACCTATACAGTACATATTACTATAGTACTAAAGGGAAATAGCTAGCTGGCACATACCGTTGAACTCAGACATCCTAAGGACACTAAAGGATGACTAACAAGATTTGGTGGAAACTAATATCAATGGAATTCTATTCTCAATAGGTTTCTAAGTATGAAGCCTGGGTTACCGAAAATTAAGCCTTAAAAAAAAGTATTAAATGGGCAGAATTTGTTGATTTGTTCCATCCCAAGTTGTGCCCAAAAAGTAGTGACTCTGATACTGCCACCCATCATATCTGCTCTAGGGAAATGCAGTCTTACAGCCACTAAGTGAACTCTTACCTGCTCACAGCACTGCTAAATCCATCCATACAACTGCAAGAGGCGCCCACATACAGTAGAGCCCCCAAGAGAACAGTAAAAGCCCCAAGCCATTCAAGAGGAAATCCAACCAACATCAATTTTCATAGCAGCCACAGTGCAAAATAAATAAGTAAATAAAAAAAAACACATGCTTGGTTATTTCAGGAGTTTTATACTCTTTTTCTATTCAATACCATCACAGTGGATTTAAAAAAAAGTTACATCAAATTACATCAAAGGAGGTACCAAGTCATGCCATGCAAATATGGCATGGAAAGGGTTTCTCAACTCTCCAAAAACCATTCTGCATATATTACCCATCATCCAAGGCAACAAGGCCAGGGGTGGTAATAAAAACGGTCTTATGTCAACAAAGCTGATGATATACCTTGAATTTAAAATAAACCTAACACAAAAGTCAGGAAAATTGTGTTTGGTTGACTATTTCTTTGTTGTGACAATGCTTCTTGGCAATAAATCTTATACCATTGTAAAGTCTGTTTATTTCCCTTTTAAATGGTGCCTCAATTGTAAGGAAAATGCATTTGTGGGCTGAGCAGCAGTGTTGCGTATGTGAGTTGCTCCCATGAAAAACTTGCCAATATGACCAATAACTCTCTACCCAGACAATCCGGAAGAGACTGTACACAGCCAATCTCTGGTCTCATAGGGCTGCCACAAGGCCTGCCATGACTGCCCTTCACCGTCAGGCTCGTTCGCACACGCAAACTGGAACCTGAACATGTGGAAGAACTTTATGTTCACTGATGAGTCCAGATTTTGCCTACGACAGTTGGATCATAGGGTCAAAGCATGTAGAAGACGTGGAGAACGTTATGCTGATTGCTGCACCAATAAGGCAACAGCAGTGTGATGGTGTGGGGCGGCATTTCCCTCACTGGGAAAACAAGGCTTGTCATCATTGGAGGCAATCTCAATGCAGAGAGTGATCGAGATGATATTCTGCAACCAGTGGCAATCCCAAATCTCCAGTCTGAGACTAAACTCTGTCCTCCAAAATGACAATGCTCGCCCCCACAGAGACGGGTTTACCAGAGACTACCTCCAGAATTTGGGATTGGAGAGGATTCAATGGCTTGCCTGCAGTCCTGATCTCAACCCCATTGATCACTTGAGGGATCACTTTGGGCATGATTGTGACAAATGGTGGTTGAATAATAGGATGTCATCCCACAGCAGTGTGTGACCAGGCTGATGACCAGCATGAAGAGGAGGTGCCAGGCTGTTGTGGCTGTGTATGGTTCTTCCACATGCTACTGAGGCTCCTGTTTGTTAAATTAATAAATTGTTAAATTGCCAATATGTCTTGTTTCTTAAGACTTCAATCATTCCATCTACTAAATAACTCCAGACAAGAGTCAATAGCAGAATCAGTTGTTTTGCATTGGCAGAGAAGATTTGGCAAGTTTGTCAGGAGCGTAACCCACATACTTAACTCTGCTGCTCAGCCCCTAAATGCATTTTCCTTACAATTTGGCACCATTTAAAAGGGAAAAAAAACAGACTTCTTCAAACGGCATAAGATTTATTGGCAAGAAACTTTGTCACAACATAGAAATGATCAACCAAACACTAATTGCCTTACTTGCTTTGTTCTAAGTTTATATAGGTTAATAGCAACCCAACATAAAATTACATTGCAATAGGCTGAACCTGAGTGTTGTTGAATTAATAAAAAACACACAAATCAAACAATAAATTTTTAAAGTTATATCTGTTCGTAGACTAATTTTGTGTAACCACTAAAATGAATCACAGTCAACAATAGGTTTGTTCAGTGTAGGTAGGTAACAAAAGGGGTGGACAGGATGCCTGACTCGCAGGCTAAGTCTCTATGCTCATGATTAGCAAGTTTCTGGCTTGAGACCCAGCTTTGAAAGAACAGTCATATATCTGTGGACCCTTGAGTAAGGCCCATAACCTTGAGTGAATGCAAAAAAATATTTAAAAAAAAAAATACATTTTACATATTTTTGTATGACAGTAGTTGTCTGTTTTTTAACATTTTCCCACACCATTTTTTGCTGTTTTTATTTTTATTTTTTTTACAATGATGGGGCAGTGGTCCCCTTGTGCGACTCATGCTTAGACAGCTTGTTATTGGGATCAGCAGAATTACTGATTAAGGCAGTTTATACATGATAGCGTCTTATGAATCCTTCTCTTTCATATAGAGACCTAAGCTGGAGCTTTACACAAAGTAAACTCCCCATGTGGCTTATCCTTCAGCCGTTCCCCTAGACTCTCCTGTGTTATGGATACATGTTGGGGGGCATTCAAGTTGCACTATCAAATACCCATAGTCCGTGATGTGATTCAAATGCAGCACAACTGAAATTCCATTTTAATATTTGACCTGTCAAATGGGACTGACCTCAGTATTTCCAGTATACAGTGTGGGTTCTTCAGTTCAGCAAAGAGTAGCTTCACTCCTGCATCCTGCAGGTCATTGTTACTCAGGCACAGCTCTCTCAGGTATGAGGAGTTTGATCTGAGAGTTAAAGCCAACACTTCACAGCATGTCTCTGTGAGATTACAGCTGTTCAGTCTGGAAAAGAAAAAAATGTTAAAACACAGACACATACACAGTGTTGGGGAAGTTACTCACAAAAGTAATCCATTACAGACAGAGGTGGAAAGTTCAGGTCCATAAAGTACAAATCCAGACCAAGGTGTTGTTTCAGCCAATGTGCTGAAAAAAAAAATACTTTGAAGTAACTCAGTTGAATCATAGACAGTGGTTCCAGACAACTAGAACAGAGTATTTTGAAAATTAAACATTGTTTTTAAGTTGATGCATTCATTTTGTGTTATGGGAACAGAACATAGTTGAATCAATCTCACTAAATTTTGTCATGCCTAATTAAACCAATTGAATTGGTGACTGCATAGCACTATTTATGAGGGCTGAGAGAAGGTGAGAGCATGCACTAATTACAATGCAAGGACTGGAATTATTTTTAAAATTCAGATTTTCACATGGCCCCTGAACAGCACACAAGACCTCACCATTATCCATTCTCATGACTGCAGTAGCCAAGCTTTTTTATATCTGTGGTTTTTTTACACTTGCCCAATTCAACACCAATGTGGTAGATTTTTTTTTTAGTACTCCATCAAAGGCAGTACCATGACAATGCTACACAAATATACATTCAGCACTATCAGTCCACAATAAAGCACGTAGCTCCAGGACCTGCACAGCAAAGAGCATCACAACTCTCCTAACATTTTTTTCATGTATAAAGTCACAAAATTAAGCCTAACGATCAGAATAACCATATATCAACAGATATACCACCAGTATTTCATAAAACACCACAACTGACCCATTCGCTCATAACTGAAGAACATCCAGTAAGGTCAGTATTTGGCAGAGTCTTCTTCATAACAGTGGATGAAATAAACTACAGTTGCTATTAGATTATATAATAATAAATCATACTTCATTAATCCCCATGGGGAAATTCTCTTTCTATGCTTCCCTCAACTTGCTCTTGATGGAGTAAGTTACCCACAAATGGCTGCCACCTGTAGTGATGCCCAGGGAGATGGGGGTTAAGGGTCTTGCTTAAGGACCCACAGATATGCTAAGGCTGGGTTTGAACTGGTGACTTTCTGATTACAGGCACACAGGCTTAGTCCACTGAGCCACACACTGCCCCCAAATTGAACATATATACCTAACTGAATGAAACATGAGAAAATGAGTGACGTTAACTCAACTGTTTTCTGTTCTCAAAACATAAAGTGAATGCATCAACTTAAAAAGAATATTTAATTTTCAAAATACTCATTCTAGTCCGTGATTCAGTTGAGCTCCCAAAGAAACTTTATCTTCAGTTTGGTTGGTTGAAACAAAACCTTGGCCTGTATTTGTACTCTCTGGACCTGTACTTTCCATCTCTGTCTGTAATAGATTACTTTTGAGAGTAACTTCACAAACACTGCATTTGATAATATTTCCTTATAATATGCAGCACAGCTTACATTTCAAAAGAAGTCCACTTGCTGAGTCTCCTTTCAGCAAAACGGTGGTTTATCGAATAGTAAAAATAATTTAATGTAATACAGTGTAGAAAAACACCCGGTATTGAAATCGAGTTTTAGATTCATTAGCATTTGGACAGTTTAAACACTATAGTCGACACAGATCTATACAGTGCAATGGGAGCTGATTACAGGAGTAATTCATCTCTCATAAGTGACAGTTGGCTGATATGACACAAGAAGGTGCTCATGCAGCAGCTACCAAAAATAAAAGGATGTATTACTGGATGAATTGTTTTAAAACAGAGAAAGTTTGATTTGTGTAACTTTAATATAAAATGCTTTATAGTATTAAGGTACTGGCAGGGTCCATGCCTGGACTGCTTGCACTCAGGATAACGTAATTTACTGACTGAGCCATTATGTGGAGCGTCAGAAAGGACTGTCCTTAGTATTTCATTTACAGTAAGGAATACCCAGTAATACTGACCTGAGTATCTCTGTCTTACAGCGTGTCAAACCCAGTAATGCTGACTGCGGCATCTCCCTTTTAATCTTTGGATGCTGTTTCTCTGTTAAAT
>JAODKF010000098.1:173827-187268 GCA_026779585.1 Mormyrus proboscirostris
CTTCCACATTCCTCTGTGGCCCTTATCTGATCTTTGTGGCCTGTTAGCATTTCTTTACTTGCTATTCTGCATTAAAATAACTGAATTACATTATCCATTCAGGAGAGCAGATCAATTGGGATAACCAAAATATGTTGTTCTAGCATATTTGTTCTAACAACCTAAGCTGTTCTGTTAACCTACTATATGACTTTAGGGTCGAGTTTCCACAAACTTCGCTTGCACTGCAGAACAGAATTTCCCTTTTAAGGTTACCCATTTAAACCTGGTCATTGCATTTCCATAATTACATTCTGTCTGCTTGTACTGTATTCCATTATTTTGTGTTTGTTGTTTGTGTTAAGTGTAATGTCTGTCTTATGTTAGTTGTAGTGTTAGATAGGAATAAATGCTTGTCTTTTACACAACTTCAGCCTCCGTTCATTGAGTGCTCACAATAGTCCCTGCCTCTGTGCTACTACGCTCTGAAACCTCAAACTTGCCTAAAATATCACGAGACTCTCTCTCATCGGCCGTGAGGGGAGCTTCGCTACCAATCGTTTGCATTACGTGGTGATGCAGCTCGGTCGACAAGCCTTCTAACCCAGGTTACTGAGCGATACTGGTAAATAGTGAATTTAACACATTAACAGACTCATAGGAACACCGCAATTGAGTTTGGAGGAACCAACCATTCATAATAACGATTAGGCAATAATCGTCATTAAATACTAATAAATTAAACTAATTAACTTAAAAACATATTGGTGGTGATATTAATAATCCCTACAGTGTAAATAGTTATTGAATTCTTAAATGAGGTGGGCTTGTAGGGAATAACTGCTGTTTCTTACTGATACTGTATCTCATTTTCTCCTGGCTTTGACAGGAAAACACGGCAATTATCTGTATGTCCTTATACTGTATTTCTTTTTCCGTTATTTATTTCCATGTTTTGAGTATTTTTGGTTGTTAAGTTGGCCTAGGTTTTCCTGAAGGCACCCCCCCCTTCCCCGTACAAATAAACATGCCTGTTGCTTGTATCGTAATGCTTGGGCCCCTTTCCTTTGTGTTGTGGTCTGATCTAGTCGCACAGACACACACATAGTCATAGTCATGCCTTCATTTGCATTCACACTAATATTCTGCTAAATCATGGATGCTGGAGCCTCCAAGCTGAATGCTCAGCCAGACCCTGAGAGAGCTACACATCTTATTCTGATGACTGATGAGAATGTACAAGACCAAAATTAATTCCTGAAGTTGCACAAAGCAAGGGGAGGGGACCATGTTCCAGAACTTCTATTTTCTGCCCATTAAAACAAATCCATTCATGCTGCTTCAGCTCAGCACCTCTTCTACACTGCTCATCAGATTTTCAGACTGCTGAATAGAGTCAGCGGAAACCCCAGTGACTGACCAGAAGAGATTCTTACCCAATTCCCCTGGCGATGCTCTCCAGCTGCCGGCACATGCAGGATCGGACCTCAAATTCCATGTCTTGGCACAGAGACAGGACCATAGGCAGTAGCTCCTTCTTTACCCTTCACCCAGACAAACAAATTCCAGAATCAGGCAAATCATAACTGAAATTAAAATTAACCAGCCCTGGTGCAGGGTGGTGATTGTAGAACCCAGTGCTAAGGGGATATGGTGCCAAAAATGTTCATGGCTTGAGTGATTTGGCACAGCCACACTCACAGTGGGGACTCAAACTTGAGAGCCACTTTCCCCAGAATGCGGCAGCTGGCAAGTCGGGCCGGCAGGGTCTGTGAGAGCTGTGCTTTCGATACCAGTGGGCCCAAGATCTGTGGGTCAGTAAAATGGGAAAGAACACTAAGGCTGAGACTTGGAAAATGGATTTTGACCTCTGGCCATTCAGTCTCGTCATTACTCAATTACATTTTATAAATATTTCCTAATTGCTAGCAGTGTCACAATCACAATAAACAAATTTAAATTTTAAATGAACCCATGTCGTGCTTGCATTTATATATGCCATATACACTACCAGTCAAAAGTTTTTCTACAGACAAAAACTTGCAGTTTGGTGAAATTTCTGTCAGATCCCGCCAGCGGGACGGCCAACTCCAGAAGGTGTGTTTACTAAAAATACACTCAATATTCTTTGCTAAAAAATATATTTACAGTGTGTTCACCATTTGTGTACTTTAATTAGCAAGAAAATATCAAGCCTTTGATTCATCAAAGTAACCTCCTCTAGCAGTCATGACAGCAGAGAAAATTCAAGGCATTCTTTCTACTGTACAAGGGACATTAAATCCTGTTCTCTAAGCTCCTTTCAACACTCCTGGATCATTGTCCACAGGTGTGATGCAGCAGTTGGCTCTGAACTTTCTATCCAGTTCATCCCAAACTAGCACTATCAGGTTCAGATCAGGTGACTGTGGTGGCCAGGCCATGAGGTTCCGCTTTCCTTCTTTTTCTTTTATTTGCAAATAGTTGTGACACAATTTGGAGGTACTGTATGTTTAGGGTCATTGTCCTGTTGCTTAAAGAATGACTGACCAATGAGTGTTGCCTGATGGAGCGGCATGTCACTGCAGGATGCTATGGTAGCCTTTTTGATTCAAAGTTCCAGTCACTCTATGCCAATTTCCAGGTTTAGATCCAGTAAAGCACTCCCAAACCATCACACTGCCTCCTCCATGCTTAACAATGGAAGTTACATACTCTGGCAGCATCCTCTCCTCGGTGCGGATGCATATAACACAACCTTGAGGGACCATAGATTTATGTCTACAGTACCTTAAGCCAGTCTTCTACACAGTTTCTGTGTTTTTTGTTCCATTCAAACCTTTTCCTTTTGTTAGGAACCCTCAAAAGTGACTTTCTAGCTGAAACACAGCCATTTAGCCCTGCCTCCCTCACCCTTCTATGCACAATTGAAGTTGACATGCTCGTGCCATACTGTAACATTAATTCAGCTGCGCTTTGATTTCTGGCACACTTAACCTTCTGTTAGGTAAACTAGTGACTCTTATGAACTTGTCTTGTGGCTTAGATGTGGATTGAGGCGTACCAGTCCTCTTCCTCTCCAGACTAGATACAGTTTGTTGGTGGTTCTTGATGTTATAAGCAACTGGCAGGAAAGGAATTTTCAATTTCTTGGCAATTGGTCTGTAACTATAGCCTTCACCTCTCAATGACAATTGCTTGTCTTTTCTTTGTTGTTAACTGACATCTGTCACCCATAATCAATGTTTCAGACTCACAAATTGTCTCACTAATAACATTCAAAAACTTACCTAACATAATTATAATGTGGATCATTAGACAAGCATTAGATATTTAACTAAGTAAGTGACAGCCAATGGAATGAAACAGTTGACTGGTTCATTTAAAGTTAAAGAACAGCCTAGAATTTGACTATGCCATCACCACACAATCAATTAATATATTGACAGACATGCACTCTTGCATATTATTTCCATGTTATAAAAGAAACTTGTTTTATTTGACTTATATTTTCATTTATAGTTGTTCACTCAACAGCTTTCCAATGTTTAACAAGAATGAAAAATTTGTAGTTTATGAAACAAATAGAAAAGAGGTAGGAACCTTTGGTGTGCAAAAACCTTTGACTGGTAGTGTATATAGCATACCAAACGTCCCCACAATCTGATTAAAAACTGTTATTTTCATGCTGTGGGTACCAGTTTTTTGGTCCCCACAAGAATAACCTCAATTTTATAATAATAATCTGTTAATTAAAAAATTAAAAATGTCAAAAGTCTTGTATTTTGTTTGGCTGCTTATGGTTATGGATAGTGCTGGGTAGGGCTTAAGGCTGTCATACCTAGAATTAGGGTTATGCCCATGGAAATGAATAGACAGTCCCCACCAAAGATATAAATACAAAGCTCTGTGTGTGTGTGTGTGTGTGTGTGTGTGTGCGCGTACCTAAAAAGACAGGTGAGGATTTACATGTGTGTGCTTAGCTACCTCTTGTCTGATCGTCTCCTTCGGCAAGACATCAACTGCTGAGAGCAGCGTCTCGAGCCATGCACTGCTCACCACTGAAAAAGAGTCATGCAAGCATAAAAAATACACAAAATATACAGGCAACGCATATGTAGCTATTTTGGTACACACAAGACACGGGCAAACACACGTGCGACAATAGGGAAATGCAACTATTAACATTAACAACAACAATACAACAAGGGCTGTTTACAATTGCATGTGAGGCATGTTGGAACCATAGGTTGGTTATTGATCTACTTTTCCGATGCAGAAATATGGAGACCCAAGCAAAAAATTTACTAATCGATGCATTAAAGGTACAAAATAATTCCATTTGCTCTTGCTACTTCTATCTGTTTTCCTGCATTTCTGTGTAACTTCCTTGTTAGTGCTGGTGCTTGTGGTCAACCAGTCAGAAAGTTTATCGCTCCTCAGTAGTTCATGTTCGAAGGAAAATTACCTAATCTGGAGTAGGTACTGAAAACCATTCTGGAACTGCCTACAAGGAACAACAATCTGGCTCAGTTTCTGCGGTGTGAGCATGACAAAAGTCCTTGGTTCCAGGAAAAGGATCTGGTTCCAGAAAAAGCATGGAAGTGCCATTAATGAAAACATTTTGATATATTAGGGGAATGGATTAATAAAACGGGAGCATGATTTAATTAAAATGTTTTCCGAAAGTAACTTGTCTCATCTGAGGGCAATGCCTTTTGTGTCAGATGAAAAAACCAAAATGGAAAGTTTTTTATTTGAGCACAAAACGGATAGACTCATTTTTCAATTTCAAATTTTGTACTCAAATCTAAAATGGAAGAAAAAACCCATAAAGAGGGATAACAACAATTCACTTGGTTCTCAAACCTCTTCAAAAACTCCCTCTGCAACCCATCTGTCCACCAGCATTAATTATCCCCAGAAACCAGGACAAATAATATAGATGGGCCGCTGCATTTCTATTGTAGTCCACTTCATTTTTGGCATTTGTAGTGGCTTTTGCATTGCGCTGATCCATCTGGGCCACCCTACTAATCAGTTCTCTGGTGAGGTGGGAAAGAAAGGCTGTACGCAGAAAGCAGGGGAAGGACCGATGCAGCTTGTAACGATACAAGAAAAAATGTTTCAAACTTTTTAAGGATGTAGACTGCTTAATGGAATCCAATTTAAATGAGTTACAAGGAGTAACTGCTTGGTGCTTTGCCAGAGATTTAATAACTATCATATTACCCGTGAGTGTTTACCACACCAGTTAGCTAACATAGCAGATCAATGTATTTGATTCTAACTAGTGAGGAAATGTTCGCTTGATAGGAATTTATGAGGTTTAGCTTTGCTACTTTTGTTTTGATGTGACTAATCTCTCAAGACAGTTACTTAAAGTAAAACAATCAGAGTTGATTGAATAAAGTAAACCTACACCAGAGGAAACTAAGGGAAATGTGGTTGTGTGGTGTACTAATATCAGAGTTTTCAATGTGCAGCAATGAAGAGGATTATGTACTGTAGTATTCCTGAAGTTAATACATTTGTTGTTTTAAGAGTGACTGAATGACAGAGGTGGAAAGTTCAGGTCCAGAAAGTAAAAATCCTGGTTTGGACTTTTACTTTCTGGACCTGAAGTTTCCACCTCTGCTAAATGTTGCCCTGCTTGTACAGGTTGTTTTTTGTTCTTGATGATCCACATAACTATTCGTCAGAAAGATTTGCTGAAGGACATATAGCAGATAAATACTGTAGGTGGCGCACAATGGACATGCAGCGGAGCTTTTCATCACACCAGAGGACGGATTCGATCCGCATCGCTTTGTTCAGATGAGCTTTGACATGTTATTGCACTCCAGTAAAAGAAAAGGGACAAAACACTACCCGGGTAGACGAAGATTTGTCTCATTCAATTTATCATTTTCTCAGAGCTCAAAGTTATTTTATTATTTTGGGTTTTTTATCCGCCATAATGGGTTTGACAAATGGAATTGAAAAGACATTGAATTTTTCTACTGAAAAGAAAAACAACCTCCAGAAGAATTGAATAGGCTGTCTGAATCTGAATCTGTTTGGACTGGAATAGTTTATGTTATTCTGAGACTAGATAACCAAAGGTTACAAAAAGGGTAAGTAAACAACTGTTTGTGTTGATTTTATAGTTAAATAAATGCCAGCTGTGTGTTCTGAGTCACATAAGTGTTTTTCTTTATTCCTCTACTCCTCCTCGCAAAGAACTTAGGCTTTGTGCCTGGGCAGGGGATACATTCGAATATAATCTTTTTAGTAACTAGTAATCTGTAATCTATGACATTTCAAAGTTAACCTTTCCAACACTGGTATGGCTTCCAGTCAGAATGGGGCTAATTCCAGGATGCGAATGGCACCAGGCAGTGAACATCTTAGATTGGATGCTACAGTACTGCGCAAAAGTCAGTCTTAAAATGATCTTTCAGTTTAAAACTATGATTTTATGTCTGTCAAAGTGTCAGGTTAACCTCTCCTAAAGTCACCTTAGTATTTCCAGTAACCATCTAAGATACCCATTTAAAATATTTTTGGACTTGACCATTAGTACACTTGTCTGACTAATAAATACCTCACTGAGTTAACTAATTAAATTCACTAATTAAGTGAGCTTGTGGTCAAATGTAACGAATATATGGAATGGCTGAGGTGCCCTAGAGGAGAGGTTTGGGAACTGAAGCAGTGCTCATTTAGGCATCCAAGATATCAGTACCTTTTTGGAGAACACAAGGAATTTTTGGTAGTTTTTATTATGTTACTTATTGTGTTATTAATTTGCATATGTTCTAATGTTAATTTAAGCTTTTTCTGAGCAAATATACATTTACTACCATAAATGATGTTAAACATTTTCTTTGATTTTTGCACAGTACTGTACTGCATTCTAATTATGTTATATAGTAAATATTTCTTATATGGATATCCTGTTGTCTTGTACACTGCAATTCATTAAAAATCTTTCAGAGGCTCATGCATGTTGCCTGTAACTTCACAAACTAATCATAATGAAAAAGTTGCATTTAGCATCAGACTTCTAAACTAGACAGATACTGACCTGCATCCCGGTGTTCCAAGTAGACCAGGACAATCTGTAAAATGGAGTGTGTATGCGTCTGGATGAGGACAATGTCATCCTGCAGGATGGTCAGAAATGAAGAGGCTGCAGCCAGCTGTAGCTCCATCCCACCCACATGGAGCACTTCCTGCATGTGTGACACATAGCTCAAATCACCAGGACTGCTAGTGGGCCCTAGCATGCTCAGGTCTCAATGGTACTTCAGCCCACCCTGACTTTGGGTACCACCCTCCGGAATGTCTCAGCAGGGTTCTGTCGCACCAGATTGGGCAAGTTCATGACCACGCTGGCCCTCTGCACTTCCTGGCCCGAGCTGGATTTCAGGACAAGAAAAAAAGGACAGTTATTATTGAGCACGTTCTATAGACCATGGATATTTATTCTTGAACAAAAAAAGAAATTCCTTTCATGCCTGGAACAAATACCGTAAAACTAAGCTTCAGTGGACAAGACCGATCATGTGACATTAGGTGTATAAAGACACTCTTGAATCACTGACATCTACAGACCCTAACATAACTGCAGTGAAAGGGTAATGAGGCAACTAAATTCCCATGATGTCTCAGGGACTATATATAGTCCCTGTAAGACTTGGTATATGAGGAAAGGCAAACATAATCACGTATAAATGGGGAAAGGAAGATGGAACAGAGACATGCAGAAAATGGATGCATGGATGGATGGATGGAGTGAGCCCATGAAAAGGTAGAGCTGGTTCTGAATACACAATGGTGGGAAATAATCAGACTAAGACTGAGGCTACAGGGAATGTACTGTATACAAAAGACAAATCCAGAAAGTTCAAATTTCTTCAGAAAAGCAAAAAGCAAGTACCACTTCATTGCACAAGTCATTTACTGACATTTACAAAAATCACATTGAAAGGTGTGTAAAACTTTTATATCAACCCTGAGAAGGCTCATGAACGCGTAGGAATTACAATGAGGATACTAAACCTGTGATATTGATGCCAGTCTCTGTAAAGAAGGAACTAAACCTCCCCAAATACCAGTAATAGCAAGGGAAACATTTTTTTTGGTCCAGAGGTCTTGCCTGATTCAGGCTGAATGGGTGCATCAAGTTCATCAGCTGTTATGGGGCAAACTATCAAGAACCTGTATCCTGTCAATAGGAGCAAAGGTAAACTTGAATTTATAAAAAGAACTTTAAAATAGAATTGATTAAAAGCAGAAGTATCCTTTGCCATGGCCAATAGGCTAAATTCAATTTGAGCAAGATGCTGTTTAAACAATTTGGGAGACAGTTTCAGGACATATTGGCAACTGCAGCTGAAACAGTAATTGGAGAGCTGTTTTGGACTGAAGCCAATGAGTGCAGTAAGAAATTATCAGACCCCTAAGACAAGCATTGAGTACTTCCCAGAGTAAGGAATAAAAAGTTGAATCGGTCTTGTTTATAATCAAAAATCAAAAACCAATAGCTGGTATGTATCCAGAGCTGGTGACCCTGGAGAACTTAGAGTCATTAATGAAAAACAATAATAATGTGAGAAAAGGAGTGATTTAATGAGGGAAATGTATATTCTCTAGTTTGAGGACTATGAGCTCTCGTTGGATCTACACGTAGGTCTGGACTAGTTCATTGCTGGGTTGGTAACATAATTTAACTCTCCCAAATGCTACATACAGTGTTTGTTTAAAGCAGGAATCTTTCTAAAGAGGTTATTTGAAAACCTTTTGACATGGTGTGTTATCCTGTTGGAAGTAGCCAGTAGAAGCCGAGTACACTGTCATAAAGGGATGGACAGGGTCAACAACAATACTCAGGTAGGTTGTGGAATTTAAATGATGCTAAGAGGTCCAAAGTGTACCAAAAAAATATCCCCCACAACATTACACCACCAGCAGCAGCATGAATTGTTGATACAAGGCAGGATGAATCCATGCTTTCATGTGGTTCACAGCAAAATTCTGACCCTACCGCCTGAATATTCCAGCAGTAATCGAGACTTATCTGATGAGGCAACATTTTTCCAATCTTCCATTGTCCAATGTTGGTGTCACGTCCATGGGTAAACGGGCAGGCAGGAAGCGGGGAAGAATTAGAAAGGCAGGCGCGAATGCAGGGTATGAGGGGTTTATTCGGACGCACATTACATCAATGACGGATCTGGCAAATAATGGTAGTCGTGGACTGATATACACAGGACAAGACGAACATAACTGGCAACAGGTGGGCACAATCGGGGAAGCACACGTGGATGATGAGGGGGCGTGGCACACACGAGGACTGGACGTGCAGGTCATGACAGTTGGTGAGCCTGTGGCCACTGTAGCCTCAGTTTCCTGTTCTTAGCTGACAGGAGAGAGCAGCACTTAGTATGGTATTCTGCTGCTGTAATCCATCTGCTTCAAGGTTTGATGTGTTCGATGCATGTTTGAAACAAGTGTTTTTTTATTTTGGGGTGAACTGCCCCTTTAACTGTTATATGTCAGATCTATGTGGTTTTCATTCTTTGTTAAGTGCTTTGAGACAATTATATTAGGAAGGGTATTAATTAAAAATAAATAAAATATGCACAAACGTGAATATATGCACGTGACATCCTTAGCATTTTGCTGCAACATTTGTCCACAAAGTCTTTATATACCTTATTTTATATATTTTACTATAGATTATTGTGCTTAGCATCATGTAAGATAAGGTTCCATTTGTAAGTTTTGTGGTTTAGTTACATAATCATGGAGTTTGTATGTTCTCCCCGTGCTTGCGTGGGTTTCCTCCAGGTGCTCCGGTTTCCTTCCACAGTCCAAAGGCATGCAGATTAGGTCAACTGGCTACTCTAAATTGCCCATAGGTGTGAATACGAGTGTGTGTGGTTATTTGTCGCTGTTGGCCCTGTAGTGGACTGGCAACCTGTCCAGGGTGTACCCCACCTCTTGCCCGAAGATGTTGGGATTGGTTCCAGCGACCCAGATGGATAAAGCTGTATAGATAATGGATGGATGGATGGATAGGTGGATGCAATTGCAGATTTCCACGTAGGCTGCCTTGGTTGTGGCTTTTACTGAACTACTCTTACTTTCCAGTGGGTGTGTAAAACCTCAACAAAAATAACTGTCCAGGTGGCAATTTCTTAATCCTATTTCTGTATCAGGTCTGCCTTCAATTCTCAGTGACCTTGTAGCCAAAATCATTATCATTATCTTCATCATCATCATCAATATAATATTATTATTACCAATTATTATTATTCATTCATTCAATGGGTAAAAAGAAAGCAATACAAACCAAACAGCTGCTGCACTAAATATAGCTGGAATAAGATGCTAGAATAAAAATAATAATAGCTGTGATTTGCTACAAATTAATGAAAGTGTTTACTAACATAACAACAAAACCTCAAAGGGAGGGATTCCAGAACATTCCACATCCTTAAATATGGTATGTGGTCCTCACTATGTGACTATTAACATGAAAACCCCCCCATGTTGACATTTTGGCCTATTCAGTTGGGGCACCCTGAGTTTGATCTGTTAAACACTAACCTAGAAAAACTGACAGGTACTGCTAAGGAAAGCATTATTGTTTCTGAGGCACCACTCAAAAAGTTACTTACCCCCCACCACCCCCAAATGCTTTTTAAACTAAACAGACAACTAGTGAGTAAAGTCAGAAAATTGTATCTAGCTAGATGGTTAGCAGAATAAACTTCTAAATGAGGAATGTGATTATTTAACCTTCAGAACCCGACAAACGCGAAATACATTCATTTTCGCACACATTAATCTCAGTACCATAACTTTGGACAACACACAGCCATGAATCACATATATTTGGAATTCAGAGAACTTACTCGATCTGGTCATCCAAGGTGCAACATTGTGTGCTAAAGTTTTCCAGAGTAAAAAAAAAAAAAAAACATTTTTACCAAACCGCATCCATATAGTAATCCATGAAATGTCGATATTATTCACTTTAGATGGAAAACAAAGTGCGTATTCACTTCTTCGATAATCCACATACAGGTACTGCCCTTCTGGGGGAAAACATATTTATTTTATAATTAATTCATTATAGCAAAACACTCAAAAATTGCCTGGAGTTCTATAATAGGAATAACAACAAAATGTAGGATTCTATTTATTAGGAAGACAATTGCTTTCATATACAGAATAAACGCTGCTGATGGAGCTGTATGAAACATACAAAGATGTAATCGCTAAAAAAAGGCAATACTGTAGCCATAAATACAGGCAGGGAGTTGGCTTGGCAATGAAATGCAGACAGACTAAATGCGTAAGTTACGTAGATGTCACAAATGCCTAGTATAATGGCATGGTGATCTAAGCTGTCACCTTGCACCTGCAAAGTTGTTAGTTTGATCCCTATAGCCAAAGGGGAACCTTCTGCATTGAGTTCACATGTCATTCTTACTGTATAATGTATTATTTGATCTCCGAAAATTCTTGCAATCGCATCTGTGTAAAATGTTTTGCCCAAATAATCGTATCCTGTCTTTGCTATTTTACTAATAAACTTTCAAGGTACACAGCGACTAAACAAAATATAAAAATATCTTCCTGTTCATATTATTTTAACGGATTTTTTTTTTCAATTCCAGTCATTGCATTTCATGTTTGACATTTGTAATACGCGTTCACTTGCCGATGCTCTTTCTGCATGTTCATAAAGGCACGCGGCCAGGACCAGCGGATTATAGACGATATTCCGTTATAAGCGAGTTCACTATAACGGAATTTTATTGCAATTATTTTGGAATTAATTGGAATGCTAAGATGTAATTTTATAGGCTTTATTATATTGATTATGTTGCAATCTCAGCTCTGTTCTCCATATTATAAAACTATCATATATAGAAGTATCTATCATATATAGAAAAGTATACATATATAGAAGTATCACGAAGAGGATTACTTCAGAAAAGATGGTTTTTATTCTCTGCTTTCTCATCTGATTTCTCATCTCTGACTACAGGGTTCCATTTTTTTATATACATATATTTAAGACTCATTCTCCCGCTAACTCAAATAAAATCACGTCATTTTGGTACACCTTACAGGTTAACAAAATAATTCAATTAGATATTTTAAAATATTATGACAGATGAGGACACATAACATAAGTAGTTAGATCGCGGGATTTTGTCCAACGGAACGATCTTTTGGGAATCTGTTCCCACATGTCAGACGTTCTTTGAGACAACGCTTAACTAAGTGAGACAGTTAACCTGGTCCGGAGCAGACTTGTTCACTCGCCTAAGTTAACATGGTAGCTCAGCGGGGATTCACTTAAGACACGTTGATGGAATGGAATTCCCACTTAAATGAGCCAGACTTGTCGAAATAAGTCAGACTTTCCCTTAAACCTGCATCGTGGAATACTCCCCAGCTCCATCAAAACAGTGACACAATGTGTCACGCCCACAGGGGCGGGGCAACACAGCTAATAGCAATTAGCACAATTCCACTGAACGAGTTAAATCCAAATCGTACCACAGGGTGTTGTGAAGTATTGTTGCCATGCTCTATTGAGCCTTTCATTGTCTTGTGTCTGCCCTGCCTGCCTCGTCATACCCTTCTGCCTTGCCTGCCTTGCTACCATGGTTGACCCTGCCTACCTGCTTGGTCCTGCCTGCCCCACTTGCCTGTCCTGTCCTGCCTTCCTGGTCTGCCTTCATCCTCTCTCCCGTCCCCTTGTCTCCATGTCCTGTCTCTGCCTGTAGCACTGACCTCCCTGGCTTTCGACCCTTCGCGCTCAACTCGACTACCCGCTTGGATTTCCCTTTTGGCTTTTGGTTTACTCGGCTTACTACCCAATAAACCCTTCTTCTGCATTACGGGGTCTGCCTCCTTTCTCGTGCCCAGATGTCACAGAATACTTCGCCTTACCATGTACCCCATGGAGAATCAAAAGCTGCAGCAGCAGGTCGATCACTTAACGTCTCTGGTAACTGTGTTCATGGATGTTTCGATCAGCTTATTGCAATTAGCACAATTGCAGCACAATTGCAGCTGGACTCCGCTGGTCTGAGGACATCCTGAGGATCCTGTATCGGCGCTGACTCAACCCAGAAGTGCAAGATGAACTGACTTCGTGCTGCTCCACTCTGTCCTTTGAGGATTACATCAGGCTCTCAGTTACTATTGACAACAGTATAAGAGAGTACCCTTCAAGATTGCTTGGTGGGTGCTCAACTCGACTACCCGCTTGGATTTCCCTTTTGGCTTTTGGTGCACTCGGCTTACTACCCAATAAACCCTTCTCCCGCATTATGGGGTCTGCCTCCTTTGCCGAGGGATATTATTTGGCGACCCTTAACTTTACTGTTTCAGAAATCCTTATCTGAAGGTGTGGTACCTTCTGATTGGAAGCATGCCAACATAACGCCCATTTTCAAAAAAGGGGATA
>JAODKF010000098.1:197840-215926 GCA_026779585.1 Mormyrus proboscirostris
ACCTGCACACAATATTCTAGGTGAGGTCTCACCAAGGAATTGTATAATCTTAGCATCACCTCCCTTGACTTAAACTCGGCGATGCTATTTTGACGATGTGTGCACATGCCGTGAAAATGGAGTTTTCCACACACCTGAAGATATACCTACACCAGTTCTGTATTATTATTGTATTATTATACTAAATATTTTCAAAATAAATCCATAAATGTATTAAGTTGCGTAATGAAAGACCCCTGTCAGTAGGGGCAGTGTTGGGCTCTGTGATCATATCACTGTTGGGTCCATAAGCCCAAATCATGCTTTAGTGGTGCCCATTTTGCCCTCACCTGCATGCGTGTCTCACAGGAGAGCATGATGGGAGATGTGAAATTCCTGTGTACTTGTACACATGGGAGCTTGATTGGACTTTATGGACTAACAGGACATGTTTGAATTCAAAGCCCTTTTCTGTTTCATAACAATTTTAAATTTCATAAATTCATAAACATGTAGTTTTTCTTTTACATTCACTTTACTTTTTCAACAAATTGTACCTATATTTATGCAATTGCTCTTATAGTGAATGCATCACAAATGTGTTAATATAGGAGTAAATTATACTAAATGTATAACCTCTTGATTTAAAAAATGAAAAACAATCACTTCAAAAACCCGTTATACTGAGAAAAGAAAGTGAGGAATTGGATTGTACCTATTGGATTATATGTTAATCCTGAATAATACTGTGAGTTCACAGAGGCTTTGAAATAGCTGTCCTGGCAGTATGAGAGGGACAAAATAAGAGAATGTACCAATAAATTAAGTATAATTAGTCATTCCCATAAATGTTTTTGTATAAATTCATATTAATTTTACTGGACTGGCTACATTGAGAATTCTGTGCTGAAGAACAGCTCCAACGTCACTGTCACACCATTTGTTTGTGATATGAGACCTACAGTCACCCTGTTTCTGGGTAATGAATATACTGCCATATGAATGCCACCGACGTGGTTCAACAACATGCTAAGACCTGGAGGGAGTTTAGCCGTATTAGATCATCCATGCATCCATCCATCTTCCATACCCGCTTGTCCTGTGCTGGGTCGTGGGGGGTCCAGAGCCAAGAGAGGGAACAGCCCAAAACCGGCCAGCTCATGGCAAGGCGCTCATACCAGTCACACCTATGGGCAATTTGGTAACTCCAATTAACCTCAGCAGTTACTTAGACTTTGGGGGGAATCCACAGGAAAACCCATGATGACACAGAGAGAACATGCTCCACTGATGTCGAGCCTGGATGGAGATTCAAACCTAAGTCCCAGACGCATGAGGCATCAAAACCACTGTAGCAGCATACCGCCCCCTCAACTAGACTACTGTGAGCTAAATATGCTGAAATTGCTTTAAATTTCAAATACGAAAAAGTACGGAGCCGCTCAGATGTCATGGTAGAAAAAATATTTTTTTTGTAATTCGTGCGCTCGAGATAATAATCCACGCTCTCTACAGCCGTGGCCCAAAGTTTTGAGAATGACACAAATATAAATCTTCACACAGTCTGCTGCCCCAGTTTTTATTATGGCAATTTTGCATATCCAGAATGTTATGAAGAGTGATTAGATGAATTTCAAATAATTGCAAAGCTACTCTTTTCCATGAAACTGAACTTAATAACAAAAACCTAATTTCCACCGCATTTCAGCCCTGCCACAAAAGGACCTACTAACATCATTTCAGTGATTCTCTTGTTAACACAGATGAGAGTGTTGACGAGGACAGGGCTGGAGATCATTCTGGCATGCCAGTTGATTTAGAATAGCAAACTGGATGCTTTAGAAGGAGGGTGATGCTTGAAATCATTGTTCTTCTTCTGTTAACCATGGTTACCTGCTAGGAAGTACTTGCAGTCATCATTGCTTTGGACACAAAGGGCTTCACAGGCAAGAATATTGCTGCTAATAAGATTGCACCTAAATTAACCATTTATCGGATTATGAAGAACTTCAAAAAGAGAGGTTCAATTGTTGTGAAGAAGGCTTCAGGGTGCCCAAGAAAGTCCAGCAAGCGCCTGGACCGTCTCCTAAATTTGATTCAGCCGCGGGATCAGGGTACCACCAGTGCAAAGCTTGCTCAGGAATGGCAGCAGGCAGGTGTGAGTGCATCTGTTTGCAGCGTGAGGCAGACTTTTGGAGGATGGGCTAGTGTCAAGAAGGGCAACAAAGAAGCCAGTTCTCTCCAAGTCAGGGACAGACTGATATTCTACTAAAGGTACAGGAATTAGACTTCTGAGGACTGGGGTAAAGTCATTTTCTCTGATGAATCCCCTTTCCAATTTTTTTGGGCATCTGGAAAAAAGTTTGTCCAGAGAAGAAAAACCGAGCGCTACCGTCAGTCCTGTGTTATGCCAACAGTAAAACATCCTGAGACCATTCATGTGTGCGGTTGCTTCTCAGCCAAGAGAGTGGGCTCACTCACAATTTTGCCTAAGAATACAGCCATGAATAAAGAAAGCTACCAAAACAACCTCAGAGATCAACTTCTCCCATCCACCCAGGAACAGTTGGGTGATGAACAATGCCTTTTGCAGCATGATGGAGCTCCGTGCAATAAGGCAAAAGTGATAACTAAGTGGCTCGGGGAGCAAAACATCAACATTTTGGGTCCGTGGCCAGGAAACTCCCCAGACCTTAATTAATATTGAGAATTTGTCAGTCCTCAACAGGCAGGTAGACAAACAAAAACCAAGAAATTCTGACAAACTCCAAGTTTTGATTATGCACGAATGGGCTGCCATCATTCACGAATTGGCTCAGAAGTTGATTGACAGCATGCCAGGGTGAAATGCATGTGTGTCTTGAAAAACAAGATTAAACACTGCAAATATAGATTCATTGCATAAACTTAATGTATTTGTCAATAACAGCCATTGACATATGAAATGTTTGTAATTATACTTCAGTATACAGTACCATAGAAAAATCTGACAGAAAGATCTACAAACACTGAAGCAGCAAATGGTGAAAACCAATACTTTGTTCTCAAAACTTTTGGCCACAGCTGTAGTTAGTAATGCGTACTCTCAAGTTAGTAGGGCATGGGTTACAAACTCAAGAGCATGTACTTACGGAGCCCCTAAGGTGTCATGGTAGAAAAAATTATTGTGCTGTCCAGCTACTCATATAGGTGGCGTGGTAGCGCAGTGGTTAGTGCTGCTGCCTTCAAGCAAAAAGGTCCTGGGTTTGGTCCTGGGTCCTTTCTGTGTGGAGTCTACAAGCTCTTTCTGTGTTCATGTGGGTTTCTGCTGGTTTCCTCCCACAGTCCAAAAGTGTGCAGGATAGGTTGATTGGTGAATCTAAGTTGGCTCTGTAAGTATGTGTACCCTGTGGTGTGTTGGTTCCTGCCTATGCCCTTCGTTCTTGGGACAGGCCCCGGTCCCCCAATGACCCCAGTTGGGATTAAGCAGTTTCAGAAAATGGATGGATGGAGTTGCTCATACGTGCTCTCCTGTAAGTAATTTGTACTCTCGAGTTAATCATCACTCAGAGAGCATGAATTACTAACTCAAGCACACGGACTAGTAACGAGAGAGCATGAATTACTAAAGCGAGAGCACAGGATTAGTAACTCGAATACAAGATAATCATTTTTTTTCTACCGTGATACCTACCATGGAAATGAGCAAATAAACGGTGAAAATATCTTTGTTGGTAATATTTATAATTCAGCCCTTGTATTCCATTATTAAACAATAGGATTATTATTTTGCATACGGCAGTATACTGCATAAATTGCTGATACAAACATACTGTCCAAAAATAAACTGCCAAGAGTTTACACCAAGAATTAACAATATTGTACATAAGAACTTAAGAAATTTGTGCATGAAATAAATAAACATAACTTAACGGGTGGTACAATTTTTATTGTAATAGTTATTCTGTGGTGTATTTGACGAACTTCAATCATCAGCACTAGTCTTCAGACAAAAAAACACATTTTGAAGATATCTACAAATCATTTACATATCAAAATGCATCTGCAAATAAAATGACTACAATATTTATGTTATGGAAATGTTTCTAAAATAACTGGATGTGTTTCTATTGTTTCACAGTATCTTTAAGCAGTATCCTTCACAACACTTCCTTAAATATTTTTAATTGTATAACTGTAAAATACATTGCAAACATTCCTCTGCTTGTGCTGAGCACGGGCCTGGCTGTGTGCTTACCTCACAGTCGTAGAGCAGGTGTAGCTGGCCCTCTATCCACTCCTCAATGTCCAGCCTTCTCTGCAGGTCCTTGCGGTTGTACTTGACTGTCAGCTTGACAAGTGTGCATCGGGGGCACTCCTCATCCTCCTTCTCCTTTTCCGGGGTGTGGAACATCACTCTGGGCTGAGAGCTTGCCTCCGATGCCATGCTTGTTGAGTCCCTTGGGAAACAGCGGAGGAAAGTGGAAATCCTCCCTCGCTCTCGTCTGAGTTCCCCTCAAACTGTTGTTTTTCTCCTTTCCTTCCTCTCTCCATCCCTCGCTCACTTGCTCCTTGTTCTTTATGAAGGATGCTAATAAAAGAAGCTTGTGTGTGTGTGTTACGAATAGAGAACAGAGAGCCATCAGATAGTCGGGGTTGAAGAGAAAGGATCAGGATGATGACGATTTAACTTATGAAAAAATAATATAAATGGAATAATAATGAATAATTAAATGTCAGAGAGTAACTAAGAAATGTGTCGTCACTGAAAGCAGTGAATTTAACTGATGCTTTATCTGCACAAGCTTTTTGAAATAGCTGCATGACCAATGTGAGCTGGATATGGAGTCAAAAGATAGTATAAGTAGAAAAGAATCCCTCTCTATCCGCTGTGTGAAGTTTGCACATCTAGAAATATTTACTTCTACGTTGCATTCACATCTATTTACTGTGACAATCAAAATTAAGGAACAAGTGACGTTTTTGTAATTTGCAAAGTCACCGCTTATCTGAATTCACATGTATTGTAACACGAATAAAAGACATGTATTTTAATCATATTTCATCAGCTATGCCACATCACAAAATAAATGGTTTAACAAAAATTTGAAGAAGGCATGCGATCAAAATTAGAGAATGGTTGACATTTTTTTTAGAAAAAGCCTGCAGATTAATTGTCAACTTTTTTTTAATGGTTACAAAATTTATAGGAATCATAGAGGCCCTTGCTTTCAATAACTGGCATATCAGCGTCCACAGGTCATAGATTCCCATCTGAACCAACTAAATTAAACTTGATTTCATCACTGAAATTAACTTTGATCTAGTTCTCCACTGTCCAAACAGCATGCTGCTCAGCAAAGGGCTAGACTAGCCTTTTCATTCTTGGTCACTATGAAGTGGGCTTTTAGTCCATATTGTTCCAGACAGCAAGACCCTGTTAATACAAATTCTTGCCCCATCCAGAACTGATTTGGTGAGCAATTCCAGTTACAGTGTTGAACTGGTCCCCCACTGAAAGTCTCCCTATCATCCTGTTCCCTAGCACACTCGTCTTATGTGGGTCGCCAGGCAGTTTTTGAGACTTGAATGGCTCAAGTTCTTTGTACAGCTTCAATATTCAAGAAATTAAGCTCATGGAATGACTAACTTCTCTCTCAATAGCTAAGAGGGTCATCTTTTCAGCCTTCATCTGAACAACTTGACGTCACAAAATTTCAGTCACCTTGGAGAGGCCCACCATTTTGCAAAACCCCTACCAATTTTGCCAAGTAGATTGGGTTGGCAGATATTTTAAGATATTTCAGTTTTATAAAAAAAAAAAATTCAAAATACTGTCAAGCATAGCAGATCGTTCTCTAATTTTGATCGCATGTCTCCTGTTTAAACTGTTTATTTTGTCATGTGGCGTAATTTTCACCAATGAAATATCATTAAAATGCACTTATTCAGGTTAGAATAACTCTGAATTCAGATTAGCTATGACTTTGTATGTTACGAAAACGTCTCGTTCTTTAATTTTGATCGTCACTATATTTGTTTGTTTATTCATTTGGCAGATATTTTGTTCAGGCAATCTGGTGTCTCTAAATTGCGCACTGTACATATCGTTCAATTGACTGGTTCCTGGTCCTGTTCAGGGTTTTCCCTTGTTCCATATGCTTCCCGGGTCAAGCTTCCGTACTGCATAAGCGGTTGGATAAATAAAAGATAGATGTACACATTTGATGTAAACTCGTGACTGCCCCCTTGAGGACTTATCTAAATGTTACTTTTTAGCGGCATAACACTCAACGGCGTACGTGTGTTCGTCCATCCATCCTTCCATTTTCTATGTCCGCCGGTCCTGTGCTGGGTCACGGGTGTCCGGAGCTGATTCCGGAAGTTACGAGCGCAAGGCAGGGAACATCCCAGGACGGGGTTCAACGTATCGCTGGGCACATACTTGGAAACGTCTTTAATACTGTATCTTTTAACATGTTTTCACTATAATATTTGGAAATACGTGCAAAGTTGCCTATCAAATTAAATTATCTTCCAAAATCTGCAATGAGTATGACATTTAAAACGAACAAAAGATGAGATAAAATGACACACGCAGGTCCGTAGGTGACTAGCTCTGCCTCCTGTTGGACGTTGCTAAAAAAAAAATCTGGGAGCATGACAAATGACACCATTTACCAATGTATGAACTCCACATATGTATAACTAAAATTCCTATTATCTTGCTTACTATATTACACACATGTAGAGTTTTATTATTGATAGGTATAGGAAATATACATATACCACGTTTTACGATTCAAAACAATAAAAATCGACTTAATAAACAAACTGAACAAAAGAATTTATATTTGTCATATACACAAATCCACCTACGCCGAATGCCGGGATTCAGAAACAGTCCAGCGCATATAATGGAAAACTTTCTATCAGATGCGGGAAAAGAACAACAAAACGGGAAAACTCCACAACGCATAGGGACGCATTTGACGGACCCTGTCTCCATACTTCGTGATTTGCTGCGTGGCCCTAAAATGCGAGAGAGTGTTTACGCTGAGGTTTTTGGCAGCTTTCGGTGCGCTCGCCGCCCACTGACATCAGGGCGCTCGCAGGTGAGCCCCAGGCTGGCTGCGTCACAGCCACTGTAAGGAGCGGTGCTTCAGCGTACTTCCTCAATTCAACAGGTCCAAGTTGGGAGGAAGCCGTGTCGCTATCGCAATCGCGAAAGAAAGTGTCTTTCTTCGTTCTTTTTATTTGCTTTCGCTAGAGAACAGATTGTGAGCTATGTAAGTATATAAACTATACTACAAGTTATTCGTTATAAATAAGTTGTATATTGTTATGGCTATACGTTCCCATGTTATTTAACATGTATATTGTTTAAGACAAATGGCCAAGCCATCATCTGGGAGTCGTTTGCCTTTGATATAAATGTTTAATCTCTGTGCGTGTTTTTGCGTTTATTTTAGAAAGAAACAAAGGCCGTTCACCTAAAGAATGACTCGGTGTTTCAGTGGATTGTTATTATGCTTCGCGCTGATCTTAATTCAAAGATTTTCCGAGTGCGTCGACGAGCACTGCCTAGGAGATTTCAAGAAAGGGAAGAAGGACTTTTTCGTGGATGTAACAGATTCGGTTAAAAACGGGGCCAACTTCATCGACTCACCATCCGTGGAGCGCGCCGAAGACTGTGTGCAAGCTTGCTGTAAACATGGCACCTGTAACCTGGCCATGCTGGAACAGAATGTAGAGGGAGACGCCGTGAAAAGCTGCTATCTCTTCGACTGTTTGTACGCAAACAGACATGTTTGCAAGTTTGTAAAACGTACGGGATTCAACAGTTACATCTTAAAAAGTGTCTTCGATAACTACCTGGACGGCCACCAAGTAACTACAAGTGAGTACACTATTTTACGTGCCTTTTTCACAAGTCTTCACAAAACCATTGATTAAATCTATCTCGGCGCTGTTTGTTTTTGGGTGGGGAAAGGATTTCAAAACATCCTGAGAACTATTTAAATGTCTATACATTTTTTATAATTTTTCGGTAACTGCGAATTAAGAAGCAGATGGATATGGTCACTGGTCTAAAGAAATACGTCTATTCTAAAAGGAATTTGATTCTCTATTACGAATTTTACCTTTTGAGTAACAGTTGGCAATGCGTATTTCAATATGGACTTGTCTGCCTTCTTGAAGGAAAAGATGACCGGCCTCCTGTGGCCAACGCTGGGGAAAACATGATTGTTCAACCGACGACCGATGTGTTTCTGAACGGGTTCCAGAGCCGAGATGATCATAAGATCGTTAGTTACCAGTGGACCTTGCTAAGTGGGAACGAATCGGTCATAATGAAGGTAGGATTTCTTGCATCTAACTGGATAGAATAATCTGTTACAAAAAATCCGTTCAGTATGCCATTTCACGTATAACGTATATGGGTATATTCTGTCTATAATCCAGAGTAAGTACAGGTTTTGTTTTCTTCTAATAACGCATCTAGTCTATGCTTTAACACTGTGTGTGACATTGATTAAATTATAATGGGCTAATATAGTATTTATATATTATTATGCAAATGCCGATGGCTTTATTTGTAAAGGATATTAACTTGGTTTTAACTGTTTGGGATGTGTGCTGCTTAAGATGCAAATGATGAACAAGGTAGGTTGAACTGTTGTCATAGCGCTATGGTCTAAGGCAGGGGTAGGCAATCTTATCCGCAAAGGGCTGGTGTGTATGCAGGAGTTTGGGGTGACCTTTAGGCCAGCTGTTCAAACCCAGGTGTAAGGACTTTTCAGCCAATTAGTTTTCTAATTAGTAATCTAACCAGGGAGTTACAGCGAAAACTTGCATACACAACGGCCCTTTCTGGATAAGATTTCCCACCCCTGATCTAAAGGACTCTTTCGGGGATATGGCCATTTTATTCAGTACCAAAAGCACTGTAGTGTTGAAACTTGGTGTTCCAGAAAACGGAGCTGGAGGACCAGGTGAAGCTCTCCAACCTGCATCCAGGCGAGTACGTGTTCCAGCTGACTGTCACGGATTCCAAGGAGCAGTCAGACACTGCCCAGGTCACTGTGCGGGTCCTGTCTTACAAGGAATCAGTTCGTGAGTACCTGCAGACCCACTAACTTGTTAGAGGTTTGTTAGTGTCGTGATGTCATAAACCAAGGGTGGGTATCCCTGATCCTGTAATGCCGGCGCACAGCAGATTTTCTGCCCTGCCTGAGGAGTTACTGTCTGCCTGAGATCAGGTGTGGTTCGTCAGACACTATGTGGAATGGCAAACCTGCTGGATACCGGCACTCCAGGATCAGGGTTGCCTCTTCTTGTCATAAAGCAATGCATAACTACAGCACAGAGTGCTTCTGTTATTGGAGATATTACTTTCATAAGAAAACAAAGACCTGCAGACACAATCTACTTCCCTGGTACTGTGACCCCTGGTGGAACAGGGGCCTTTTCGCTCATTGGCTGTAGTTCACATACTGAAAATGGTCATTGGTTCCCAGAGGCAAAAAACCAGACCGATATTTTGTTTTATCCAACCCATAGAATACTTTGTGGCTGTGACTCTGTACTGTTCAGTTGAAACAAAATCTTGGTCTGGATTTTTACTTTATGCATTAGTTGTCATTGTTCACACAACATGGCATACAGTGCACAACAATGAATTGTGTCCTCTACATTTAACCACATGTGACATACAGTAGCAGGGGGCAGCTAATTCAGCACCCAGGTAGCAGTGCTTGGGGGCAGTACCTTGCACAGGGTACGTCAGTCACTTTGTTTACATTCACAACTTAGTTGAGCTAGTTATAGCTCAGTTACGCCATTTAATCGGACTACTGTCCTTGTCCCAGAATACATGCACGAGAGAGGAATCGAATTATTGAGCAACGTATTTCTGACTTCACTATGATATTGCTACTTTCAGCTTGTTTGTATTGGACTTTCTCCAGTTGACCTATCATATCACAGGCGTAAAAAAAAAAAAAATTAAATTAATATGGATACGTGGACGAATGAAGTGACACAAGGTGTAATTGCAATCTGGTTGGAAGAACACAAGAAGATCAGGATAGCATAACAAGAAATAAAATATTTTATATAATATGTTATGACAGCACGATATTGGAAATTTTTTAAATGTGATTTTGTTTCTAATAAATATTGGGGTATTTATGAAACAAAGGAGATCAACACAAATATCTCTCAAACCTGTCTAGGGGTGATTTAAACAGCAATGATGAAAATGATTAATTGTTTCAGAGGCCACATGCATTGCTCAGGCAAAAACAGCGGAGGTAAACTTTAAACTGATCTTTAAACATATGTTAGATAATCTTTAAAATGAATAATTATTACAATTGCAAAACTTGCTAGATTTTCCTATGACTGAGTATAGAAAAAAGAAAAAGTCAGGGATTCAAACCAGCAATCATTCGATTATATGTGCGCTTCCATATCCATCAATCAATCAATCACATAACGTAATTATCTGCCACGTACTTGTTAGTGAACTGAAATCGCAATATTGATCTAAAGTGTCTGATCTGCAAGGTGGTGATCATATTGTCCAATACCTAGTGTAATAATTTGATGTGTAGTGTAATACTGTAACATCTGTACGAGGCTGTGAGATCAGCCTGTAAATATGGTGAAGCTAGCAAAGCAAACCACTACATGGTGGAGATGGAGTGCTGATTACGGGTCAGCTGTTGAGCCCCAGTCTGAAGCGCATTGGAACTGTGTTTTAATAAGCTAAGTGGCGGGTGCCTGTATTTATAGGCTGGATGACCCATATTGTATGGAGTTGTCCCTTCCTATTTGTTTTATGAAGAAAAACAAATGCAAATATGAGGGTAATAACATTCAGGTCCAACCAATGCTCGCATTTATAAAGAAATATTGTTTCTGACAACAATGCACACCAGTGAACTAGTTTTTCTAACTTGTGTTTGATTTTGATGTGTTGCTGTCGTGTGCTAACATGCTTGATAATTCTTGACCCCTGTTAACCCTTGTGTTACCTTCACTGGACTTCCTGTGTATTTCCGATGAAGTTGTTGGGCGGAAACAATGTATTGATCAGTTGATACTGGAGGAGCGGCAAATTTCTATGATGCAATGTGGGGTGTTGATATTTACTTCTGTGCCACATTCCTTTTATGTGATTCATTTGTCACCTCACCATTGACAAGAAACATTTCAACATGGAATAATGCTTTAAGTTGTAGTCGTACCCTCCAAGAGCATGAGACCCAAGGCAGGAAATGACAACTGGTTCAGTGTATTGTATATTTCAGACAAATAGGATGGATCTCTGTTCTTCCTAAGGAGTTTCTTCTGAAACAGGAAGTTTTCCTGTCACAGAAGAGAAGGAGAAGCCGCTCCTTTTGTTTGGAACTCGTCTGGCTGGTTTTATGGCTGAATTATGATTTTACAAATGGAGGAACACCCCAAACGAGGCAGGCTTTTACACTTAGAGCCAAAGCTATGTTGGAGTTCCTGCCACAGTAGTACTGCTCTGCTCTTAGTCTGATTTATTTATTTTGCTTGTTACTGTTGCCTGTTTAAAGGCTTTGGGTTGCATTGAGCCTCTGTTAGACTGGAAAAACTGTCCTATTAGAAATGGATCTATGGCAGAATGACTTTGCAAGTTGTAAGGCTGCAATTGCTGTTGGAGTAATTGCAGTGCCTTCACTCTCTCTTTCCCCAAGAAGGATACATTGACTCAGATGTGTCATGGCTGCCTTCTAAACTGACTCTGGTGGCATGACAATGGGCACGATGCATCTCAGTTTTTATTATCTCTCTGAAACTCAGTCATGTTCTGAGTCATGAGGGGCATTGCTCAGAAGGGATTCCTATGAAAACATACTTTTCTGTGAGAAAAGATGAAGCGGGGTTACTGCTGAATATGCTGTGTGGTTTAGCTGCGCAGATGCTGTGAATGTGCTGCGGTCTGCAGGCGGGAGGTGTGCAGCTGTGGCTAGGTGACAGCAGCATCCTGACCTGTCATTCATCTTAGCATTGCGTGGCCGTTCTTGCCCACATATGGTGAGAGGCCGACCGACTGGTATCTGGTAACTCGTTAACAGGTGGGGTCACTGCTGACTTTTAGACTCCCTATGTTCGTTTAGCAGTCAATGTGGGATCTGCAGCTGACTGACGGCCATTGCACAACAAGTCCATCTGCTTCATCTGAAATTGTTGCACTTTTAAAAATATACAACCTCATGTTGTGGCAATTACATCTACACACCCACTCAAACTTTTGTCAGTAAAGTTCTTGGAACAGGCTCAATTTTCTGCATTATTTCACATCCATGAATAAGTATTGAATATGATCTTATATGAATATTTCCAGTGCCACAATGCCTATTAAACTTATGGCTGGTGTGTGTGTGCACGCATGTGTGCCCTACCTAAGACATACTGCTACAGTAGCTACTATTTAGGACCAACTGGATTGCAGAAATTGGTGGTGGTCTTTTTAATATGTGGTTCCAGTATCCTTAGTAGCTTATCAAACTCGACTATTTACAATCTGAAATACTTCTGGAAATGGTGGTGAAAATTTCCTATATCAACAGGTGAAATTCTCCCTGCTCTTCATGGCTTAATGAAGTATTTAACCTCGTTTTTTCCCCTGCTCAGAAGTGATTGGACCACAACATAATCTTCACTGTTTGACCACTCCATGTTTCTTATTGCTAATTTCCACAATTATAGAATTTTAAAATGCATGATTTGGTGTGCAAGGTTTCTGTATGTAACTATTTTTTAAAGGATGACAGATTAAAAAAAAAAAATGCAAACAAAAAATTTGGACTTGTGTAAAAAGGTTTATAGCATGAAAAGTCACAGCTGGAACTGACCAAAATAAGGTGACCAATTAAACTATTACTGCTGGAAGCAGAAACTCATTTCGATGTGAGAGGAATAGGACTGAAAACTTTTCAGTCAGGGCAATTTTGAACAAAGCTGTGCAGCTATAGAAGAATTTCATACTAATCATTTAATTTCGGATAAGTGAAAGTGAGGATACTGAATATTCTGAAATGTAGGAATGGGTGTGTTATTAGTTTTACCTAAAGAATATGTCACCAGGATATGTGAAACGCCTTCAGGTTTCCACCTAGAAAGCTGGAGATTCTTAATGTGCCTGATAGGCTGAGCTCCTGGTCACAGGCCCAGTGTGACTCACTATGAACCACAGTGCTGTGGAATTTGCAGGACTTAAGCCAGACGTCTGTGTCTCTTACAGGGTACTGTCTCGTCCCCGCTAAAGTCGGACCCTGCCGGGCCTACTTCCTCCGTTGGTATTACAACGTCTCCTCGCAAATGTGCGAGAGCTTCGTGTACGGAGGGTGCAAGGGCAACCTGAACAATTACCTCACCCAGTTGGAGTGTAACAACACCTGCATGGGCGTGTCCGGTAACAGTTTGCACGAGTGTCTGTGTGTGTGTGTGTGTGCGTACCAGCATGTGTCATGTGCCTAAAAGGAATATAAAGTGTCCTTAATATGCTGCTGCGAATAATCCCTGGTACCTCCCTGTTTCCTGTTTGTCCTGTCTTGCAGAAGTGTCTACTCCTGCCAGTAGGGGGTTCCATACGGCTGAAACCAAAGGTAACTCGCTAGGTTGATACTGGAACAAGAGGAAATGTCAAAAATGCAGCCCCGTTGTTGTACTAAACACGTCTCATCTTGTCTTTTGGGACACTTTAACACCATTGTCGTGAAAGGTGATGAAGATGAACAGCGTGTACTTGTCTCTCGCTCCTTGGTCACTGTGCTGCCATGTCTTGACCAGCCCCTGTATGCAGCCAGCCCTGCGGAGCACAGCGTTTCTCCTGCGACGATGGCTGCTGTGTGGATGCCGAGCTGGAGTGCGACGGCCTAAACCAGTGCCCCGATGGCAGCGATGAAGAGTCCTGTCAGCACTGTAAGTGTCGTCCTGGCTGGTCCTCTCTGTTCCCACTTCCCTGTTTTCAAAACCGCCAACCAGCAACAGGATTAAGGCATACAGGATCTCTCAATGGAAGAGTTAGTTTTGAAAAGCTTAAAAACCTTTCATACAGTAGCAATCCTAATCTGCATCTGTTTAACTCTGCAGTGATAGATATTCTAAGTACAGTAATAAAGTTTGTGGTTTAGAATAAAAAATTGCAGTGTAATGTTTCTTTTCTAATCTATGGTTTAAATATTGGTGAAAAACAGTAAAGAAATATACCATTGGTCTTAAGACTGTTAATATATTGGGGTTGCTTATGCTTACGTATTTGCTGCTCGTTGTGAAATCAAAGTGAGTAGCCTGACTTTTTTCTTGTCTCCAGTGAACACAACGTTAAATCGCCTGCTGAATATCCCTGTAGATAAACTGGAAGGTAAGTCTCATTGTTTAAGTTTGACGTTTTGCCTATTCCCTGAAGCCGCACAGAACTCACAGCACTATCTTTTTCATCACAGTGCACTGCACAGTACCTCCAGAGACTGGGCCTTGCCGGGCTTACATGACCCGTTACTACTATAACCCAAGAGAACGGAAGTGTATAGAGTTCAACTATGGTGGCTGTGGAAATTTCCCAAACAATTTTGACACAAAGAGCACTTGCCTGGAAACCTGCAAATCCATCACAGGTAGCAGGACTGCCGCATACATTCAGGGCTCCTGAAACCGGGCAGGCCATGCTCTAAACTACTTGTGCCTATTTCAGAGGACGATGTCTTTATGCCGGGAATTTTTGAGCGCTCCAAGGAGGAGAAAAGCCATTCTGGTAGGTGGTTCTTTCAGATGTAGCCGCTAATGTAAGCTAGCATGGCCACTAAAAGTAAAATGTTAGTGAAATTCCAGATGACAGGCCTAAAATGGAAGCTTCATATCTCTTGACAGCTGAATATACAAATGAACGCATGTGCTTGTATTAGGTATAAGGTCATGGAAAAAGTAGTTTTCCAAATTCTGCGGTGATCAGTTACAGCCCAGCGTTGGGCTTCAGTCATATGCCTTCTTAGCTTGAGATCTCAGTTGTGCCCCAACAGGGTAAATGGTGTTGCTTTGATTGCACCAGAGGAATGCAAGTCCAGAATGGTGGTAAAACCAGCATTGACATACTTTAGTGTGTGCATAAGGGCTGATATTTGTCCACAATTGCCATTTCACCATCATGTAAGCCATCGGGTTTTGATGGGAACCTGAGGATTTAAAAACCAGAAAAATAGATTGCAAACTGAGAAGGTAGTAATTTACTGCTGACAGCAAAGACCTTAGACTAAAAAGATTGTCAGTGCTATCATTAACACTGGTCATTCTCCTGTGTTGGTGTCTGTGCTGTGCTGCCTCAGTTGGTGTTGTCATCGGCCTTCTGCTGGGTGGAGTCATGGCGGTGCTGTTGGCAGTGCTGGTGTACCATGCACTCAAGAACAAGAAGGAGGAGGCGCATCACCAACGTGTGCCTGTTAACCCCACCCCCGTGCCTGTCCAGGACGATGCAGAGCACCTGGTCTACAACACAACCACCAAGCCTCTCTGAGAGTGCAGCCAACCCCCCCCATAGAAACACCTTCCTACACTTATTCTCTGTGAGCTATATTCGTGAACAGACATTTTACTTGCCAGTTCATTTCCGAGGAGTGAGTGTGACACCAATTCATGTGTTATGCACTGCTAGGATTTATTGTTACATGTGTTTTTTTTTTTTTTTTTTTTTTTTTTGTGGGGGGTGGGGTGGGGGCATTTGCGTTGGTGTTTGTTAGGTTGCGGGTCTCAGGGTTAGGGGATTTTCAGGCAAAATCCTGAGGATATTCCTGTTGCTTTTTGTTTGTCGGTCACAGAAAGACTTTCTTCTACCTTCACTGATGTATTTATTTTTAAATTTACGCTGGGAGGACACTTGCCCCTTACGCAGTACTGCCTCTGACACGGCTTTACTAAACTAATGGTACACAGAGAGTGACTGTTTACAGTGGCTGTTTGGTTGAAAGAAGATATGCATGTTTGAGTCCATGTACATATTTGCAGGGATGGGGAAGATGGTGTTTGGAATATAATTTTGAGGATAGAATTTTAACACTAACAAAATATTCATAAAAATACATATATTTGTGTTCAAAGAGAAACTGCTTTACAAACTTTAACATATATTGGAATGCTTACGATATCCCCTATGCTTATAAAAAATCTGTATAAATGATTTGCGAAACATCCTCGTAAACCAATTTGTGTATGTTTAGACGGAATCGAGCATCTTGAGCTTCAATCAGAATTTCACTTCCCAGTCTTCTGGATGTTTTCACTACCTTATGTATATACCTATCCATGTATATAGGTATTTGTATACCTTAAGGTTGATTGTCTTTTCTTGCATTTGTAGGAATAATAGCAGGATTATCTTTTATGTTTTTTTTTTTTTTTAATAAACACTAGTTGTCAAATGTGTATACTGCTCTGATTTTTATCTGTTCCATTTTTTTCTACTTTGTAGAATTTAGTGGCGTAGACTGATACTGATGTACTGTTTTACAGTTAATTTCTTTGCAATATGTAGATTGAACAGTATTTGTAATGAAAATAGAAAGTCAAATTATTCTGAAAGCATGATTTGTGAACTGCTTGGAATTGAGGTTTATATATTTTATGAAGTAACTCTGCCCACTGCTCTGAACCAGCTTTGAACCCACTCATGTCCAGAAAAGAGAGCTGGAAGTACTGCCATTCATTGTGTGTAGAACAGAACAACAATACTTTATTGATCCCTATGAGGAAATTCTCTTTTGCCCCGTCTTGCTTTCCACACAGATGTGCACAGGCTTTGGGGTAACAGTGCAGTGTCGGCTGGGGGGGGGAGCTGGTGGTTACTGGCCTTGCAAAGGGCCATCAGGCATGTAACTGTTCTGCTAAGGCTGGGCTTGAACTGGAACAGAGGCTCAGTGGACTGAGCTGCTCACTACCCCCTAATAGAAATGTTAAATATTGCAGCTGTCAAGCACTTTATGCCCTAACGTTTCTGGTTACCATACTAACTCTCTTTTTTTTTTTTTTAGGCTTCATTTATTGAAGATATGATACATGGAGATTTAATTCCACTCTCCTGTATGATGCTGCATCTTTATAGACATGTTACTGTTACTTTATTCGGCAGAGGCTCAGTTCCGGTGGTGTGTCCATTAAAGGAGGGCTTTGGCTTTTTGCAAAGATAAAGATTTCATTGGCATGAAAAATTATTGGTTCATTGAACATGCCAAGAGTATTATTTACATTTATTTAGCTGATGCTTTTTTTCCAAAGCAAAGAGGGAATATGTACGTCTCAGAGCTATCAAGAAACTAACTGGGCATAAGTGCAGCTAGGCTGAGCTTCCAATGAATTTCCAGCCACAAGTGTATGGCATCAGAGTGGGAGCTGTACATTACATTAAAAACATTAAAAGAACCCAGCAAGAGACCTGTTCAAATCATCCAGATTCAGGATAGCAGACGGCAGGTAGAAGACAGACCTGGACAGAAGTCAGTGGATGGATGAGCTAGTTGTAGTGCTCCAGTCAGAGATGGGTATTAAAATATGGAAAACATCTGGACTTAGACTTATTTTCAACAGGTGGGGGAAATCCAGAAAGGGTGAGGTGGGTTGTAGGTCTTGAGGAGCAACTTAGTGGCAACAGGTGTTATTCTGTTAATGGCTCTGAAAGCTAGTGCTAAGGACCCAAATGCAAACCTGCAAACTGTGTTGCATTCTAGTCCACCAGGGCCAGAATTTAGGAACCCTGCATTAGAGCCTTTTGACTAGTTGAATTCCAGACATGCTGCTGCAGTTTGAATGAACTGTAGCAGTTTTATAGCATAAACTGGTAGCCTTTACAGTAAGGAGTTAAAGTATTTTTTTTTAATTCCCTCCACCACCCCCCACTGCGGAAGACTACTTTATTTGTATTTATTTATTTAAATTTTTTTTTTTTTTTTACTTCCTCAAGTGAAGGAGATGGGGAGAGAGGGGGGAAACAAAGGGGAAGAAGGGGGAAAGAGAGGGAGAGAGGAGAAAAAAAAGAGAAGAAGAAAAAAAAATAAAACAGATAATCTTCTTCCATGCCTGCTGAAGAGAGAAAGACAACATAC
>JAODKF010000098.1:216026-226196 GCA_026779585.1 Mormyrus proboscirostris
GCAATGCTGAATCAGTGAGAGCCGAACGATCAAGAGACATTTGCTTTTTATACATCTTACTAGCTTGTGGGACTATTCTTAGCGGTAAATATCACGAGACCGAAGTTTTTTATTTTTTCTGTGCAGCCCGCGGACTGGTACCACATGACCCAGGGCCCGGTCCCGGTCCACGGCCCGGGGGTTGGGGGCCACTGCCATACAGGACCGTATATATTTCCTTTTATTCCTTTTATTATTATTCCAATTTACCTACAAATTCGACTTAAAGACAGACTTAGGGAACAGATCTCGATTGTAACCTGGGGACTGCCTGTATACAAAACCCATTTCAGTCACACTTCTTTCTGATGCTAACTGCTGATGTCAGCACACATGAGTCAGTGGATCTTGGGTTCCTTGGGACATCATATCAGTATCTCTGAGAAGACATGTGCATTTAGAATTAATCTGCTATTTTTTAAAATTCCAGGATTGTACATGGATGTAATTTGGAACACATGCAGACCAGTGATTGGTATGTAAATGATTGGATTTTCAAGGTGCTGGCACGTCTAGTCACCAGACACAAAGGATGCCTCATAGATGCAATAGACGGCATTACCAGCACTTAACAGAGTTGATAGGGGTCACATTGTGGTTTTGCATGAGGCCAGGTGGTCATATTGTACAGATGCTCGGCATGTGGGGCATGCAGATGACACAGTTGCCGGATGTTGGAATCTATCGGCACGTGAGTGCACCTACACACATAGCGAAGGTTCTGGTCACCCAAAACATGATCACATCAAGGGAGGACCGTCCAATTGTGTGCCAAGCATTACAGAACCCCATGACATCTGCGCCTGCCATCAGGACACAGGTATTGAACTCTTAACTACACCCCGTGTCATCCCGCACTGTGTCTTGACGATTGGCATCAGCCGGAATATGGGTTCACCATCCCATGCTTTAGGCTGCATTGACAACAGCACAGAGATGGCAGCGTTTGGAATGGTGCCGTAACCGGGAGGTATGGACTGATGACAAGTGGCGTCATACCATGTTTGATGATGAATCCTGAAAATGTTGTGGAGAGACACACCAGCGTTACTTCTGGCATCATGGTGTGGGGAGCCATAGGGTATGACTTCAGGTCACCTCTGGTAGTGATTCGGGGGACCCTGACAGCACAGCACTACGTCAGTGACATCTTGTGTCCACATGTGTTACCCCTCCTGAGACAGCAGCCTGGTACAGTCTTTTAACAAAACAACGCCCGTCCACACACAGCACATGTGTCCATGGACTACCTGCATCATATTGAGGCCTTCCCATGGCTGGCCAGGTCCCCCAATCTTTCTCCAATAGAACATGTGTGGGATCAGCTCAGATGTCAACTCAGACCCAGTGCCAATCTGCAGGATCTCGAGAGCCAGTTACAACAGCTGTGGGCTGACTTGCTGCAGAAGAGGATACAACAGCTGTACGACTCCCTTCCGCACCGTATCGCTGCTGCATGTCTCTAGGCCCAGGGGGAGTGGGGGCGTGCCACACCCTACTGACATGAGACCAGCAGTGTGCCCATACTACCAACTCTGTTATCCCTTTGATCTGATATCATAATCATTGCGATACAGTCACATGACCTTTCACAAAGTACAGATTCATTTCATTTTTACCACTCCATCGGGGTGCTTCACTTTTTTTGTCACTGAGTGTGTAAGTAATGTTCCAGGTATATGATTGACAAAGCTCTTTCTGTTATAACATGACATTCCTGACAAATGTTTTGGACAGTTAGCATGGTTGGCACATACACTCACCCCATTGAGGCTGCCTAGGTCTTTCACCAGGTGCTTATCAGAGCCCATGTCGTAGTTGATGACAGCATGCTGCTTATCTACACTGCGAGACTACAGGAAACATGCAAGTTAGACAACCTTATCAGATAAAACATATGATCATTTTCCTTATGGGTAGAGAAACTGTTGCAGCTTAGGGCAGGAATAAATCAGATGTGAATTAGGTAGATGTGGATTAGACGGATGTGGATTTCCATCTTTCCTTTCAATGTATAGAGATTTTGAGTTGTGCTTTATTGTACTTCATAGCTTTGAACCTCATTCGATTGTCATTAAAGGGACTTGCTCTGCTTGCTTGTACCAGGTTATGTTGCAGTTTGTGTTTCAATTCTGACTGGATGCTTGGTTGATTAGCTGACACCTGGGCTCCCCTTATTTTAAAGTTTGCAGAGGAGCAATCGGAGATGGATAGCATTTGCATCCTTCTGCAATCATATTGCTCACTTAGTGCATCCAGGTTGTGAGCCCAAATGACCCTTTTCCCAACCTGCCTAGTATCTATAACTCTGTGTCTGCCTGAACTCCCTTACAGCACTGATACGTCTTACTGGTACATCTTAAGTGGTACATCATTTCCTGCAGCTCAGTACAAGGTCATTGTTTTAACGCCATACATGCCAGGTCAACCTTGTGTGCAGGACTAAGCAAATAAAAATCACACACCAAGAGGTTTTATTACAAGGTCACCAATAGTGACTCATGAATATATCTTATGATAAGCAAAAGACAAAACAAAGTGAGTTTGACCATCTAAGGCCTCCTGTCACATCACACTTGTACCTTGCATGTATAATAAAGAAACAAAACAGCTTATGCTATCTGTTAAGGCGATCATTTTCACCTGCCAAACCAACCTGAAAAAAACTATATTGTGTTCTTTCCTACACAACTTTCACAGTTCCCACTGATTAATTATATCTTAAATAATTTTCCCCTAATACGATGTACTGTATTGATTAAATATATTTTCACAATGTAGGGTTACTATCATAACAGCAAATGACATCAACAAAAAGCTCATAATTTCAATGTATGTGATAAGTAAACAATAAAAATAACATTCAAGAAGAGATTCATTCTTGCTTACAAAATGGACTATTTAATATGATAATGTTTCTAAAGTTTAGTTTGTAACGTTACACAACAACTCTAAGATATTTATATATTGATATCCTCATTAAAATGATAGCACAAAACTAGTGAAATCTGCCAAGGATAAGCAGAAACTTATTTCTTATTTAAAAGTTAGTTAGTCAGTTGTGTTAGTAATAAAAAAGGTGTTTTCTACAGTGTACAGGTTTGAGCTGCTACTATTTTCTCAAAACATTTATATAATCTATATAAATAGTATATAATATAATACATCAAAAAAAAAATTAATGAAAGTTGTTAAGACAAGGTGAAAGTGGCAGAGTAAGAACCGATGAATGCAGTGGGCAGGGCTCTAAAGTGTCACACATTGACCGTGAGACACATGCTTACATCTTACTCCGGACTTTTGATGAAACTTGAGAGTCCTGTTAAAATATAAATGAAGGCTGTGCTCGACTATGATCGTGATTGATTCCCACAATAACTAACCAATAACTAACTAAACGACTTGATCAAATAAAAGATTAGTACTCTAATGATTAATTTATTCTTGTTGTTGTTGAAACTGATTTAAAAACATACTGGTATTGAAAAAAGTATCGTTCCGGTACCGGTATCGAAAAATTTTGAATGATGCCCAGCTCTACCATGGTTAAAACAGACTCAGACAGTGCAGCCTTCAGCTATATTTGCTCTGGACTTCAGGTGTCTGTTGAAATTGTGAAGCTTGTTATGCTTGCATGTAGACATCAGACTGAGTCTTAATGTATACATGTGTCGGTATGGTGACATATCGCCATGGTGATATGTTCATCGCACTCCTCTCACCTGCAGCATGAGTTCACAGTCCTCGCGGCCCACAAAAATCAGCTCGCGGGGCAGCCGGTGGCGGGTGCCTGAGCTGCTCACCAGAAACCAGGAGGTCACGCTCATTTTCAAAATGCCTCTCACAGCGCCAGGCACATCCTGGAAGGCACCAAAAGACGCATAGGTTCATGCAGCACTTACAGAAAACACCAGCAGTGCAGGAATCTTATTAAGCACACAAGGTATATATAAGTATCTGCCTTCCCAACATGAATATGCTGATTTAATGCATGTAATTAATGCAAATACCATTAGACCTGTTCAAACGCTGAAGCATCGTGAGGCTGAACTTACTTCAGTCATAACTGATAAAGTACCTTCTAAAATGCAATGTAAAATGGACTCATTCAAGCTTTAAATAGAAAAAAAACTGCATTTTTCTGGTGTTAGAAACTGAAATATTCAATAAGTCAATGGAACTTGCAATTCAATTGTGTTGAACTCATGGATCACACCACAAGAGTCACATGATGAGAAACATTCCTACCACTGCATTAGCGGCTCATTGGCCAAGAAGACAAGGAACACTGAAAAGTGCGTAAATATAGGTCCCCATGATGGGAGGTAGCATAAAACCCGCTTTAAGCCCTATTTAGCCTATTTTCAGCATAAGAAGTTACTCAACACCCAGAGGAATACCATAGGTTATTAAGGGCTAGGCATACAGTGGCAGTAAAATTGGCCTACAGATAGTGTAACAGTGAAAGAAACAGCCAGCAAGAGCAGGATAAATAGAGTCCCCCAGTATGTATCCAATTTACATAAAATCACAACTACTGCAAATCAATCAATATCAGAATATTCACCAATAAAACAGATAATCCAATCATCCAAGCTTGGAAGGGCAGCTTAAATGGCCTGTCAGTCCACAGTAAAGTAAATGAGTACAAGCACACTATATGCAACTTTAGAATACCAGTTCACCTGACTGCATGCTTTGGGACTGCAAGAGAAAACCGGAGTACAAGGAAGGAGCTTGTGCAAATACCAGAAAAAAAGCATCCAATTTGCAAACACAAACATACACACAGTCATATGTGGGAATCAAGCCTGCAGGTAGAGGTGGTGCCCTGGATGCCCCTCACCTCCATTTTCTTTGATTGATTATAGAACACAGAACACAATTCTCCCTAACCCACATATATGACAATTATCTTATTTTCCCCAGAATAGTTATGAATATACATGAAAGCTAATATTTCCAGGTCTGTATGCTTGGCCTCCACAGCTATGGGTGGCTCAACCATTACCTGCTGCAAAAGGCAGAGCACCATCACAAACTGTTTGTTCCATATTACCCATAATTACTCATTGTATTTCAATTACAGGCATAAAAAAGCATCTAGAAAGCTTTTCTGTCTTGTGACCTCAATTAAGGGAGAGGTTTTATATATTTCATAAACGTTTGTTTAACGTTTTCTATGTTTAACCACATAATACAGCTGTTTTGCAGCTAGGTCCTGACCATTCTGCTGTATGCATATTAATGAAAGAGTGCAGAATCTTTAGGAAAAATAAAACCAAATTAAGAGTGGGGTATCAGTGTGGTACTTGTGAACAACAAAACGTCATAACCATAATCATGGCATGCATACTGATTTTACAGTCATTTCCCTACACGCACCCCCAATGCATCCCCCTTAAAAAAATAACCTGGAGTCACCAGGGCTACTACTCTCTTATCAATTAATAATTGAAGCTTACGTGTTCTAGGCTGGTATTTTACTGTCACCCAGATACAGGATGGGGCACCACATATATCCTAACAATAGATGGGGACAGTTTCGGCCTGTATCCCAGAAACAGCCTCTCTTGTCAGGGGACCAAATCCAGGACCATAAATTCCTTACATCTGACTTCTAACACTCAAAGTTACGACTGCATTATCACAACAATAGCCCTACAAAATCACAAAGAATGTAGCTGTACTTACGAGTTATTGGCCTACTGGAATATCCTTTATCGCCAGTATCAAAGTGAATTCAGTTTCATTGTCCTTGGTGTGAAAGTGCATGGACTTCGATAAGCGAGAATAATTGTAAGTGTGTACTGTGGTCTCAATGCACTCGTTGGCACCCCCGCATATCACTGATCCTCAGCAAGCATCACCACACTCTCTATTCTGTTTCCAGTATCTGTCGTAAGACTGATCACACAGAGCCTAATCACTCTATTACTTTCTTATTAAAATATCTCATCTTTTCCCTCTCTTATTTATTCAGCAGGTGCGGTTTGTTTCACTAAGGGAGCGACGCGTCAGTGAGCAGCATCCTGCATCTCTGTGAGTTTGCATGATCTCTTTGGATTGCACGGGTGTCCTCCCATAACACAAAGATAGCCAATTTTCTCTGTGTTCAGGTGCTCTGTGACAGGCTGGCACCTGATCCGTAGCCTCCCTGCCCTGTGCCACCTGCATCGGACTCTTAGTCCCCTGCCTTCCTACATGGAATAAGTGGTTTGAAGGTGCATGGATGTTTAGTTACCTGCTGGGCAAAACCCACCAAGACCTCAATAATTATTCACTCTTAGGGTTTGGCAAACTTTTAATCCTTAAACTGACTTATTTAGATTGGCCTGTTTTGAACACAAAATAGATGGATAGATAGCAATTGCTGATAGGAAAGTAATTTTTTATTTACTTAGCCTTCCTTTCAAGTATTTCTCCTAAGTGATTGGCTGAAAATATACTGAAAATTGCTTCTAAATGGATTAACTTCATTATTAGAGAAGACTGTTTTAGAGAAGGCTGGGCAATTATTATTTATAATGTCTTTACTGATGAATAAATTTGTTGAAGTTGCTGAAACGAAATTATATGCACACAAGTGATGTGCAACAGTTAAAAATCAATCCAACTTGGAAGAGCGCAGCAATGTTCCTGGCTACTGACTAGTAATTAACGTCTTCATTTAAAATTCAAAAATTCTGGCTAACGGGCAATGCATAGCACTCTGGATTTCTTCCCCCAGTTCTTCCCTTTCAATACTTAATTTTTACTACAACAGCATCTCTCTACAGTCAGCAGTTGGGGGAGATAATCCAGATGCTTTAATCTTTTGTACACCAAAAAAGTCCCCCTAATTGATCTAAAGCCACACCCTCCTCCATAAGATTGTGGCTTCTCAGTATCTACCCATCTACTCTACCCAGCCTTCTCTGTCACACCACAGAAGCTCATCTCTCATTCCCTATCCTACCTGTCATAACATGGAAATAAAAATCTATACTAACCGTTTCTTGCTATGCAGGAGTAAGGACATATGGGTGGCCAGTTTAAAAAAATGTGGTGTTCATTTTATATTATGATAATTATGATTAATAGTTGTTTCAATAATAAGTATTATATTTTTATATTATTGTCTTTAATAATGTTTTGCTTGAATTATTGAATAATGGCTACTGTTTTATATAGTGATGCAATTGTGTGCGTAGTTGATACTTCAATATTATAAACAAACACATACCTATAATTTCATATCTATATAAATTCGTATTTAGTTAATTCACATGTGTATAATTTCATATATATAATATTATACGTGTGTGTGTGTGTGTGTGTGTATAAAATGTATAAATTCATATAATCGCAGAAGCTAGGAGTCTCCGGCACTTCTGGAAAATGATATAGGCCTAATATACTGACATATGGGACATCATTTCATATACACCCCAAGCAGACAGTGCAGCTGGTCTCACACAGCCGCAGCGTGTGACAGACACACGGACGCTTCGGTGACATTTCATACCTAAGATTTCAGACGCCCAGCCCTGTCTCTGTTACCATAAGCTAGTCCAAGCACGTAAAATACATGCATTTTTATTTCATTCATATGACTATTTATACTTTTCAAGGAAGACGGCTTAATTTACGCACATAGTAAAATGTAATATGAAATAAAAGTATTAACGTATACCCTGCTAAAATGTACCGTCATTTACATATCCCTTCTATGTACAATCACAGACATAAACACCTATCACACAGATATGTATATCTATTTCATCCTATTTTTAATAACGGAGAACGCAACCTACCTATGTACCTAGTATGATTTCCAAATTTTGCTTCTGACAAAAAAATCAGTAAAAATGAACGATATCTTCCGTCAGGAATCCCGTAGGCGAAGGTACCAGGATTAGTTTTCGCAGCAAAATAGAAATCTTGAAGGCATATGGCGTCCAGGTGAATAAAAGCCAGTCGGTTCGGTAGCAGGGCTGCGCACTATGACTGCATTTTTACAGTATGTCTCTGCGATTGTGAGCAGCAACGCCTCCCGTAGTAGCAGGTTTACTGACGCAAAGGCGTGCGGCCCCAGCGCCTTGAAGCGCAGGGCAAACCAGACTCAGATCTGGAAAAGCCGGTTTCACTGATTCACCGTACGATAAAAATGGCACAGGAGCCCAACCCTCCTGTAAATTCTTTCACTTGCGCACTAAACGTTCGACTTTTTACAAACCGTACATTAATAAAATCCCCATTTTTTTCTGCAGTAAATGCAATAATGAAGATGACGTATTATCTAGCGATTGTGTTTCCTTTAACCAATTAAGGGGAGCGATCTATTAAAATAGGTTAATTGAATTGCATTCTGTTTTATACGACACAAGGCCGGTTCCCCAGATGCTTTCTCACCAGCTGTCCAGCTATAGATTACATTAAAGCAGCTGACTTAAGTTAAATAATAAGTCAATTTAAAAAACGTTTTATATAGCTCAAATGTTGTATGTGAAACATTTACAATGGAAATAAAAGAGAGGAAATGTGCGAAATACTATTCACTCCTTGACCAGTTATTTTGCCACGAACTGTAAGGTGCCTGATGCTGAGACCTCAACGGAAGTAAAGAGGGCTGGCACTGAAGTCGAGCAATGACAGGAGGCAATACGTCATTGGCAGAAGGATACGGTGATTGGTTAATGCTGACACATGAATAAATTCATAAATTAATTTATATAAATTTATATTATATAAATTAATTTATTAATTAATATAGATCGTATTTGGAAATGCTCATTGGGTGTGATGTTTAATATATAGTATATCCACTGCAACCTCGCGACTGAACATGTCATCAAGATGTTTTTTACCGCTATAATTACTACGAAATTATTTTGATAGGCTTTTTAAAAGACTTATACACCGACCAGCCATAACATTAAAACCACTGACAAGTCAATTGAATAACAATCATTATCTCATTACTATGGCACTGGTAAAGGATGCCAATGAGTCTCGTTTTCTGTTACCTCATGTGGATGGCCGGGTGCATAAGTGTCGTTTACCTGGGGAAGAGATGGCACTAGGATGCACTATGAGAAGAAGACAAGCTGACAGAGGCAGTGTGATGCTCTGGGCAATGTTCTGCTGAAAAATCTTGGGTCCTGACATTCATGTGGATGTTACTTTGATATGTACCTTAAACAATGTTGCAGACACCCCTTTGTGGCAACAGTATTCCCCGATGGCAGGGGCATCTAGTTAGGATGCCTCCTGAAAAGCTGCCTAGGAAGGTCTTTCGGGCATGTCCAACCGGGAGGAGACCCTAGGGCAGACACATGACACACTGGACAGATTATATCTCTCAGCTGGCCTGAGAACGCCTTGAGATTCCCCCGGAGGAGCTGGAGGTGGTGGCTGATGAAAGGGAGGTCTGGGGATCCCTGCATAGACTGCCTCCCAACACTAATAAGTGGCAGAAAATGGATGGATGGATGGATGGATGGATGGATGGGTGGGTGGGTTTACTGACCATTTTAAACATTCAAAATTCAGGCACTGCTCCAGACCAGTGATTCTAGGGGGGAGGGGGGGAAAGCTTGATGAACTAGCATAATATCCAATATCAATAACTTCTCTCTCTCCCCATCTATCCATCCATCCATCCATCCATCCAGCCATCATATGGAGGGTGGCAGGATTATCCCATGTAGCACAGCATATACAGGCACAATCATACACCATACAAGACACCAGTTGGTAGCTGCATGACAGCCCCCCCCACACATACACAGCACCCCTCTGAAAGTAGTACAATAATATAATATCCAACTTAATAACAAAACAACTATAATAACAAGTATAATAGCAGCATTGTACTCTACACACACATACACACACACATACACACACACACACACACATGCAGTAGTAGTGAAAAATTTGGACAAACTTCCCATAGAAAGGTTTATTTGTACTATTCTCTAGACTTTAGAATAATTATAAAAACATCAATACTCTGGGTTGGAACTCAAAAGGCTGCCAGTTCAAATTCCTGGGCTGACTGAATAATCACATAATAATAATAATCACAACTTTTTATTGATCCCCGTGGGGAAATTCCTTTATTGGGGAAATTCTTTTTCACGCCTC
>JAODKF010000098.1:227152-237815 GCA_026779585.1 Mormyrus proboscirostris
CTGGGAGAAAACCCACACCTGAGCACTGGATGCTGGTGTACCACCGAGCACTGGGAGAAAACCCACACCTGAGCACTGGATGCTGGTGAACCACCGAGCACTGGGAGAAAACCCACACCTGAGCACTGGATGCTGGTGTACCACCGAGCACTGGGAGAAAACCCACACCTGAGCACTCTAATAGGATGCATGGAATGTGAATGGGAGGTGTGAGCAGTCTAAAGCTCTTTGTCCAAGTTATTTCGCAGGGCCCCCATGAAACTTTGCAAACCCCAGGCACCAGAGACAAGCGATTTAACACCCAAAGAAATGTAAATCTGCACAGTGCTTGAATGTTGGATCCAGGGGAAACTCTGACATTGCATTTTTTACAGCCGTGACTGAGGGCAGTCAGAGTGAAACCCACAGCACTGGCTGGGTAAAAAGCACCCCCCTTTACACCACTGAGCTCTTCAATGACCCGGAAAATAGCACAAACAATACTGCGGCTCCCAAAGGTCACATCAACTTTCATTAATGGGGTTACCTTTAGTCACCATGGCAACACGTGAGATCACCCAAAGCCCACACAGCACCATTACTGGATGTTGTTCCCGTGCACTGTGATTGGAGGATCTCTCCGTTCATGCACCCACTGGTGCATAATTCTTACTGTCTCCCTGTTGGACACCATAGTTACACTCTTCATCCTTCAATCCACTGAGATCATTTCTCTGCCATGGATCCAGCTGAGAGACCTTGTTGTGTGGCCAGTAAGATGCATACAAGGGCTTGACGCAGATTGCAGTGCTGATGTACACATGGAGTTCAGCTTCATGCCCCATGTCTCTTCCCCTCCATTCTATTCCTATAAATTCATCTCTGTAACCTCTTTCATGGGTTGCTTTCATTTGCTTGATATTGATTAGATGGGCATAAGCCCCCCATCTTCTTTAAGCTGGTTTGCCAGATTTTATTCGATAAATGTAGCATCATCTATAAGCTGCCGGTATTGGGCTTTTAGGGAAATGATAAGAGACAAGATTGGATCCAAGACCGTGCCCCAGAAGTCACTTACCGTCCCAGTGTCCCCCTACTCCTGTTCCCTACAGCTGCACGGCTACATCGTAACGCTGCTCCCCCATCCTCACTGCAGTGGACCTTCCATGCTCTGTCTTTTTCATTGGGGGATAAGCTTATTGGGTTATGCATGGAATGGTTTCAGCAAGTTCTCCATGCTCCAGGCATCATCAACTCTGTTGTAGGAAATCCTGATTCATCACAGTCTGCGGTACCACCCCATGCCAGAGTGTCCAGGGTGCAGAGACACGCCCCGTGGAGCCAACGGGCCACCACAGTGCAGACTGCAGCCTGGAAAATTCCCTGAAGCCCAGCTCCCCGTCACACCCTCGTGTGTGTATATAGGTTCATTGAATCTGAACAGCACATTTCTATGCTCAGTCAGAGCAGCATGAGGTCGTTGGGGCATGGACTTGGTTCTACGTTCAGGACTAGGGTATGTAAGGTGCTGTACCCAGGAGCGCGGTAGCGGCACAGATACCCAGGCAGTCTCAAGGGGCTCAACACTTTACACAAGCCCTTGATGTAAGGATGGAGTCTGCTCCCACACCGTGGTCACGCCTCCTCAACCGGTCTGCCTTTCTGGAATACTGATGGTTGCAGCTCACTGTGAATTGATTGCCAGGGTTATTTAAACAGTCTAGCCTGCTTTTCCATTGCGAGGAACTGTTGATTTAAGTCGTCTCCCAGTTTTCGTAATGCCTGATTCTACTCTTGTGTGGTGTGAAGTGTGCATTTCTCCAGATACCCAGCAAGTGTGTGTCCTGGCTCCCTCTTTGATTCGAGTGTGTGTGTGTGTCGCTTTTCCTGTGTCTGCACGTGTGCCTGTCTTACCTTCCACCCCAGGACTTACCTTATGGCTTTTCCACCCCTGCTTGTGTATTAATCTCTGACTCCTGTCTCTCATATTGGCTGTCTTTGCTCTGCATTTGGATCCCAAGGTGTCATGTTACACTTGAATGCATAAAATCATATACTGAGGGGATTCAAGGTGACATTTTGTCAGAGGGCCCAAAATCTGTAGGTACGCTCCTGGCTGTAGGTACGCTCCTGGCTGTAGGTACGCTCCTGGCTGTAGGTACGCTTCTGGCTGTACCTGTGAAAAACACATTTAACCTGAATGAATAAAGCAAACTAGCCAGCAAGGTGAAAAAAATATTCGGTCAAAAATGCCAGTTTATGTTTATTTAAGAAAACAGAACACAAATAATAATGTAACATTCAGTATGTAGGTTTGTCATGGTTTATGGCATTTAAGCTAAAGGTGTTCCCTCAAAGACAGACAGTACAAAGCCACTGCTGGCCAAAGTGGTCCAGGCAGCACAGGCCAGTACATGGGCATTCTGGGGAATCCCCATCGGAGCAGGAATGGGGGCAGACACAGACACAGACGGTGTCATGCAGACGCAGACACAGACACCGACGGTGTCATGCAGACGCAGACACAGACACCGACGGTGTCATGCAGACGCAGCCACAGATGTAGGCTGGGGGCCCACAGATAAGCTGCCAGTCCTCGCTTGCCCTCACTCGCCCTCTGCGTAATGAGCTCCTGTGCCCCGTCCCCCCCTCCCCCCCAAAGGCTGGACTGGAACAGAATTTGCTGGAAAGCACTACAATGGCCTGTCCCATAAATACTATACAGCTAGAAGACATTGGATAGGAATATGGGGGCAGACAGTGACCACAAGACAGGGGGATTTCTGCTGAAATATATCAGCGGCCTGACTGGGGGGCGGAGCTGTAATCTGCTGACAGGGGAGTCAGTGCCTGTTCAGTGTGAGTCAACTGTTCTGTGGGGTCTATACATACACACACAGATACACACACACACAAGAGGAGATAGAGCGTCACACAGAAAAACACACACACACAAAAGCACACATGCACACACACAGACACACACTCATGCACACACAAACACACATATACAAAATGAGATACAGATAAACACACACACACTAAATGAGACATACCTCCACACAGATAAATACACACACACAGTAATATTCATATTTACTGCCACTGTTGTGCCATCCATCCATCTATTATCTGCCGCTTATCCGGGGTCGGGTCGTGGGGGCAGCAGTCTAAGCAGAGATGTCCAGACCTCCCTCTCACCAGCCACCTCTTCTAGTTGAATACCAGGGCGTTCTCAGGCTAGCCCAGGGATATAATCTCTCCAGCATGTCCTGAATCTGCCCTGGGGCTTCCACCCGGTTGGACATACCCAAAACATCAGTTACGTCAATACAATATTTCTCAATTGATTTGAAAAACTTCAGACAAGCAACACAGGCTTACTGTACGAACCCAGCTAACAGTTCTGTAGTTCTGTAATCTCGAGCCTGAGTAGAACACACAATCATCCATAGGTGATCCCAGTTTCATAGCTATAGCCTCCTGCCAAACACACAGAACAGTGTGTCAGGTAAGGAGCTGTATTTTCAGAAAGCATCAGGATCGCATGCGGTCATGTAGTTACATTTGTACATTAGCATTGAAAGGAAATGATTCCTAGGCTAAGCAGTGAAGGGAAAGGTATGTGTGTCCTGTTGGATCCAGCCCAACATCATCACAAGGATTTTCCATTATATGATGAAGTGTCACTTGTGTGTGAGGGTTGGGGTCATTTACTTTCCAACACCATGCTGGAAAGAATTCTTCTTTTGGATTTAGAAGCAGAGACACAGTGGGGGATGAGTTATGCAATATTACGGAAGATTTCTGATCCATTCCTGGGTGACTATGGGATGGTGAGAACAGATGTCCAGAATTATGGCTTATAAATTCTGGCCCGGCTGGTCACGGTCTGTCTTGTCACCTCCTCATTTTCTAAGCAAATCCTGCCTCATGAGTGAAGATTCAGTGATGAATCTTTCATATTCCTGAACACCACCATTTTCATCAACCTCAAGAATTCACAGACCAAGAAATAAATTGAAACCAGAAATTCAAATATTAGCAATTTGCAATCTGTAAAAACAATCAGAAATCAGAGATGAAATTAGATTAAAAAAAATTAAAATATTTGACAATAACATAATTTTTTAAAATAGTAACATTTATGGAAAACCTCACAAAGTTGAAAAAAGGTGTTTATTTTATGGGGGCGTCCTTGTAGAGGCTGTTTGTCAGGTTTTTCTGCATTTCTCAAAATAGTAAACACATGTGCACACACACGCACATGTTTGTATTCAAATCCTTATGGGGACCGTCCACTGTTTTCTATGGGAAAAACCCTAATCCCAAAATGACAGCCTTAATCCCTAGCCAGCCCTAACCTTAACCATGAGTAGCAAAACAAAATACAAGACTGACATTTTTAGTCTTTTTGATTGCTGTCACACTTCTCCTTGTGGTGACCAAAAAAATGATCCCCACATCGTCAAAATCACAGGTTTCTATCACATAATGGGGACCAAATGTGCAGGTAATGTACACATAACCACCCCCACCCCCCACACACACACACACACCCACACACACATGTATATACAGACATGCACATGCACACTCATACTGTAAGTCATGTCAATTTTCAGTCCCTTACTTTTGTCGACATCTTCCCTGCTGTCTTTTGGCTCCATTTTGGCCAGGTGAGTTTTTTGTGAATCACTCTGTTTTTATTTCCTGGGGTCATTTTAATAGAATTTTTTGGTTTACCCACCTTCCAAAAACAACAAGGAAAAAATAACCATCAAACCAATGAAAGCATCTTTTAGAAGCTCTGATTCTGGTGAATAAGGGAAATATGATTGAATAACAAGAAATACCAACACACTCCCACACAAAAGTACAATGTCACAGACCCCTCGCAGTCCCCGCTTGCAGCCCTGCATGCACCCCTCGTCACAGCACTCCTCATGGCACTCCTCACTAGACCCCCCTCACTAGACCCCCCTCACAACTCCCCTTGCAGCCCCCCTCTTCCTCAGATCCCCTTTCACAGAATCCCTCACAGCCCCTCTTACAGCCTCCCTCGCAGCCCCCCTCTCAGCCTTCTCAGCCCCCTTTGCAGTGCCCCTCAAATCACATTTTGCAGCGACCCTCACAACCCCCCTTACAACCCCCTTCGCAATGGCCCTCTCAGCCCCCCTCGCCTGTTCCAACATGCGGTCCATGCTGGGACAATGGTGTCTCTGCTGGCACGGTCTGCTGGATGTGGGAGCCCCAGTGAGCAGCAGCCCAGGGAGCAGGCCTTGTTCCCATTCTCTACAAGCAGGGCAAATATGGCAGTCCCCCCACCTCTCCCCACTTGAGGGGGGGGGGGGCAAGAGGCAAGACTGCAGGTGTGTGGGAAAGGGGGCCAGATGATGTCACTGCAGGGGGAGGGTACAAAAGATTGCCAGTGCTAAGAAGTTCATGCACGGGGAGAAGTGTTATTCTGTGCTCCCAACCACTGCTGGGTGAGGAATAGGTGCAGGGATGTAATTAACATCTGATAAAGTAACTTATAAGTGTCAGGGTCATAGGTGTATCTGGAGAGCACACAGGAGTTCGCCCCTGACAGATAAGTTTATCATAGAGCCCCTAATGTAGCTGCGGAGGAAAGCAGAATGTTATATGACGATATCAGGATTATGAGTAATAAAAATGATGTGGTGGTTATGGGTGATTTTAATTTACCTGGGATACAATGTGACACAGTCTCTGGCTCTTCTGTAAATGAACTTGAGATGGAGGAATTAGTACAGGATTGTTTTTTTACTCAGTTTGTTAATACTCCTACCAGGGGAGAAGCCCTTCTTGATCTTGTTTTCTCTAATAACCAGGATTGGATTGGAAAATTAGAGTTTTACCATTGGATGGTAGTGATCATAACATGGTTAAATTCAAGGTTAATTTTAGTTTCCGAAGAGCAAAGTCTTAATTAAAAGTATACAGTGTTAGGAAGGCTAACTTTAATGGCATGAGACTGAAACTAGAAACTGTAAACTAGGAGTTAAATAGCAAAAGGATTGATGAGGCATGGGAATTTTTTAAAAGCACATTGTTGCAGGTGCAAGAGGACTTTATACCTGTTTCCAGCAAAACTAAATCTAGGAAACAACAACCAAGTTGGTTTACTAAGGAAATTAAGAATAAAGTCAAGAGGAGAATGGAAATTAACTAATGATTTCAAAACTAAACAGGAGTATCTAAGTCTACAGATTGAGTTAAAAACAACATTAGACTCTAAGTAGAATGTACAAAGAAAAATTGCATTGGAGGCTAAGTGCTGTGACTACTGTCCGGCGACCAGGCAGGAAGCGGGTAAGGATGAGGCAGGCAGGCGAAGATCCAGGACACAAGGGGAACAACGTTGAAGCAAGATGGTCAGTAAACACATGGAGTTCAAAGGCACTAGGGGGGAACAACGGTGGAACAGGATGGGGTGTGAACATAGGGGGCAAGGGATCTAAGGGCAAGGGGCAGCGGGGAGCTGCAGGGACCCTAGTTGGGCGTAAGTTGGGGTGTGCTGGGGCGTGATGGGGCTGGTGCAGATGGCAAGGAGGGAGCCGTAGCTAAGGCAGGCGGGGGTGCAGCCACTGTTGGTCCCGACACAGGCGACTGACAAGTCTCAGTCAGCGGACCCATCGGAGGCTGACAAGGAGTCGGTAACTGGGCCACAGTGGGCCAATGAGCTGCTGGCGAGGAACCTGCAGGTGACCGACAAGGTACCCGAGACCGAGCTAAAACCGGCTGACATGGCTCCATGGGTAAGGCTGGGGGCATCCGCCAAGTGGGAGCCTGGGGAAGTGCAGGCGTGCTAGGAAGTCCACCCCGACGTCGGTGTCCCCTCCCTTCCTGGGATACCGAGAGGCGAGAACCTGGTCGAGAGCCACCACGAAAAGGTGGCATTGGCTAGGGTGACCTCCTGGAAGAGTCCAAGGGGGTAGTCAGGGTGATCCCCGAGGGGTCCCACTCAAGCTCCTCCTCTGGCTCCATTATGGAGGAAGGACCGGGGTCAGGTCATCAGGGGACAGGGACTTAGGTCAAGGAAGCTAAGGGCATGGGAGCAGGGTGAGGAACCTAGGGGACTGAGGCCAAGGGAGCCGGGACCAGGGAGACTGAGGCCAAGGGAGCCGGGACCAGGGAGACTGAGGCCGAGGGGTCAAGGATCCTGGGGGCTGCAGCCGGGGTGTCAGGGACCAGGGGTCGACCGGCGGGACTGGGGCCTCGGGAGCAGCCATGACGGGGACTGGAGCAGGGACATCAGGCACGGGTGGGCCAGGGGTGGGAGCTCGGGCAGAGCAGCTGCAGGTGAAGCAGCTGCAGCCAAAGCAGGGAGCCTGGGCTGAGCAGCTGCAGGTGGAGCCACTGCAGGTGGTGCGACCGCAGCGGGCGGTGCCATATCAGGAACCGCAGGCGGTGCAACAGGTGGCACCGGAGCTGTGGGTGGTGCAGCAGCTGGTGCATCCAGGGCCTCGAGGCGGCATCAGAGGATGCGCAGCAGGAACCTCGGAGGGCAGCGACTCAGCAGGAACCTCGGAGGGTGGAGCTGCAGGCGGTGCTGGGTCCTTGGGTGCAGGCTGAGCTGCAGCAGGATCTGCGGGCGCAGCAGGCACCTTGGGGGGCACCGCAGGTACTGCCGACTTGGTACCAGCAAGGGACGCTGCAGGAACCACCGACTCGGGACCAGCAAGGGGTGTTGCGGTAGCCAGAGCCTTACTGGCTAATGTGGTAGCCACCAGAACAAGCAGGTTGGGATGAGGCAGGACAGGCAGATCTGGAACGTCGGTGGGTCAGGCAGGACTATGGGCGCAACCGGAAAGGGCGGTGCAGGAGCATCCGGGGGCGCAGCCAGGACGGGCGGCACAGGAGCATTTGGGGGTGCAGCTGGAACGGGCGGCGCAGGAGCTATTGGGTCCGGGATTATCGACATAGGAACCACAGGAGCAGCAGGAGGCACAGGAATGACAGGGGGTGCTGCAGGCGCTGCCTGCACGGGAACCACGGGCGCTGGGCACGGGGTGCACTGCAGGCACCACCAGGGGCAGAGTAGGAGGGTACACCTCTGGGGTGGTCTGCTATTTCTTAAATTGGAGCAGCTTTCGCAGCCTCTCCACCATCTTCTCCATGTTCCCTGGTGGGGAAGGAGGGGTAAAGGCAGCAAACTCCCTTTGGAGCAGCTTACAGTGTGGCCTCTGGGGAGTTCTGTATCATGGAAACCCCTATCACCTGCCTGTATAGACCCCAGAGGGCACGGAATCGTCAGTCTAGAGTCTCCAGAGCAGGTGCTGCAGCAGGCAGACTAGCTTCTGATGCTAATGATGCTGCAGGCTGGGGTGAAACTGCAGACTGGTGAATCTCGGGGGTCCAGCACCGTGGGGTATGCCCCTTTAAGGGCCACGGGGAAGCAATCAGCAGAGGGAAATTCCCTGAGGGATCCACCCCTCCTTGTTTTTTCTGCTTCCTCCTGCTTCTAGCTGCCTTTAAGGGAGCGGGAGCTGGATTGGCAGGAGGTAACACACAGTCTAAATGTACTTGCCTAACTATCGCTTCCGCTACTCTCCCCTCAACCGCCGTAGATTGGTTTGCACCTCGGCTGTGAGGTGCAAGTTATCAGACGGGGAGACCTGTTCCAAGACTTCCCCCGACCTGATAGTGAGGGCGTGCACCGTGGGGTTTTTTCTTTACCTCAGGCTGGGTGAGCCAATATACTACCTCATCAGTTATTTCAAGGTATTCCGCTTCGGTAAGGGGAGGCCTCTTTGTGCAGAATCCGGTCATTCTGTCACGGCGGTGACCGGGGAAGCAGAAGCTAGGAGACGTAAAAACGTTGGAAATACAAGGTCTAACTGGAGTAAAACAAACAAACAAGCAGTAAGACAGACTGACTATACAATGATCAGACTGGGAAAACAAACTGAAACACGGACTAAATACATTGGCCTAATGACAGTAACAGGAAACAGCCGGTGAACATGGGGAATCCACACAGGGTTAACAAGGGGGCGTGACACATGGAAGGAGCAGACGATCAGGGCAGGACACACAGGGCAGACAGCAACAAAACATCAATGATGGATCAGGGGAAAACTGACTCAGATGCAGACTAAATACACAGAACATATCAGATTGATGGGAAACAGCTGGTCACAATCAGGGGAGCACACGTGGTTAATGAAGGGGCGTGGTACACAAGAGGAGAAGATGAGCAGGTCATGACACTCAGGATGACAATAAAAGTTTCTTCCAATATTTTAACTCTAATAGAGCTATAAAAGCTGAAATCCAGAGGTGGACATTTCAAGTTAAGAAAGTAAAAATCCTAACCAGGATTTTGTTTCAACCAACCAGTTGAGCATAAAGAGTTACACTCATAGAGTAATCACCTGGCTGGTTTAACCAAAATCCTGGTCTGGATTTTTACTTTCTGGACCTGAAATATCCACCTCTGCTGAAATCACTAATTTGCAGGATAGTAAGGGCCTTATAATTGAAAATGAAATTGATATAGTAAATGAGTTTAATGATTATTTTACACGGGTGCTCACAGTAGAGAACATGAGTAACTTACCACCATTTAGTACGAATACAGCGTCATCTTTGACTAATATATGTATAACTGAGGCAGATGTGGTAATAAGCCTAGCTAAGCTCAAAATAAATAAATAGTAGGGCCCTAATAGCATCTTACCTATAGTTTAAAGAGATGAAGTGTCATAAGGGCGGGGCCAAGCTCCAAGGACCAATAGCGCTTATAGCGCCGTTATTTGAATCGACTTCTCCTAGAGGTCGATGTGAAGTATTGTTGCCATTTCCTAATGTGCCTTACTGAGCGATCTTGCTGTCTCCTGTCTCCCCGATTTGTCCTACCTGCTGCCTCCATCCTGCTCTTCCTGCTCGTCTTGCCCCTCCGCCCGTCTTCGTCCGCTTCCTCCCATCAGATTCTCGTCTTGTCAGTCTTTGTAGGATTAGTTTCTCCGGTACTCAACCAACGCCTGTGACCTGACTTCGACTTTGGATTCCCCTTCTGGTTTTGGCTGTTCCCAAGTATTCTAATAAACACACTTGCCTCCGCATTCCGTGGTCTGCCTCCTCTTTCACCGCGTATTATCTCATGAGGGATATTATTAGCCAACCTTTAACTTTAATATTCCAGAAATCGTTATCTGCGGGTGCGGTACCTTCTGATTGGAAGCATGCTAATATAACGCCCATATTCAAAAAAGGGGATAGAAGTAATCCAGCAAACTATAGGCTAATCAGTTTAACTAGCATTACTGGAAAAATAATGGAAGCTACAATCCAAGTGAAAATGGTGGATTACCTGGATGCAAATAACATTCTGAGGGATAGCCAACATCGATTTAGGAGATGTAGATCCTGTTTAACGAATTTACTTGAGTTCTTTGAGGAAGCTACAAGAGAAATTGATCATAAAAAGGCCTATGATGTGATCTACTTAGATTTACAGAAGGCCTTTGATGTTGTCCCCCAAAAACGGCTCTTGCTAAAGCTCAAAGCTGCAGGGATTTTAGGAACTGTGGCAGCTTGGATCGAAAAATGGTTAACTGACAGGAAGCAGCGAGTAGTTTTTAGAGGCACAATGTCATAGTGGGCCTGCGTTCATAGTGGGGTACCGCAGGGTTCAATTTTAGGACCACTATTGTTC
>JAODKF010000098.1:239957-267753 GCA_026779585.1 Mormyrus proboscirostris
ATAATGGGGGAGGTTGGGGACATTGAGTCTGAATGGACACTGTTCCAGTCCTCCATTGTGGAAGTGGCCTTACGGAGATGTCTCGGTCTGCTGCAAGAGGTGATTTACTGGCTGTCCCAATCTGAGGTCCATGAGGACTCCAGGTTATGGAGACTCACCAGCATAAGCGGCACCCTCCTCCAGGAGATGACCCCGCTCACAGGAGCGCAGGTTATAGGCACTGTGCGCTAGAATCTCTGGCGACTGGTGGAAGGGGTTACGGAGACGGCTCCGGCCGCTCACCCTCTCCAGGGGAACCCCGGGTCTACCCGCCCGGAAAAGCCGGAGAGGGAAGAAGTGCCCGGACAGAGAACATGAAAGAAGATACCCAGACGATCTCCCTGGGGGCATGCTCTCTCTCTCCTGCTCTCACCGTCACCCCGAACGTCACCGCCGCTGTCTGTCGGCCGGGGTGCCTGCCACGCCAACGAGATGCCGCCACCCCTGGTGGCTTACAGCTTCCGGGCAGCGCACCTGGCCCATAAAGGGGCCAGCTCGGTGAGAGACTCTATTCCGTGGGTTCCGCGGTACCTTAAAGGGACCACGCAGAGCCAGGAGGTGGTGACCCTGGATGAGGTGCCCTACCTCTCGCAAGCTGCCACTGCTCTGCCCGTGACTTTGCCTGCTGCAGCTGCCACCTCGCCCGCGGCATTGCATGCTGCAGCCACTATGCCCACTGCACCATCCAATGCTGCAGCCGTTCCTGTCCTGCCTGTCCCGGATCTGCCCATGGCCCCGCTTGCAGCTGCCGCCGCCGAGGTGCCCGCAGAGGTGCCCCCTGTTGGCCGCACGCCCGAGGTGCCCGCAGAGGCGCCCCCTGCTGGCCACACGCCTGAGGTGCCTGCAGAGGCGCTCCTGCTGGCCAGACGCCCGAGGTGTATGCTGAGGTGCCCCCTGCTGGCCGCACGCCCGAGGACTCCACCACGTCCGTTGAGGCGCCCCTTGCTGGCTGCACACCCAAGGACACTGCCACATCTGCTGAGGCGCCCCCTGCTGGCCGCACTCCCGAGCCCAGCTCTCCTGTGTCGCCCGTCCAGCCCCGCTCGCCCGTCCTGCCTGTCCAGCCCAGCTCGCCCATCCTGCCCGCTCTTGTTCCTGCCACAGGGCCGATGGCACTTGTCCCCGAGGAGGTCCTGGACTACCTCACCATACCTCACCCTAACCCTAACCCTTGGTAGAGGAGGAGCTCAAATGGGACCCCTCAGGGATTTTCTTACTGGGCCCCAGAGACTCGGGTGGGGGAAGGACTCCTCCCCCATCACCCCAGCATGGGGGCTCTCGACCTAAACCCCGTCTGTCCTGCCCGCCCTGCCCCCTGGCTCGCCCACTCGTCCCCTGGCCATGGCTCGGTGGCTGCCTGCGGGTCCAGCGGCGCCTGCTCGGCTGTTGCCTTTGGGTCCCCCTCCGGTGCCATGTCGCCCACCTACAGTCCCTCCGTTGGCGCCTCGTCTGCCACTTCTGGGTTCCCCTGCTTCGGCGGGGCATAAGACGGCACCTTCGCCGGCTCCAGCTATGCCATCGCCTGCCGCAGCTTCCCCCTCCTGCCTGCCTGCGCCGGTGTTCCCTCCTGCTCCCTCCTCATTCCCTCTGTCTGTCCCTCCGTTGGTCTCCCTGCCCCCTTTGTGGTCCCCTCCTGCTCCTGCCTCCCTGTCACCTGCGGTCCCTCCGGCTGCCTTCCCTCGCCCGCCTGGGTTCTCTCGGGCTCCCCTTTGTCCCCCGTCCATTCCAGTCTGGTCTCCCTTGTTTGCTCCTCGTCCCTTTGTTCCTTCTGTCTCTGCTCCTTGTCCCTCTGTGCCTCCTGTGTTCACTCCTGGCCCTTTTGTTCCGCCTGTCGTTGTTCCCTCCGTGTCACCCTTTCTGGTTTGTTGGTGTGCGTTCCCTGTCCTGTGTCAGGTTCTGGCGTGGCTGCTGCCCCTGTGTTTGTTTTGTGTTTCTGTTCTGTTCCCGGTTCCCCGTTGATGTTCTGGCTTTTATTTTTCAGGTCTTGTTCCCAGTCTCGTCCTGTCCGCCGCTCCCCTTGGGGCACGCCCGGAGTGCGTGCCTTGGAGGGGGGGGGGGGGGTTTGTCATGACCTGCGCGTCCAGTCCTCATGTGTGCCACGCCCCCACGTGTGCTTCCCAGATTGTGCCCAGCTGTTCCCTGTTAATTCGGCTTGTTTAGTGTGTATCATATATTGTTTAGTGTATATTTTAGCCCCAAGTTTTTAAAAATGAGAAAAAGCCATAATCGGTTTAACAGTATATTTCAATGTAAAACAGAAAAAGCATTTCACCGAACGCGAAGATCCATCGATAGCGTCTCTGCAACGGAGCGAACCCGACATGCTGCTGGCCTGTTCAAAACGTGCGCGTCAAATGACTGCTCTGTGGGGCAGCAATTTGCGCAGGCACACTCACGCAGCCTGTCCTAAGACCTACAATGCAAAACCATATGGCACCAAAGCGGGGTCAATAGACTTTAAAAGAATAAAATACATTACAAATACAGGTGTTTATTAATGAATCATTTTAAATGCATTTTAAGGGTGCTCTGGGCGCATCAATCTTTTCTAGCTAGAGATGAAAGAGGGTCTGGCGGTTTTAAATGGTAAAAATAAAAAATAGCTGTTTGTTAACGTGTCATTTTAAGCAAATGTGCTATTTTATGTCAGTAAAAACAAAGGCAACATGTTTAGACATGTCAGGCGACAAATGCCTACTACTATGTCGTGAGCAATGTTTTCTGAGGGGCAAGCCTGCTGAAGCAACATGGCCACCTGTAGCCGTAGCGTATACGATACAGTACATGCCAGCAAAACGGGAGGCATTAGTCTTTAAAAGAAAAAAATACATTACAGATGCTTATTAATGTACTGGTTTAAATGCATTTTAAGGATAATAAAACTTTTAGCTGTGTAATTTTAACCGTGCTCTAGGGCTCTTCAATCTTTTCTAGCTATAGAGATGAGGGTATTGTGTTTTCAAATGGTAAAAACAATAGCGGTGTTTTGTTATAAGCAAATGTGCTATTTTATGTCAGTAAAAGCGTAGCCAGTATGTTTTTAGGGTGAAATTATACGGTCTAGCATTGTTTCACTTGTTTTGATATGCCAGACAGCTATAATGGTCGCAGGGGGGGGAACGGGGTTCAGCTACGAAAGACATTAACTGTTTTGTTAATGTTTAAATGTATAAAAAACTTTAACTGTATTTGTTAAATTAGTATAAAAATTCAGCCTTAACTACAGAAGTAAGGCGAACACCCCACAAGCGCCGCAAAGCCACGGGTACACGCACAAGTGCGCACTCAAGGGTTGGCCTGCAAAACAGTTGTAATTTTCTCTAGCTGACAGTTAGAGTTTTGTAGTAACTGTTATTTTGCTATTTTGCTAAGAAATTTAATGCCACCCTGGGAATTGTGCCCAGGGAAATAGTTCCTGAACTAAATAAAACTCCAATAAGGCATTCAGGTCCGTTATACAGGGTAACAGGAGACGTGACTCTACTTACAAATCTTTTACTGATAAATCACAATAAAAAGCCATCCACACTACAGAAGAAAACCGCTGGGTTGGTCCACACAGGATAGAAGGTTAAGCAGTCAGGCAGAAGATGGCATCCTGGAACAAAAAGCACTACAACTCCCACACACACATACCGGTGCCCTGCTGCTGCACACAACACAATGCCACCACAAAATTCCCTTCCTCCCTAGTGGCGTACCCACCCAGAAAAATCTTACCACACAAACATAATAAAAACCCTCACTTTAAAACAATAAAACCTGGAAAAACCAGTTAAACAGGGAATTACAATCCACCAGTCATTCGCAATACAATCAAAGAGGCAAAGCAGCAGCAACTGTAGGGCAGGCAATCCAGACTGCAGCTGTAATAAAGCAGGCGAAACAGCAGCACTTAATGGCATTTCATGATCTTTCCAACCAGCCAGATAAACTCCATCCACGATGCCTGCAAAGGATGACGCCAGGCAAACCTCGAGAGAGAGGGACAGAGAGCGCATGCGCTCATTTTAACAAGGATTACCCTGCATCATTCCTTGATTCTTGCTGTCGAAATGCTTAGGGCACTTTATTATTGACAGAAAAGTGCTTTGTTACTTAAAAAACGTTATGGTTAAGGGGTTTATTTGAAATAACAGACGCTCCGCTGTCGCCGCCATTTTGTAATGGGATGTCTGTGTGTGTGCGCCTGCGCTAAGTGCTGCCCCACAGAGCAATCATTTGACGCGCAAGTTTTCAACAGGCCGGCAGCATGTCAGGTTCGCTCCATTGCAGAGCCACTATCGATGGATCTTCGCGTTTGGTGAAATACTTTTTCTGATTTACATTGAAATAAACTGATTATGGCTTTTTCTCATTTTTAAAAACTTGGGGCTAAAATAGCTGTGCTTGTTCTGCTCAGGCGTGCCTCTACTTCTTTATAAGCTAAAAGTTTGTGCTTATAATACGGAGTATTTTTTAAATTCTTTAAACATTTCTGTTAAATGTTGCTATGTCTCATCTTGTGCTTGGGGCAGGGCATGCTTGCCTGTAGTTAAGTGTAGAGTGACCCTGAAGAATCAGAAGCAGCTTTATAGGAAGCGTGAACCAGGAACCAAGAACTGGGAAGAGATCTCCTTTCACAAGAAACATTATTAACAATAATAATAATAGACACTTTTTTATTGATGCACATGGGGGAATTCACTGTAGGCATAAGTTGGCCATGAAGGGCAGCCACCCACATCAGCACCTAGGGAGCTGGGGGTATAGGGCCTCACTCAAGGATCCACAGATGTGATGAGGGCCAAGCCTGTACCGGAGACCTTCTGATCACAGGCATAGAGGCTTAGACCACTGGGCCCTACGCTGCCACCGAAAACCCATGCAAAATGGAAAATTAGCTCACGTTGCACATGTTACACATCTGCCGCTTTAATTCCATGGGATATAAGGTTCACGTGAATTGAAAGCCCACCTTTGTAGTTTATATTTAACCCCTCTCTCTCCGCCCATCTTTTTTGACCAGTGCTAAACTCACCACTTTGCCAAAGTTTTCTAATTACTCTGTAAAATTTCAGAAAACATGATAAGATAATGGTGGAAACCTCCCCAGCTGTACCAATAAACCTGTATCAGTGCATTATGCAATGTCTGGAGGCAGGAACTTTCCATCTCCCAATAGAAACATTCAGACACATCTAACAAAACTTGTACTCCTGTATAAGAACACCACAACACCACCTGCTAACTGCTGTTCACTGGTTAATCTTTTTTTGTAAATTGTAGAAGCTGTGCTGTCCTCGGCTGTCTAGCTATGGTTTACCTCACTCTCTGGATGCTGTGGCGAGTTTCAGGATGCTGCAGAAACCAGCAGTCCATGGCAGTGGTGCTCTCAGGACAGAAGGCCTCCCTGTAAGCCTGAGGGACACTGTGCCCTGCAATAAGCGCTGTAAGCTCAGATAATGTCTCCTGGTTGCTGAAAAAAGCATGTCACTGTGTCTCCAGGGAGATACGGCAGAGACTGAGGAGGGATGTGGACCAGATGAAGATTCAGTACTCAGGGTTCAGGCCTGGTCTGGTGATGCTACAGGTTAGTCAATCTGGGTTATATATTGCCAGTCAATCCATTAGGCATCTACTGAGAGGATGATGACTTAGTACTGGGGGGCGGTGGAGCATAGGGTTTCACATGGGCTTTGACCGGCACTGGCTATATCCTCTCAAATATGGTACTCATCATTTCATATTCCCTGTGACCCTGACCATGATAAGCGGTTAGAACACAATTGGATGGATGGATTATTTCACAGTTTCTGGCTTTGTTTTTCTGTGCAATTATTTACACAGAAGGGATTATCTACACTTATCTACACTTCAGAAGGGATATTGTGAGTTACTGTCAGTAGACATGGTCTGAAATACTGCAGACCGATATTCCCTGAATATGAGTTGGTCCAGAGGTATCTAGGTTATTATTTACTGCACATGGGTTACAGGTGGGTGATAGGGAAGACTCCAACCTCTACATCAGGATGAAGCTGAAGGCTGCAGCAGAGGTATTTCCCAGTAACTGACAGGAGCATTAAATTCAATAGTTTGTTCTTTGGGTTTTTTTCTGCACTTTAATTTTCTTCATTCTCCCAAAGATTGGAATCAGTGCAAACCATCTGAGGCTGCCAAAGACTGCCACCGAAGATGATGTGGGTAGAAATGACTTGCCATTGCACATTTACCACTTGTTCATAGTCTTCATACTGCATTGCACTTCATATAAACTTGCTGTAATTAACTTATAGGGTCCTGCTTTTATATAAACCTGCTCTGCCATTAATTTATAGTGCCCTGCTTTTATATAAACCTGCTCTCCATTAAAGAATAGGGCCCTGCTTTTATATAAACCTACTCCGCCATTAACTTATAGGGCCTCACTTATACAAACCTGCTCTGCCATAAACTTATAAGGCCCTGCTTTATATGAATCTGGTTTGCTCTGATTTTGGTTAAGTTGAATTGGGGGATCTTGACCCCTAAAAAAGATTGTTGATGCCTATGCATCTGGGAAGGATTATATACTTATAATCACTTGCAGTTATCTAATACAAATGGAGAAAAATTCCAACCACTGATACGCCCTCAATACCAGGTTATTCTAACAATTGTCAATGGGCAGGAATTTCCCCTATATGGCAGAACTGCGAGAAGGATGCCTCTACTGAGTAAAAAAGAATATAAATGCATGACAGAAGGTTGCTAGACAAATATGAAATGTGAAAAATAGGACTACTGGAACAGGGTACTTTGGACAGAGTTAGGGATGTTTCATCAAAATACAAAAAAGCCAAAAAAACGGCCTCCTTTTGCATTTAAATAAAAAATAATTCAATGATCAGTCAATGATTTAATCATTACTACAGCTCAACAACATTATGCAACAATAAAATGAAGTCAGCTTAGTACCAGAATCTACTGAATGATGAGGTCATCCCATCAATGGATTTTTACTTCCCTGATAACCAGGACGAGTAATCCATGGATCACAGAGCAATCCATGAATTCCACATTGTTCCAGGGAGTACTCAAGCAGAATCCAGGGCTTCAGTACTCTCAGGCTTCTGTCAGAACTCTGAAACATAATTAGATCTGGCCACATGACAAGCAAATCCATAAAACAGAAAGAAGAAATGGATGTTTATGTAAACCAAAGCCCAGGTCCTAATCCAATAGAAATGAAGTGAGGGTGATTGAAGTGCATTATACAAGCCGTCAAACGTTACACAAGAATTCTTTAACTTATTGTTTTTCCATAGAGGAAAATATCATTTCTGTTGATTTTGATTGAATCATTAAATTATTATGAAAAATTATAAAATTCATTGTCAATTAAAATACCACAGTGTCTGTTATTAAAATGTATCAAAAGCGTTTTCATTGCTCTGTCATCCGTTGACAATTAGACCAAAATATCATAATCTCATTCAAGAATACAGTACTCTACAGTACTATATAATGTATAGTGTATGTTTTTATTACTGTATTTAATATTAGTTATGTCTAACTATGTGTAATTCATCAACCATATGTAAGTACATGAAAAGAACATTATGTATGGGGTGTGCGGATTGTTCGCTGTTATCAGCAGTTTAGGTTATCTGTGGTAGGTCTTGGAACATGTCACATGCAGATACACGGGGAATACTGTGCTGTTAAAATAAAAATAAAATAGCTATGTCCAAATATTTTAAATAAGCTAAAACAATTCATGGAGCATACCAGGTCTGCCTATAAGCATGTTCTGGGGACTGCAGCCATGCGTACTGTGTCTGCTCTGTTTGGCATCTCTCCTCATAGTAACCGGCCTGTATGGCTTTTGCTGATACTGCAGTGCTCTGGCTGACTCCAACAGGAATGGTTGTGTCTCAGTCTCCTTCACGTCCTTACTGATTCCTTTTCTCCTCCCCCAGGTCCTCCGTGGCATCTCTGTTGTCAACAGAAACCCCTTAGTCCATGGCTTGATTGTGCAGCTACCCCTAGACTCCATTAATCCCATAGATACTGAAAAGGTCATCAATGCTGTTAACCCAGAGAAAGACGTAGATGGGTGAACATTTCCCACCTTCACCAGAACATCTTCTGATTTTTAACATGCTTGTCAATAGAAAGCCACTCCATTTTGATTTACACATCCACATCTCTTAATATGACAAGGCATGAGGCTAAAAGGAAACAGTATCCCTATGGGTAACAACATAGGGAATCATTACCTCATTAGGAATGTGTGCATAGCATGTATTTTCACAAGAAAGCCCATGTTACAGCACGACTTTCTTCTGACATGATGCCAGTCTCACACTGTGCCTGTCTGTTGTGTATTTGTGCTCTGTGTGTATGTATGTGAGCCTGACCCATATCAATGCTGGGAAACTGTCCCGTGGAGACTTAAGGAGCTGCTTCATCCCCTGCACTCCAAGTGGTTGTATGGAGCTCATCAGACAAACAGGTGAATCAGAATATTGAACACAATATTTGCTGCATTTACAAGTGCGAAGTAGGGCTGCATGATTATTTGTTTTTGCATTGTGATCTAGATTTATTCCCCTATGTAATCTCATTCTAGGGCTGAATCTGGATCTCAATTCTTACCCCTATGCAATCTCATTCTAGGGCTGAATGTCAGTCTTGATTCATTCTCCCATGTGATCTCGAACTAAATCTCAATCTAAATTTAAAGTCAAAGTTTCATATAAATCTCATTCTTCCATGACATGACCTCTGCCTTGTTTCCATTAGTGGAGAGATTGATCAGAGGCTGAGATCAAGATGACACCAGGAATGGCTGGTGTGGTGTGTTGCTGTTTTTGTCCATTTATGTTGCGAGTGTCAAGTCCAATCTCATAACCTGGCTCAGAGAACAGCTGCTGACCTTCAAAGACAATAACCTGCAATTTTTCATTACTGAATTTCTTCCTGAACCCTTGAATTTTATGGAGATCCTCACATCTGTGCTGAAGTTAATCCAAAGGCCGGTGCTCAGGATTGCTTGCATGTCTTATGTGCAGAGGATCTCTCCAGCGTGTCCTGGGTCCGCCCTGGTGCCTTCTCCTGGTTGAACAAGCCTGAAACAACTCCCTAGGGAGCTGTCCAGTAGGCATGCTAGATAGATGCCCAAACCACTTCAACTGGCTCCTTTTGATGCAGAGGAGCAGCAGCTCTACTTTGAGCCTTTCCCAAATGTCCAAGCTCCTCACCCTATCTTTTAGGCTGTGCCCAGACACTCATTCCTGCCACTTGTATTTGTAATCTCATTCTTTCAGTCACTACCCAGAGCTCATGACCATATGCGAGGGATGGAATGTAGATCGACTGGTAAATTGAAAGTTTTGTCTTTCAGCTCAGCTCTTCACCACAACAGAATGGTCCAAGGTCTTCATTACTGCTGATGATGCACAGATCCACCTGTCAATCTCTGACTCCCTTTTTTACTCTTTCGTGAACAAGACCCTGAGATACTTAAATTCCTCCACTTGGGGCAGCAACTCCCAATTCCCCACCAGGAGAAGGCAATCCACCCTTTTCTGGTCGAGAACAATGGCCTCAGATTGGAGCTGCAAACCGCCCCAATGCATGCTGTAGGTCACCAGTTGATGATACCATCAGGACCACATCATCCACAAAAAACAAGATGCAATCCTGAGGCAACTAAACTGGACCCACTCTGCTACTTCGCTATGTCTAGATATTCTGTCTCGGTCCATTTGTACAGGGACCTGATGCCTTATAACAACAGATCCTGTACCCCATACTCCTGAAGCACCCCCCCACAGGACCCACTGAGGGAAACGATCATATGCCTAAAGTTCACAAAGCGTATGTAGACTGGTTAGGCATGCTCCCGTGAACCCTCCAGTATCCTTGGGAGGATGAAGAGGTGGTCCAGGGTTCCACGGCCAGGACAGGATGTGCATTGTTTCTCCTGGATCTGAGGTTCGACCAACGGATGGACCCTCCACTCTAGTACCCTGGCATAGACGTTCTCAGGGAGGCTGAGGAGTGTGATCCCCCTGTAGCTGGGACACATCCTCCGGTCCCCTTTCTTAAAAATTGGGACCACCACCCCAGTCTGCCAATTCATAGGTACTGTCCCTAACATCCACACAATGCTGAATTGGTGTGTCGGGCAAGTCAGGCTAACAGCAAGAGCCTTCAAGAACTCAAGGTGAATCTCATCTACCCCTGGAGCCTTACCCCCGAGTTTTGACTACTTCAGTGACCTTAGCCCTATAGATGGGCAAATCCCCCTCTGAGTCCTCCAGCTCTACTTCTTCCAAGGAAGGTACTTTAATGGGATTTAGAAGATCCTCAAAATATTCCTTCCTGCCTGATTACATCCTCATTTAAGGTTAATAGTTCTCCATCCCCAATGTAAACAGCATCGGTAAAGCCCTGCTCCCTCCCCCCCAAAGCCGCCTGATGGTTTGCCAGAACCTTTTCTAAGCAGTACGAAAGTTCTTCTCCATAGCCTCACCAAACTCCTCCCACACCGGAGTTTATGCCTGAGCTACCATCAAAACCACTTTCTCACTTCTTCAAGCTCAGAAGAACTCCTTCTTCAGCTTGACAGCTCCCTTTACCGCTGGTGTCAACCACCAGGTTTGGGGATTAACACCACAAAAGGCACCAACAACCTTACGGCCACAGCTCCACACTCCACACAACTCCACCTCAGCAATGGAGTCCCGGAACATGGCGCATTCAGGCTTGAGTAGAAGTTCTGTCACAGGTGTGAGTTAAAGACTTCACGAACAGGGGCCTCCAGCAGATGTTCTTCATGAACCACACTTAGTCTGACCACTCACCAAGGACCAATTTGCCTTGAGATACCCTACCAGGAGCAATTACCCCAAACAACATAGCTCTTATGATCACCATGGTAAGGTGGTGATTCATGGAGGGGGCAATTAAAGATGCTTATTACATTGTGGTGTGAGCATGTCTTAAGAATTCTGATCATAGATTCATTCATTTGATTCTAACTTAAAGACAGAAATTAAAAACCAACAAGCCCATGATTACAAAAGTGAAATGGTGGACTAGTCGAGCCATGGAGGACTTACACAGTTGCTTTGACATCACAGACTGGGATGTATTCAAGGAAGAATCTGACATGCTGGATGAAAATATTAATATGTCATTGTACGTCAGCTTCCGTGGAGAGATCTGCATCCCAGTAAAGCAATGGGTGAGGTACAGTAATGACAAGCCATGGTTTTAGAGAAGGGAATTAAAGCAGCTAAATAAAGGCATTTAGATAAGCGGAGGAACCAACTACATGCTGACGACTTAACATCAGTCTGGAAAACCATACGAGAATCACTAAGCATAGGTGAGAAATCCCAGCCATCTCACAGACAACAGCTAGCTCTCCAATAAACCGAATAAGTTCTGTTAAAAATTTCAGATTACATAGGACAATTCCCAGCCTTTGTTTGCCAACCATTCTCCCCTTCAAACTCAAGACAGTTCATCTGCAACTGCAGGAAGACAACTCCACTTCTCTGCTTTCAATTCCCCTCTGCCCCCCACAACCCCCATCACTATCTGTGAACAGGATGCATGCAGGCTCTTTACAAAACAAAAGATGAGAAGTTCAGCTGGCCCTGCTAGGTATCAACATTTACCCTGAGGCAAATGTCTTTACTGACATTTCTAATAAATCATAGAATTTATGCTCTATTCCCACATTTCAAGTCCTCATCCCTATCCCCAAAATGGCTATATATATAAAGAACAGACAAGGTTTAAGTTCATGTTTAGCATTTGTTGCACAAAATGGGTTGTCAAAAAGCAACAGTGAGTCCTTTCTGTTCGGCCATGGAAAACAGAAGATCAATCTTTGGCCATGATTTAGTAGTTAGTTAGAAACCTGTTGTGAGGTGAAACTCACAACAGAATTCTTCCAAATGGTGAATGAGACTCATATTCCACTATAGAATATGGCTGGTCACCCAATATCTTGATATAATTATTGAAGTATTGTCTGTTAACTGATATATTGTGCACAACAACAACAACAAGAAATTTATTATTAATATGTTTTTACATCTATTACTATGTTTACGTATTTGAGGTTGTACCTTTCATACATTTCTAAAACTAAAATTAATAAAATGAACAATTTTATAATAAAACATTATTCCATGCAATAAAAAAATAGTTCCAGTTAAGTAAAGCTTTCATGTAACAAGATTCCTAGAGTGGCACCATGACACTATGATATGTTCAATATTAAACATAAGTAAACCAAATGGAAATGTACCCAAGTGCATATGCTTCTAAATATATGTGTGCATTCATACGCAAACGTGTGTGACTGTTTTACAGGTGTGCCGATAGTCGGTAAGAATGCGCTGGTGGTGGGGCGCAGTAAGATCGTGGGCGCACCCATGCATGACCTGCTGCTATGGAACCATGCGACCGTGACAACGTGTCATTCCCACACAGCTGATCTTGCGACTGAGGTGAGACTTCATAGAACATTGCAGTAATGACCTCCTGACCTCAGTAAGACAGAAATCTATCTGCCCTTATTTTGTGCATGACTGGCAAACATGTCGCTTATTGGAGTACTCACACCCAGGGTGTCCTCCCAGGTGAGAAGAGCTGACATCCTTGTGGTGGCAGCAGGCAAGCCAGAGATAGTGAAGGGGGAGTGGGTCAAGGTCGGGGGGTTGGTCATCGACTGCGGCATCAACCACATTCCAGGTGCGTACATGACTGTGGGACAGTCAAAAATAAGCCCTGAATTACTGCCTCACAGACAGGCCTGAAATATAGAATGGGTATAAAGCTATGGCTGGATACAAAATGGATAACAAGCTGCCCTTTCTCTTTAAGCATAATTTTGTTTGGAGTGCCACTGATGAGGAAAAAATATTGGGGATATCATCAGTCAAAAGAAAATTTTAATACAGCCAGTCCCACAATTAAGAATATGAGTTACAGACAACTCCTACTTATGAAATGACTGTTATAAATCCTATTATATAAAAAATTGGGTTAAATGCAGTGGTCCATAAAAATAAACACATACACTACTTTGTGACACTCATGAAAATATTCCATGATTTCAGCAGTTCATTGGCTCAAGGTTTAGTACCATAAACCAGCTGAACTTCTCATAAGTACCATATCTAATTATTTTTATTAGTGCTGTATAAAAAAGATCTACTGTATTATTATTTTAAATATGTTTTGCGTATATAAAAGGGTTTCATAGGGGTAGAATGGTATAGTATAAACTATACACTAAGACAGAATTTTGACTAACGCTAAATAAGAACCATATGTACTTGTACCAATTTATCTATAAATTTGACTTAAAGTCAGACCTAGGGAATGCGTGTTTGGAAGTGGGGGACTGCCTGTATAGTAATTTGCATTTTTTAGGTTTGTATAATTTGAATATTAATATTTTCTCTGTAATACTGTTTTTGCTAGGAATGCCAAATTGAAATATTGTACGATAAGTAACTTGAGCATTTGTGTAATTAAGTTTGGGATTTTTAAAGCACAGTGATTTTCATGAGTTTTCCAGCCCAGCTGTGCTGCTCTCTGGGAGTTCGGCTGCACGCTGTCTTGCTAACCTTTCACCTGTCACATGGACCTTTCAGATAACAGGAACAGTAAAGGCAAGCGTCTGCTTGGAGATGTTCACCAACCCTCTGCCCTGCAGAGGGCAGCTTTCATCACTCCTGTGCCTGGAGGAGTGGGCCCCATGACTGTAGCCATGCTCATGGAGGTATTTCTACATTTAGTCACTGTGCACACATCTACTTATAACTCAGACAGACTTTGGAGATCTTTAGGAAGCTATTGAGAGAATGGCTATATCATGGGCTATAAAATCTTGCTCTCCTGTAGCCAACACCGTTGTGCACCCATGCATAGTTACAGATACACATATGAAATTGACCCCAGAGGGCTCCTGTCCTGGGTAATTGGTTAAAAGACATTTTACAAATTTTTAAAAAGAGTTTGAAGAGTAGATAGATGGATGGATGGTATGACGGATGGACGGATAGTTGGATGGATGAACGGATGGATATAAATGACTGTAAAGTACTGGTCATTTCCAAATTATTATCTCTATCTTCAAATCATTGATGCTGGTCAGAGGCATAAAGGAGCCCATTTCTAGGGGTATACCCTAGACAGGAAGCTAGTCCATCACAGGGCTCATACTGTACATGTACACACTACATGCTGTTCTGTGGACACCAATCAATTACACTGCATGTCCTTGGAATCCAAGTGGAAACTCATGTGACAGATTCTCTCTATACATACAGAGCAAAGGGTGGTTCAAACCCTCAACTCTGTGCCACCATGGTACCCCAAGTCCCTGGCACAATATACACAATGTAATATATTCATAACCCACACAGACACACATGCACACAGATTTAATCATTGAATGATCGTCTGTTAAGGCCATGATGCTGTTTCCTGTGTCACTTGCCGAACAGAACACAGTACTGAGCGCCAGACGCTTCCTGGAGGTGAACCATCCAGGACAGGGGAGCTTAAATCATTTGAGGATAAGCAGACAGACCCCTGTACCAAGGTATGCGGGGAAAGCAACCTTCATCAGGCATTTACCTGCTCACTTTCTGTATTGACCATGTAGATCACCTAGTTACAATAAAATGGATTACACACAGGCAATCCTGAGCAGTTGGTAACAGACATTTATTATTTAAGATAGAATCATTTAAGCTGAAAACAAGGTTAGGAAAACTGGCTGTGCAAAGCACTAGCAGGTGACACTAGCTGCCTGCACACAGTAAAATACTAACAACAACAATAGATTGCAAATAGTAAATCATGATGTACACCATGCAAACAGTATAAACAATAAGCACCTGTTTGGTTTTATGTCACTGTTGCTCTCCAAACCTATATAGAATATGCTGTTTATTCCTTCAGATAATCTGTGTATATTGACACTATCTCTATGCATTTTGAACAATCAGATGGTGGTAGCGCAACCAGCTTAGTTTGATCACACTTTCAGCCCTGCTAGTAAGCAGGGTCATGTCTGCTCGGGTATGGGTTTGGTACGGCTTGTGAATTTTGCAATGGAAAACTGTCAGCTTGCGATACTGGTTAGGAACAGCTCAGTTTCTGATGCAGAGAAAAAGTGCTATTGGTCACAGTAAAAGGTTAGGGAATGTGACAAGTTGTCGTAACCATGGATGCCAGGAGTGCAGATACAAACACAGGACGCAAAAGTCAAATCAAACATGGGGTTTAATCACGGGAAACGCAGGTAAAGACAGACTGACAATACAATGACCGGACTGGGAAAACAAACTGAAACGCGGACTAAATACTAAATGGACTAATGACCACAAGCAGGAACAGCTGGTGAACACAAGGATTCCACATGGGGTTGATGAGGGGGCGTGGCACACGAGAGGAGCGGACGATCGGGGCATGACCCTTGTGCACTCTTGTTCTTATTTCTGCTTCACAAAAACATTATATGGATTGAGATCTGCACTTTGTTTCATTTTCAGAAAAAAATTAAAAGTGGCTATATAGGAAGGAAACTATAGAAGACACTTGGCCTAACTTTTGAAGTATTTTATAGATCTCTTTCAAACTTAAACTTGTGGGTGTTATTGAAAGGGTAATAAGCTGCAATTAATCAAATTTTGAAACTAATTGCCTAAAACTGAAATAGTGCCACACTGTAATACCAAATAAAAGGGTAGTTTTGAACATTTGATTCTTTCAGCTAACACAGAAAGTTTTGAAAACTCAAAAAGTATTAGATCATTTTCAACCTGTGCAGATATATTCTAAGTGTCACGTCGAGCGAAGGAGCAGGCGTAGGAAGCCGTGAATATAAACAAAAGGGATAAATTATTACGAGGTGGACAGACTCAAGGACACACGTAACTTCAACTTCAATGACTGGACTGGGGAAACAAACTGAAACGCGGACTAAATACATGACACTGATCAGGACAACTCAAAACAGCTGATAAACACGGGGATTCCACACGGGGCTGATGAGGGGATGTGGCACACACGAGGGTCGGACGAGCAGGCCATAACAGAACCCCCCCCCAAAGGCGCGCACACCGGGTGCGCCAAGGAGGAGCGAAGCAACGAGGACCGGGGACACGAAACCTGGAAAAACAAAAACGAAACAAATCAACGGGGCACTGGGAACAAGACAGACACACAGAAGAGACACAGAGACAGGAACTCGGACAACAACTGACAAACCATGGGAAACGTAAACAAGCACAGGGGCAACAACACAGGAGACACAGGGGGAACACCTACAGGAGGAAGAAAAGGGCCAGGAGTGAGCAAAGAAGAAACAGGAGGATGAGGAGCAAACACAGGGGGCACAAAGGGACCGAGAGGCATAGAGGGACCAGGGGCGAACACAGGGAGCACGAAGGCAGGGGGCAAGGAAGCAAAGGGCGGGGGACAACAGGGAGCCCGAGAGAACCCAGGCGGGCGATGGGCAGCGGCCGGAGGGGTCGCAGGCGGGAGGGAGGTCGGAGCCAGAGGGAACCCCACAGGGGCTGACGGGACATGGGAGAGCCGGAGGGAGCAGGAGGGAACTCCGGCGAGGGCAGGCAGGAGGGGGAAGCCGGAGCAGGCAGAGGGGAAGCCATAGTCGGCGAAGGTGCCGTCTGACGCCCAGCCGGAGCAGGGGGGCCCGGAGGTGGCCTATACGGAGCCAGAGGCGAGTCCGAGGACCAGCATCGAGGAACCGGGGGAGGGCCTGGAGGCAACCGCCGAGGCAGCGCTGTAGGACCCGCAGGCAGCTACCTACCCACCGCCAGGGGCCGAACGGGCAAGCCAGGGGGCAGGGTGGGCGGGACCCGGGCCCGACACCTATGTCCCATTCCCTTCTGGGGCATCGAGAGGCGGGGTTTCGGCCTGAGTTGACCGTGCCGGGGTGAAGGACAAGGAGTCCAGAGGGAGGTCCCCGAGGGGTCCCACTCAAGCTCCTCCTCCTCTCCAGACTAAATACATGACACTGATCAGGACAACTCAAAACAGCTGATAAACACAGGGATTTCACACAGGGCTGATGGGGGGGCGTGGCCCACACGAGGGTCGGACGAGCAGGTCATAATACTAAGAGTGAATATCTGGACCTTATCAAATATAGTGTCAAATTGCCCTAAAATCAATGCAGCGCCACAAAGTTATAGCAAAGAGAAAGCCACTTGATCTTGTTGGCAAGATAAACAGATGAAAATTTGTTATCTTATCTTTTCCAAAATTTGCAAGCACATTGTATGGTTAAGGATCTGGACCTGTTCAAATTTTACAACAAATCACACTAAAATTGAAGCAGCGGCACTCAGTGACAGCAAACATAAGTATGAGATGATTAAAGGCTTATCCTTATGAGCAGTATAAGTATGTTTGGTATTATGTTATTTACTCTATTTGATCTTTGATGGATTTTATTACCACTTAAAAATAATTATATGGCTGAAAACCTACATGCATAGTGTGCACTTCACTAGACCCAAAATCACCTCAAATTGTAAAATCGGACTTGCAACGACAGAGAGAGACATAGGCATTTGCCAATGGGTGTAAAAGGTGTACACACCTAAAAATGCCAGGTGCCGGTTGCACAAAGCACATTAAGTTTTTCTTAGGTTTATGGCAATAAAGGAAGAAAATTAATGAATCCTCTGAAGAGTGTCCTGCAATGATGATCAATTGATTTTACCTGACTGACAGTCAGTATATGATTTTATTTATATAGCCCACGATATGTGTTGTGACTGTGCTCGAGCACGGAGTAGGGAAGCAGCAACCAGAGCCGAGGAAACTGGAGAACAAGGATTTTTTAAATGGGTGACAAAACAGTAATATCGAACAGACATCAGACTTCAATGACTGGACCGGGAAAACAAACTTAACGTGGAATTAAATACATTGAACTAATGACAGCAACAAGAAACAGTTGGTAACACAGGGATTCCAAATGGGGTAAATGAGGGGGCAACAAGAGCAAAGGGGAGACGAGGCAAGTGGGTCCAGGAGGTACGAGGAGGAAGGCAAGTCAGGCAGGCAGGAACGTGGGGACAGGCAGGGACGGCAAGGCAGGCGAGATGGTAGGGCAGGCAAGACAGCAGGGCAGGGCAAGCGGGAGAGACAAGAGACAATAGAACACTCAGTAATGCACACTATCATGGCAACAATACTTCGCAATGGTTAACTGGGTGTTCTTGGTTAAATAACTGGACGCCCCATTAGGCGTGACAACTATGTACTTTTATAATGTTTCTGCAAGTGTTCAAAACTGCATTTTGCAATGTCTATACTTTGATGTCAAATCACAAACTTTACATAAATCTGACATATATACAAAGTACACTAACATTAAGATGAGTTTGTTGCCAAACCAAATATATAAAAAATCATTTATTTGCCATGAATTAAATTCATGATATTGAATGAAATGTGTGACCATGCTCCAGTCAGTGAAAGTGTGTCCCAAACCCTAGACTCCAGCGGGTTAAATCTGGCTAGCAGATCAATCTTTCAGTCTCACAGGTCTCTTTTGGTCTCACATAAAAAAAATTAGGTAATGTTATCCCACTAAGAAATGCTGTCAAGTTTCACCCTGGGTACTGGCAATATTAGACATAAGAACATTACTTTATGGAACAAATTTTTCTGATGCAGAAATATGGATACACATACAAAAATGCAATTGAGATATTACAATAATTCTATATGCTCAATTTATCCTCCATTACTTATTTTTTCCCAGTATTTCTGCATATCCTCCTAGTTAGTGCTGGTGCTTGCCGTCAAACACTGAGTGCTGTTTATTGCTATATGCTCCACTCAGTTTTCCTTAGTCAAGTGAAAGGTACCTATTCATAGTGAATTTAATACAGAGAGGGGAAAAGTGCACATTTTCATCAGATAAAGATGCAGTGGGGACAAAATTCAGGTTTTTAAATTTTCTTTATATTCGTCAGATGAATAATATGTTTGATTTTGTCATTGTCACGTCCAGCTCTGTCCAATCCTCGTGAGTGCCACGCCCACCTCAATACCTCGTGTTAATCCCTGATTGTCTTCACCTGTTTCCTGTTTTTTTTGACTTGTCCTGTGTATTTAGTCCGCGTCTGAGTTAGTCTGAGTAGATCGGTCATTGTGGTTATTTGTGAAGTCTGTGGTGCTTGTCTGATGTCTGCCTCATTCTCCCCAATAAACCCTGTTCTGCCTGAATCTCTGGCCTCGCTCGCTTGCTCTCCTGCTCGCCTGCTCCACAACAGGACGCACTGTGACAGTCATTGTCATTAAATGTAATTTAAATGATATTTTTATTTTAATTGTAGTTGTGCAAAAAACCCTCGTCAACAAAACTCAACAACAGATATCATGAGCCGACGTGAGAGCAAGCAAACAAACAGTCTCCATAGAAACTACAATCTTACTGCTGTAAAATGTCTTTCAATGCAGTAAATTCCTTAAGATTTTTCTTTAATTAAGGGAATCTATGCCACACCCTAAAGTAAACCCCTCAGCTAAGGAGAAATAAAACCTTAAGTGTCATACATAAGGGGAATACTTAAGGTGTTTTGTGCAACCAGCCTCTGGTTTTAGTGATGCAAAAAAATGAGACCACTATAAATCAATTCAAATTTTTCCCACCTTTAATTGATCTATAACCTGTACAATTCAATTGAAAAACAAGCAAATCTGTATAAAATAAATAATGTCCAATAAGCTAGTTGCATAAGTGTGCACACCCTTAAACAAATATTTTGTTGAAGCACAGAGTGGGGAGAGTGTGTAATGTAGCCTCATAATAATACTTCATTTAGAGATGTTTTCTTTCAGCTTAAATTATTTTGGGGCAACCATTCCCCTCACCCTCCTTGTGACCTTCAAGTTCTGGTATCTGACAGTGATCAGCACAACAGACATAACTTAGCTTCTGTGCCATTTTTCGACTATAACCCCCCCCCCCCCATTATCATGATCAAGCCCCTCAGGAGAGGGAAAAGCTGTTCTAGGGCTGACACCAACTCTAGGGGGGCATCTGGACCAAAATCCCTTTGCATGCTTGCATCCAGTCCATGCTCCCTGTTTTGATGTCAAAGGTGAACATGAAATGTGAAATTAGAGTAACCAATCAAATTGGATGCATAAGTATTTGAAGTTAAAATGTTAAAAGAATGCAATTTGAGAACATAAGGTTTTTCCATTAGAAAACCAGCAACAATAACTGGATAACTACTTTTCTCTCATCTCAGGTAGAGCTGCTGGGAGTGCCTACTCTGAAGTAAGTCTAGCCCTTTAAATTCAGTTTCATTATGACAAGCGATATCACAACACTGAAAGATCATCAGCGTTAACTTGATTGTTATTTGATTTTGTTCATAAACAAATGTACAATGCTCCTAATTAGTGCAAACAGGGAACTGTGTATAATTACCTTATACAGTCTATATATCAGTATATATCAGAAATATCAGTAACACTTTCTATGAAGCCCCCTTTTATAATGTATCAAGCATACCTTCATGATACATTATAATGCATTTATGAAGTATAAGTATGACATAAATAACCATGTTTATTACGCAGCATGGATGCTCTATGAAGTTCTCATCTATAATGCATTATAAATACCTGCATGATGCATTAAAATGATCAGTATTAGAATTATGTATGCTTTGTGTCACAACGCGGGACAAGGAAGCAGGAGCAGGGAGATGGAGGATCGGAGAGTGCGGGATTTATTAGGAATTACACGACCACAGGACACTGGCAACATGCAACGTCAATGGCAGGACTTGGGAAACGCAGACTGAAATACAAAGGACTAATCACAACAACAAGAAACAGCTGGTCAACACGGGGAATCCACATGGGGTAGATGAGGGAGCGTGGCCGATGAGTGGGTAGGACGAGCAGGGAAGGACAAGCAAGGAATGACTTTATACTGCATTATGAAGGTATTCATAGTGTATTCATAATGCATAACAAGCATGGCTATAATGTGATATGCCTTTTTATAAATATTTATAGTCATGTTACCGAAATATCTTTCAGATGCATGCTACCAGTATTTTCTAAGATGGAATATTGCACATACATCATACTGCCCTGTCCTGGCTTTCAAACAGGTCCAGTGTGAACATCAGGTCCCAGTGAGGCGAGAGAGGCTGATGTTTTCTTATACAGAGTTCAACCAATTGAAAGCATGTGCTCAACAGCTACACAAAGCTAGCACCCTGTTAATGCAATACTTTGAATAATGCAATACATTTGATAATCTCTCTCTACATGCCTGTAGCTGATTATTAATATTTTTTTTCTTATAGCTCACCTGCTGTAGCTTCCATGTTTATGCTCTGCACACCTGAAAAGCTAAAGATAAATACCTTTATTCCTTTAATTGAATTTATGATGTGTTACACTGGAAATACAAATCCTGTCACGTCCAGCTCCGTACCATCCTCCTGTGTGCCACGCCCACCGCATTACCTTGTGTGATTTCCCGATTGTGGTCACCTGTTGCTTGTTTAGTTTAACCTGTCCGGTGTATATTAGTCCACGTCCTCCTGAGTCTTGCGTCAGTCATTGATGTAATGTCGCGTGTCTGTTTCCCAGTCCTAGTAAAAACTCTCGTTACCCGTTCACCTACCTACCTACCTACCTACCTACCTACCTGCCTGCCTGCCTGCCTGCCTGCCTGCCTGCTCGCTCGCTCGTCCACGGCAAAACGTGACAGAATGACCGACGCAAGACTCAGGAGGACGTGGACTAATATACACCGGACAGGTTAAATTACACAAGCAACAGGTGACCACAATCGGGGAATCACACGAGGTAATGCGGTGGGCGTGGCACACAGGAGGATGGTACGGAGCGGGGCAAATCCATACTTTACACATTCCTGTGTCTATGTGTGTTTGCCACATGAACAACCACACTTTTTTGCAAACTGTTATGTTCTGCACACAAATGAAGATAAATCCAGAAGTGTTTTTCATCTCTCAACTATCAGTGCGTAGTTCACGCTTTGTGTGCAAATTCAAATGATGGTTCGTGTCACGGTATTGACGTGAAAACACAATTTTTTAAAAGAGCTTGAAGATTTTTTCAAGAACTGTTTATCTCTATGATAGAAAATTATAAATTAACTTCTCTAATAACTCTAGTTAAGCCACTTAGAATAAAACTGAAGACCTCTCAGTTGGTGAGCTAAGTTTTCTCTTTTATTCAAGCAATCTGTCACGGTTCTGGGTGGCTCGGGGGTGAGAACGTGGCATGGGGCAGACAGAAATAAGGGCGGACAACCACTTGTGGCTCCAGGAATACAAAAATGGGGGTTTATTAAATAAAACAGACTACAATAACACTACAATATACAAAACCAAAAGGACCACAAGGGGTCAAAAACTAAAAAGGGATTAACAAGGACTAAACTTACAAATGGGGTCAAGACAGGCAGACTACAGACAGAATAGTCAAAACCTAACAGACAACCAACTCTCTCAAACAACCAGCAACAAACAATCAAGGAACCACTAGCGAACAGAACAGAAGCAGGGAATTAAATACAGAAACCAAAACTGGGTAACAAGACTAACACAGGACAGGTGAGACTAATTAACAGGGACCAGGAAAACAGGGCACAGGTGAAACTAATAAACTCAAAAGGAGCAAGACAGGGAAACTAAGAACTAACTAAAGAAACAGTATAAATAGAAACCAACACTAAGGAATTACAACAGGCAAAGACACAAGCAGGGGCACAAGGAACAAAAATAAAAAACAACTACAAAATCAGACATAAGAACTAGAGAAGTTGAACTGAAACACTGGGGAGCCAAAATACAAAAACAGAGGCGGTGGGATTCAAACGCAGGATAGAAGGGTACATAGACAACTGGCTGCGCAACATGTCGAGCCATGAGGCCAACAGAGAACAAAGGTAAAACAAAGACGACTGTGAGGGAGAGGTGATCAGCCCCCCCCGCTGCTGACCCACAGAGTATGAGACGCGCGCTGTTTTACTTGCTGTAAGGGTAACCACACCGACTGCAGGGTGAGCTACAAAGGTGTGGCACCTCGACAGAGTTTATTTATACTTTAAAGTAAACAAAATGATCAGGTTACATTTGTGGGTGTGAACAACATTTGGAGTGGAATGTGGAAATGGGTACAACAAGGATGGGAAGAACAGGGAGTGCAGCAAGTCGGCTGAGTAAAACTTAGGGACAAGTCCCTGTAACCTGACCGGGCTTCCCTCGCAGCAAGTAAAAAGGTCACCGGTGTAGTGTTTTGCTTTGTATCCAGAGATTGGTTAATTAGTCAGCCGGGGTTCACCTTTTTGATTGAACCCAACACATGTCTTGACTGCTAGACTCCTATTTGAGATATGGATATAAATATTGATTCACTGTAAATACATGGTTAGCATATGATTAATGTGACAACTACTTACACATTTGTACTACCGCTTAACATATTACTTATGGCCTACTACAACTACCTTATAACTACACCTTTTTGTGTACCATTTGAGGCAGCTTCGAATTCCTTCCTGTAGGTGGTCCCCCCCCCTTCCTTTCTCTGCTGCCCATCTCTCCAACATCTTCAGGGTCTGTGGAACTAAGTATGTGAGGCAAGGACAAACATTATTATTCAAAACAATCCCTTCTTTCCTAAGGCCTAAGACATATCATACACAATGAGCATCCCAAACCAGGCCTACCAATGTCAAATTTTCTTTCCACACCTCATGTACCTGTATAATATTTTTCTGGTTGGATGAAAGGTTTTTGGTTATTGTGTAGTGTTTTGCAAAAATCGGCTATTGTTTCAAAGATAGTGTCTAAGCAATCAAAAAAAAAAACTGTAACATCTCTCATCCCAAAGCTAACCTACCGTAGCCAACTTGCAGATTCTGCCTTGGTTTAGCACTTTGATAGTCTGGCTATACATGCCTGGCTGATTATTAATATCTGAAATACTCAGAATAAGCAGACCTGGCTGATAACAGGGCCTTGATTTTACTGGACCATGGAGCATCTGTTCATAAGTTCACATTCTTCTCCACCGATAAGCATTTTTGTGCTTTGGCATGACTCTGATTATGGAATTTGGTGAATTAATTTGTAAATTTATTTAAGTTAACATTCACTCTCTTTTCTTTAATTTAACCTGTACTCTCTGTTCTTTCACTATTAATGTCTCTTGCACATTTCATTTGCTATTTTTTAAATTTTCATCTGTAGCTTTGCTTCTCTGGTCATTCATTTATTTATATCAGTGCATTTTGTTTGCTATTCATATTTATTATGGTCAATTGCTTATGCCTCATTATCTTTATGCTGAAACATCCTAATTTCTATCCAGTGATCCATGAAGTACCATTGCATCTTATACGGTACGATAAGATAATCTTATACGGTGAATAAATACAGTGTATTACTAATGGCAGATAACAAAGAGCCAAAGTATTGGGTGCTGCAGTGTCCAAGACCCAGTGCTCGAACCTGGGGTTGGCCAGTTCTGTTCCCTGCTTTGGACAAAAATATCTGCTAAATAAAGTAAACAAGCCCTCTGTATGCTGAGCTTTCTCCTTACACTGTGTAATCTGGCCACCAATCACAGAGGTTGGGTTTCTGGGCAACATTGGCCTGGAGAAGCTCTTCACCATCAAATGGCAGGCCTCCAGATGGATGTGCCGAGCATAGGCCATGGTCTCAGAGAGCATGAAGAAGGAAACCTGGTGAGGCATTACTATTGCCATTAGGGGTGGGAATCTTTAGGCACCTCATGATTTGATTTGATTACAATTCAGAGGGCTGTGATGTGATTATAAAACGATTATTGATGCATCTTTCTCCCCACTCACCTTGATACTTTCAAAGCAAAGCATCTGTAATGAACCAAAATGAATTTACTTCCAATTTCTTTTATTATCAAAATAATCAGCTGTGTAATTCTTCAAACTGAAATCACAGCTTTGACACGTAAATAATGCTTGTGGACCTCAGATTATTTTGAACAACTGATCTTATTCAAAACTAAATAATGAAGAGTCCAAGACCTGTCACTTCAGCGACGGTCTGAGTATAGAATATCTCTGACAAAAAAAAACCCAAATCTATAAATAAATATATAAAATAGTACAGAAAATTCTATACCAGCAGCTCAAGTGATGCTTGTGGACTTTCTGAATAACATTCTGAATAACTAAGAACATAAATACAGCTGCCAATATTAACAAATACTTTAGAGTCCAAGACTTAACATTTCGAACAATATCTTGTGCACATCCCTCGAAAGTTTTTCTTTTCAAAGTTTTTCTGTAAGAACAAGAGGTGGTCTACATGTTCAGATGCAAATGTTCTCTGCTATGCAGTTACTATATCTCCTGCTGTAGAGAAGACTTACTCCACAGAGATACTGGTGCCTGGAATAGACAAGTATCTCTTTGCCACCTTGCAAATCAGAGGACAAACCATGTATTGCCCAGAAGTCCAATAGCAGAACACCACTCGAGTTCAGATCCCCTCGTGGCACACCAATCAGCATACCACTAAGGAAATCCAAGAAGGCCAGCATACCACTAAGGAAATCCAAGAAAGCCTTATTTACAGGTAAACAAGTTCAAAAAGGTAACAGAAGACATAGTGCAGGTTTTGCCATAAATCAGTTCAAAGGTGAACTAACTAAAAATAACAGCAATCTGCTCTATTCCTGTTAGGATGTATAACCATACACAGCTATCAAAACCTTGGTTATCTGAACTTTAGCTGAAATATTAAATTAACCAGTGTATAGGAGGGGATGGTGTGTTTGTGGTTGTGTGTGGAACAGGAGATTTTGGGGAGGAGATATTGTAAAATCCTGAGAGAGGAAAACTTAAAAACAAGGTAACAAATTACATAAAATGACACATGACATACAGGACAGGAAAAATTATGCTCCTTTAGAAGCTGTCCAAGAACTCCTTTTCTGTGCTTCTTTCCCAGCCAGTAGGTCCACTCAATAAACAATAGCTAATTCTTCAAAGCCTTTTCATTTCTGTTTGCATGAAGTTGCCACACTTCATGCTTATAGGTCTTCCAGGCCCTTTCTATATTTTGGGTGTGGTTCCCTGTAACTGGGTTAACACGGTGGTTTACCTTGTGATGGACATACCCCACCTGATTAAGAGTAGAGTATGCACGCCATTCATCACTGATGATTACACTTTGTGGCCTCACATGTCGGTGTATAATGGGAAGAAGGCTCTGTTTGTTTCTCCTTTTGACCAGTTGTAGAACAGGTCTTCTGGAATTAGAATAGATCTCTAAGATTCCAAAAACCCATGCTTTCCTGGTCCAGGTGTTGCCAAAACGTCCTCTGGCATACTAGATTGTAAGGAAATTGACATTAATTATGACAATTTATTATCAACATTAATAAATGTCTTATGCCACATCAGTATGTACTAATAAAAACCATTTAATTATAATCACCTATTGTAGTTGCCCTGAGCACCACTGATACAAGTACTGGCCGTGGCTCGGTGGCTGCCTGCGGGTTCTGCGGCGCCGGCTCGGCTCTCGCCTCCAGGTCCACCTGCGGTCCTTCCGTTGGCGCCTTGTCGGCCGCCTCCGGGCCCCCCTGCTTTGGCTGGGCGTCGGACGGCACCTTCGCTGGCTCCGGGTGCACCGTCGCCTGCCACGGCTTCCCCCTCCTGCCTGCCTGCGCACGCCGGTGTTCCCTTCTGCTCCCTCCTCGTTCCCTCTGTCTGTCCCTCCATCGGTCTCCTTGCAAAACTGCATTGCAGCCATTAGCACATACAGTACTGTGCAAAAGTCAGTCCAAAAGCAGTCCAAAGAAATGTTTAAAGCTGTTTATCTGCGTAGCAAGTGTACTTTGGCTTAGGACAAAAAACACAATTTAACATTAGAACATATGCAAATTAAGAGTAACACAATAAAAACTGGTAATTATTTCTTCTGTTTTCTAAAAAGTTACTGAAATCTAGTTGAATGGTTAGATGAACACTGCTTCAGTTCCCAAACCTCTCTTCAGGGGCACCTCAGCCATTCCAAGATTTTGTGAAATTTCACCAACAGCTCAATTAATTAATTAAATAAATTGGTTTAAAAAGTCAGTGACAAATTGACTAGCTGTATGAGGTGTGCTAGTGGCCTAGTCAAAAAATACATGGCTGTACTGGATGGTTGCTGCAGATACTGGGGTGATTTTAGCAGAGGTTCTGAAATGGTAAGCTGACACACTTTTACAGGCATAATATCATAGTTTTACACCAACACGAGGATAATTTAAACATTATTTTAGTTGCCTGCCTAAGAGTTTTGCAGAGTACTGTAAATAATATGACAACATTTTTCATAACAATGATGGTAACTCAAAAGTGACAAAACAATATCCAAAAATCCAATACGATTTCGAATCACGACTACATCAGTAAGACTATAAAGCAGAAACCAATCATGCCAATACATCGCATAGCAGAAAAAACACTAACTCTAACACAAAACGCTTTGCGCTTATATGATTTCAATTATAGTTTTCGCTCTAAAACAAATGTGGATGGAACAGATGCTCCAGATGCTTGCAAGTAAATGGGGTGTCCAAACTACATTTGAAAATGTTAGACCAAGGAGAGTGAAGCGTCACTTTGACGAACTATCAGAAGATGAGCGTTTAACCAATGCAGAGAAGTATT
>JAODKF010000098.1:274696-287890 GCA_026779585.1 Mormyrus proboscirostris
CCTACTCATATTTCCAATCTTAACAACCCTCTCCCCCAACACACCAAGCAAAAACTGAGCCTCAACCCATGTCACCAGCTTTGACCCAGAAGTAACAGAAGAAGCCAGTACACAGAAGAAGCATGGAATATACCAGAAATCGCGTTGTTGGCACATTCCAGCCTTCGCATAGCACCATAGGCACAAGGAATAGCATGCATGTCATTTAAAAAAAAGGAAACATAAAGCACATATGAATTTTAATAATTATCCCTGTTCAAGATTATGAAGAATTTATGTTTAAAAATCAGTTTAAAGTTTACCTCCATTTTGCATGAGCGCTGCATGTGTTCTCCAAGACAATCATAATTATTTTCATCCTTGCTGTTTGAATCACTCCTAGATGGTTTCATGAGAAATGTCCTTTTTTTGTTTCATGAATACCCCAGTATTTATTACAACAAAGTCACATTGCAATATTTGAAAAATTCCAATATCATGCTGTCATAGAATATTATACAAAATACTTTATTTCTTGTTATGCTATCCTGATCTTGTTGTATCTCTTCTTCTGACCAGATCGCAATTAAAGCTTGTGTCACTTCATTTGTCCACACACCCATTATTTGAAATATTGTTTTTTTATGTCTGTCACATAATAGGTCAACCGGAAAAGCCCAATACTAACAAGCTGAAAAGAACCATATCGCCACCTATTACAGCGGAGTGTGGCATATTTTGTTCAATAAATTGATTCCCCTCCTGTGCATGTATACTGAGACAAGGACAGTAGTCCGATTAAATAGCGTAGTCAAGGTAGAACCACAGCTCGACTGCATGTAAACGTACTGAGGCATCAGTTGGTGAAGAATGATTCGCTGATGTTGACTTTGTTAACAATGCTGTGATCTGGCTGTGAGACATGTATACTATAAGCCTATCCAGTAACCTCTTCAGAGAATTCTTTATGTACCACTGGTTTGACTTTGTGACGGACGAGTAACTCAAGGTGTCCCGAGGCACATTACCTGCATTGTGAGGGAGTGTCAGTTATAGCACTATGGCCATGTGGCACGATTCCCTGAGTGTGATCTGGCTTGCTGGATCCTCATTGCTGAGGTTCCAAGGAGCTGGACCAAGCCAAGGGGACAACCACATAACACCTGGCTGCAGCAGATAGATGGCCATTTCTGGAGGGTGGGACTGGACTGTGTTTCGGCCTCAGGGGGTCTTTAACTGGGATCTCGAGGTGTTTCGTCATGTGCTGGGTGAGGCAACATGCTGTACTAGTGCATGCTCCACGGTCTGACCTGGCCTGATCTGACCTGTATTCACTACTCAACACTGGATTTTGTTGTGCTGTATTCAGTATCAAACACTGGACTTTCCTGCACTGTATTCACTACCAAACAAAAGATTTTGCTGCTGCTCTGGATTCACTGTCAAACACCGGATTAAATGCTGTGCACTTTGCATTGAGAATGTGAATGTCTTACCCAGACATTACAGCGCCCTGTAACATTAGCCCTGAGAGGTGTTTGTAGTGCCGGATGCAATGGCACACTGCTGCTCTGCACACCCTCACTGGCCTCCTCAGCCCTCCATCACAGCCCCCCGTAATCCCCAGCTCCCATAAAGGGGAGATGGGGGCATGCTGCCCTGCTGGAGGTGCAAACAAAAACAGCATTGAGCTGGACTGTACCGGCCAAAGAGGTTCCCATGGTGAAGGGCAAGGCGGACAACAGGCTGAGGTGCTCATGGGGTGCGGGAGGGGCCCCCATTCACAAAAGCATCCCCCTCAGACAAGGGCAGGCATCCCGTACTCTGACCCGTGAGGACATAGCTCACCAACAGGATGGGATCAGCTCCTTGGAGGGGGGGGAGGGGGCGGGCTTATAAAGCATTTCAGAACTTCAGCTAAGCAGCCCATAAGCTGCCCCATAAGTGGACCACAGACAGGGGGAGGGGTAGGCCCAACTCACCCTGTCACCTTCATCCAGTTCAGACCTGTCAGCTTTGCACAGTGGGCTCAAGTTTCCATGGAGACCACAGGGCACCCAGCAACATCTAAGCCTCTGAGGATGGTGGGGGGAGGGGTGCGGAGAGCAGAGTGTCCCCCCTACTTCCACAAAGAGCACGCCTTGTGAATTAGCACAGCTCAGACCGCATATGCCGGCACTCTGTTTACAGCACTTACACTGCTGATTACACCGCCATCAGAAAAAGCTCGCTGTCACCCATGTACTTCTCAGTTTGTAGCACAACAATCAGGGCAAGTTAAATTCCTCTGTGGTCACACCAGAGATTTATACAGCCTGAGGCAGCACAAAGCCACCAGCAGACAAGGACCATCAAAACCGCAAAAAGAAGGCCCCATTGCAGGTCTGCAGCAATGACCCAGGTCTCATGGCTGCGGTGCAGACCGGCAATCAGGTGATGCAGGTGCCATATTTCTTTGCAGGTGGACACCAGGACTGACCAGTAATATTGGGTCTGTGGACCACACTGAGCTGAAGCTTGCTGAGCATCTATAATAAGACTGACGTCGTGATGCCTTCAGGGCCCCTCAACTGGTTATTTATGCAAATGTTTCCTTTCAGTGACTGTTCTCTCAAGGATAAAAGTGGGGGCAGGGGGTGTAAGACATTTTATTAACAAGAAAAGAAAACACCAGGCAGTGGCATAGGAACTGCATACCCCCTATAAATTGACCTTTGTATTTAGATTATTAATTAGGTAACACTTTCTATAAATGCCATGTCTGTAAGAATCAATGTACACATTCATAACACCTTACATAATGTATTTCTATATATTCATGGCTATAAATATTTATAAAAAGGTGTAACACATATAGCCTATCTAGAAGATCTTCGTTCCTTCTATTCTCAGAGCCATGGGCCAGAGGAGGGCTACACCAGGGGGGCTGGATTACTCATCTGCCGTGGGGTTGACCGGCAGCGGAGCCCAGCACGGCACGGATGGCTCCATGGTCCTAGCCTTACACCTGGCACATCCACACTGACTCACAGGGAAAAAGGCCATTCGGAGAGAGTGACTCAGCTCATATGAGCCTCCAGGAGGCTCTGCCTGAGGATGAGGGAGTGTTCTTGGATTGCTGGCTAGAATTACAGGTAGCAGGGGCTTGAGTGACAGATACAGTATGTGCCTTTAAAATCTCAAGCAGAGTGGCTTAGGGAAAGCAGAGGCAGGCAATGAAGCAGGATCTGAAGCAGGAGAAACCGTGAAGTGTTCTTCAGAAAACTTGTATGTGCCTGGCAGCTACATTTAGCCAAGAGGTTATGCTAACATATTCAAATTACAGATATCACCAGAAATGCCAAGCCCTGAGATTTATTCCAGGTCCGTAATACTGCATTTAATTTTTTATACAATTCAATTGAATTTATTTTATATAGCGCCTTTCACAACAGAATCACCCCAAGGTATTTTACTTGGGTGCCAGGGAATACATTCATTTATACAGAAAAGGGAAGACAAAGAGATGAAATAAAGAAAGCCAGATGACAATGGAGAAGAAGAACCAAAAATTCCCAAGCAGGGAGAAAGAAATCCTTTGGGGGTCCAAGGGCGGCTGGCTGCCCAACCCCCCTGGGCATGCTAACATAATAGTAAAAAGAAAGAGAGGGCTTGCTTGCTAAAAGCAAGGTGTAAACTGTGATTAAGGGCAAAGCCAAAGTTCACCAATAAGTTAGTTCTCCATGCCAGCTGGTGTAGGGTGGCAGATTGAAGGCTGTACTCACAATGTTACAGTTTGAAAGTTGCATCCTCAATGTCGCCTTCCATGGAACTATTAAAGGAATGCTGATGAAATTTGTCGCAAGCACTGGTTTTACTGATAGTGATCTGGTTTTACTGATAGGGGCCTTGATCTTTAAATGTTAAAAGGTTAAGTTGGGGTAAAGTGACTAGTTCATCTGCTGGAGCTAACCCGGTGCTCGCTGCCATACCGTGGTCTAGTTAAGTGAGAGCTTATTACTGTCGAGGTTTTTATTAATTTTTTAATTAATTGATGACACGCCAACATAATGTATAACAACAACAGAAACAAACTCATTGCAACTAATTTAAGTAAAAATCCTAACCAAGATTTTGGTTCAACCAACCAGTTGAGTGCTTTGTGAATATTTATACTAAATTTATACTCTTTACACTAAACTGTTTGGTTGAAAAAAATCTTGGTCTGGATTTTTATTTTCTGCAACTGAACCATCCACATCTGCTTGACTTTTGGGCAGATTACTGTCAAAAAGGCCCTGAACAAATGGCTCCTTCTAAAAAAATCAGTTAAAACTATTAAATACTCCCCCTAGTTCAATGATCACATGCACATTCTTAAATTGGAGAGCTGCAAACTTGAATGTAAACAGAGACCAGCCAAACTGTATGTTTTTCAGTCAGCCTGGTCTGACAGTCTTGGCACAATATAAATACTTTGTATAATGTTATTTTAGCCCACTGCTACTAGCTTATTCATAATAACCCATGATTATTTTGGAGAATAATAGGCAGCCTAATTAATAATCTAAATGATTATTAATAATCTAAACGGTTGCCTTCAGTCTGTTCAGATAATTAGTAAGAGTGCTGTGTAGTGGGTGTGTCTGGTGAAATATGGGGTCCTGCCAAGATTAGTGTCAGGACCTGTTTTGCTCTCTCTCCACATGCTGCTACTGAGAATGATTATAACAAAGCATAACATTACCTTTCATTTCTAGTTTGATATATTCAGTCACAGTGCTCATGTCTATGAGGCGATCTGCCCACATATGAGAGGATGCCCCTTCGGCCTCAGGGTGGTAGACCTACCATAAATAAAGCCCCAGGTGCTGCTGTCCATGAAGTCGGCTTATGCTCCTCGCTACTGTTTGCTGGTCACCTATAAGCATTTGTACTGATCCAGTGTGTTGCTCTCTCCATACGGCCAGTTGGCAGATGGTTGAATAGAGAGATGACCTACACACAGCCTGACATACAGTAAGAGTACTCTATAAAAGCACACAGTGCTTTCAACGCTGTCTGCTGTGTCTTTAGGCCTGGGAAATGTTGGCCGACCGAGTGACTTTGGGCCCTGGAGGTTTATTCTCCTATCAAACCATGGAGACTTGCTGTCTCTCTTCTGATGCTATCTGCTTATGTTATAATAAGCATTTAATATAAGCATATAATAAGCATCACAATGGGAAAGGAACTATACAATATAAAACCATCGCACATTGCTGAGTACAGGGTTTGAGTTTCTGCCATGGCTCCATGGGGATGGAGTTTGCATGTTCTCCCCTTGTCGTTATGGGCTTTATTTCAACTTTCCCCCTACTATCCAAAAACCCGATAAGGTGATTGGAGTTCTCAAATTGTGCTAATGGTATGTGTGCGTATGGATGTGTATTTTATTACATTTGGAGACAATGTAATCAAAAGAGTGAAAAGTAATTTTTTTTTGGTTACTTATACTTAAGGTTAGGACTTGGTCATTATATTGGGATTAGAGTTTTCCTCATAGAAATGAATTGAAAGTCCCCACAAAGATATAAAACCTCTCTGATCTGGATTAACCAATTGTGCAATACATTTTTTTATCCTTTTGCGCAAAAAAGGTCAACGTTTGGTCATTGTATAACAGAGTAATGGGTTCATATTTGCCAAAGAATGCTGGGTTTTTAACCTTTTTGTAGATAACAGATATGATGATCTCTCACCATGTATTTGGTGGGTCACCTGTAGAGAGAGTGTAATTAAAGACTTTAGTTAATATTGGTACTAAATTGGTACTAAAAGCTATCAAGTGGCTGGCTCTGTTCATCATCTTATAGTACCTCTGTTTGGAAAGTCTTAAAGTTGCTTCTGCTTTATATGTGAGGAGCTTATCCGGGGGCCTTCAAAGTTTCTCTTAATTTTAGCAGAATGTTATGCATTCCTGTAAAATGTTCTATTTCTTTTTGCTTTATCTTGTATTCTAGAATCACTTGCTCCTGCATTTTCCTTACGTGCGATGCAATCTGGATCATTTCCCCTGGGTCTAGTCTGACCACCCCATTGTACAAGGTCTACCTACACCCCTGATCCTGGTCTAAAGATGAATTACTAGTTTTGTATCAATTGAAATTGAATTAAATCTATTCAATAGAATGTGTCTACCATATATCCCTCTGGAGAGTAACCAGTAGCCTTTAAAGTAACAGCTTATTATTAGGTTTGCCTCGCTTTTGACAAAAGCATATACTTAATAAATGTATGTAACTGCAAATGTCTGAAACTGGTACGTGAGCTGCTAAAGGTTTACAATCAAGTAATATTAGAGTCTAATCTCAGATAGTCTTTGAGTTTATAACCCACAGCCTGCTGGTGTCTGCAAAGAAATCCCAGATTCCTAGAGATGATCTGGCTGGTAAGGCATCCTGAGGCACCCAGAAAGTACCTATGAAGAACCAGAAAGAACCTATGGATGATCAGGTGAACAGCAAAGTCACCTGAAGCTCTTTGTGGATTGTGGCAAGAGCAGTTGGGGTGTGTGGGGCTGGGGGTGTGTGAGGGTGGCAGGTGGGGGGTCTTACTCTTTCCTTCTATTGCGTCATCTCAGTTTTCCCAAACCACAATGAAGGCAATGTGTGTTCAATGCAGGGACCCCAAATTCACATGCAAATCACGCCGGAAGCTTAGCAGCTCAGTCCGGGGGGAGGAGCTCTATCTACCAGCCTGCCCAGCTTCCAAAACAGGACTCAGGCTGTTGTCCTGCGACAGAGTGCTCAGTTGCGTCTAGGGATGGGCAGGCTCTATCTGCCGGTCTGCCCGGCTTAAGGAACAGGACTTGGCTCACAGTCCTGCGACAGGGCAGGCAGCTCTGAATGTAGGCTGTGGGATGGCTCCATTTCAGGCCCAGGAACAGAAACCAATTAAGTCACGGAGGGTAAAAATAGCTCTTCGGCCTCAGATGGCCACAGGCGGGCCTGCACAGCAGACAGCTGAAGGTGACTTGGGGGATGGGGGGGGGAGGGTTAGTGATGCTTTAGTGGTGTGGGAAGCTGCTCCTTAGGTACGCTGAGAAGGAGGGGCTAGTGGATTCCAGGACGTACAGCAGGACATTGCAAATAAACAGCTTCAAAAAACATGCGATGGGTGATGCAGCTTCAGCCCTGATGTGAAATATCATGTCAGTATGGCCAGCACAAACGTTTATATCCCATCCATAATGCTGATGAGGAGTGTAGGGGAGAACCTTGCTGGACGCAATAATTAAGCTACACTTAGTAACTAGATCCACCTATCCATCTTCCAACACCTTATCCAGTAGATGGTCACCCCTGGAGGTGTGATAATCATCAGTGCTTCAGTGCTGTTAATGGCCTCCTGCATTTCATACGGTCTGACACATAAGACCGATTCCCAGCATGCAGCAGGACAGTCTGCATCCTCCAGATAAAATTTGCCACTTAATTAGGCTTTAGTGATTACTTTCAGCAGGAGATCAGCTGGAGCAATGTCTTCCTCTGCGTGAGACCAGCACAAATACCCCCACCAAGGATGGTCAAGGCTTTCTCCATCATAAGCAACTAAGCACAGGCTAAGAGGTCCACAGCTACCTGCTACACAGCTCCTGTGTTTAGGTTCAAAGGGACCAGTAGAACCAGTAATGGCAGAGTCAGTGAAAGAGCTCAGAGGCATCAGTTAGCTGAATGATTATTAACGTGCATGACACGACTGTACCATGTGGAGGTAGATGTCGGGGAGGGGAGGTAGCAATAAAATCTTCCCACAGGCACAGGAACACACAAACAAAGCCATGGCTGCATTCCTGCTTTCATTTCCAGAAACATTATGTTTCTGACCTTGTGAGAACACTGCAGTTTCCTCCCAGGGGGCCTAATTTAGCTGTGCCCATTTCACTTCATACACACACGCACATCTGAAAGCAGCCCCATCAGTCGACCAGGCTGTGTGTGTATCTCTTCCTAAATGACTTTCTCTGCTCCACAAATCCAAACAGTTACAGTTTAATCTTTTATAGATAATATCAGCATCCCTCAATCCCCCAACTACCTAAATCTGTAAGGAATAGAGTACTGTCATTGAGGGGGAAGCCATTATTCAACAAAAGTCAATTCTCATAAAGCAACATGGGATTAAAAAGTAAACACCACCGTTGTGATGCAGCCAGTTATACTTATAACACAAAACAAATCACACCTGAGGTATTGTGACATGGCTTGGGCAGACAGCTTGAAGAGGTTCTCTTCACTGTGCCTCATTAATCTCCCTTGAAGTAAATCACGTGTCAAGCAGTGGACCTGAAGATTGTATCAGCTACACAAATGGTATTGTTGCATGTGCTAGGAAGACCAATGGAAAGAGTTATCAAAGTCATGAAAACAATGGCAATGACATTAACCATGGTGAGGATGACAATGACAATGATGATTATAATGTTTATATATGATGCATCCTGAGCTACAAATTTGGAGCATAATCCTAGGGACAGGGACCCAATGAGGATCCAAGATGTTCTCCCTTCAGTTTAAGGACGACCCAAACCGATCGCTGTGGTATTCTGACATGCTGCTTCCCACTCCACTTCCAGCAATAGTGCCTCGTTAGCCAGCACGGCCACAGACTCACCCTGCAGTTGTCATCATGTTGTGTTAGTCACCCTGACAATTACAGACATCACATTTCCTATCCGGATAGTACAAGGAGCAACACGCACTCTGTAAAGATTTACACTGCGCCCATGCAGCTGGATGTTAGCTTCAAGGAAGTGGATCATCAACAGCAGGCCTGCGGCGGCAGCACACACTGTCATTCTCTGATTTCAGTTCAGTGTGACGTTTGACCCTTACAGTACACAACACCAGCTGACCCGCACATGCCATTCTCCTAGGGTTCCCCTCTATGTCAATGATTGCTTTCATTTGTTTGCAGTCATTTTCAGCAGCCCAGCATTATATATCTGATGTTGTTATTTTCTAAACATTTTGTTATTTTCTAAACAAAATGTTTTCTGTAGGAATTAAAGCATGTGTGTCCAGGATACACCAGCAGGACCAACCAGGTCTTATGCACTTGTGTCCCTGATAGGTAAATAATATACCTTTTTTATACATATATAATTATATAGCTTTTATACGACAGAATTGCTGGTGAGCGAGGAGAAAGTGGCCAGGGAGCACAAAGAGTACAATGCAGAGTGTTCCCGACAGCTGTAAGCTTCATCTAATATCCACGGCAGATAGAGCTTGCTGGACACATGCATAGCGATACTGCATCTCTCTCTGACATATTAGACCCCCCCCCACCACCACCACCAACATGGCTGCTTCCTTGTGAATAATTCAGCGTCCTTCACTGGAAATGCTGAGTCACCTGCAGGAGTTCTTCCCCTCTGTCACACACACACGCACACACACACACACACACACACACACACACACACACAAACGTTATCATCATCAGCCCTCTAACACACACGAAAATGCACCCCAAGGCAGGGACACTCACACCATAGCTATGTACACAAATGAACTCATGTGTGCATAACACTGGCAAGGTTGTCATTGTGAAGATTGTGAGATCTACCATCTTATACACATACATCACAGCATACAGTGCTTGAAGTGGGCCAGTACTCACCAATCTGCAGAGTACCGACACCTCTCAATACCTGGAGGTACTAAATGATACCATGCTATATATAAGGGAATAATACCATGATGCTTCTCTGAACGAAATCTACATTCAAAGTCCTTCTCACAGTGGAGCAAAACACTCCGTAATCAGGAAAGTGGCAACACACAGAACAACGTGCAGGTGAAGATTCTGCCGCCTCTACACAGTGAGGTCACATTTAAATGCAAGGACAGCTAGATACAAGGTATTTCATTTCCTTCTAAGCTGAAGTAAGCGGCTCATCAGCAAGCATGACGGGAGGGCTTCTGGTTCATGCGGTGACAGATCTATCTAGTCACTCTGGAATCACAAAGTAAAATCAGATCATATGAGCCCCTACTTAATAACAGCAATACCAATGGGGCTGGGCATGGAGATGACTGACTGTCAGCTGCAGCATGGACAGAGATGTCATGCAAGAGGAGCCACAGATGCTCTACCCTCCTCACACACACCACATTAATCATTTGTCCTCCATCTATTGAATCTTGGTAGCAATAGCTAAGGCTTAGGTTGCTTTCGGACCTCTCCACTCCCTTAATCATCATTATCATGCGTTCACATGCAAAGATACAGGATACTTGGTGGGTTATCATACTGATGTCTTGTCTCTTAGCAATCCACAACCCATTTAGCAAACCAACTTGCCTCATTACACAAACAATTACAGGCATAATCACTTATGCAAGACTGGAAACTGTATGAGTTTAATTACTAGATCATAATAAAGCCATTTTAATGAGCACATTTTGGGTTTCAGTGACTGAGACATGCAGTAACATTCCATCCTGTAAAGGGAATATCCAGTCCCACTGTCATTTTCCAGCAAAGCTAAACAGACTGTTCTGGCACTAATGTTGGATCTATGGCACATTTACAATTATTCCTGTGTCATTCAAAAATCTTCAGAACGTCTCAGTCAATCAAAACCAGTGCTACATTTTTGTGAAATGAATATAATGTTCTACAATAGGCTGATGTGAACTAATCATTTTGTTTATTGCACATTTTATCTGTGTTTTTATACTATCATATTTAATTAATAAGTCTTCTCCCAAACAACTTTGTGTCAAAGTAGATTATGGTCAATGGGTCTGGTGCATTTCAAGTGGATAAATTAAATAAACATTTACATTACAGATAACTGGATCCATCCATCCATCCATCCATTTTCTATACCTGCTTGTCCATTCAACTGATAATGGGCAATTTATTTCTGCAAGCTCTCTACACACAACCTTACTGAAAAATGGTCTCTGAAACACAGGGAGGAGATAAACATTAAGAAATAAGTAATTATGATTAATGTATTGTTTACATTACTTTCACAAACAGTAACTGCAGATTTTTTTTTTTATCAGTACAGATTATATTTAAATTATAACCACTAACTATTGAATATGCTGCATGTTCATACGGTGGTTTTAAGATGGTCTATCGACTAGGACATACAATTCTGATCAGCAGCAAATAGAAAATTGCTAAGTGCGGTATATATAATGGTTCGCAGCATCCGTCCAATAGAATGAATGGACTGCAAATAGCAACCAATCACAGTTAAGGTCTTGGCGTATATAAAACAGAAGCAAAAGGCTTAATTTCGGACACCTGATTTATCCTTGGTACGCTTGTTTCTGGGTCGGAAAAAGCTTCCTGTCGTTACCCAAAGAATAAACGCTTCAGAAGGTAATGCGTTTTTTTTGTATATGTAAGTGCGCGCGTAATTGATGTTGGTTATGCTGCACTAATTCGAGCGGTTTTTAGATGCTCTTTGAAAGCGCAGAACATTTGTTCTCAATGATGCATGACGATCTTTAGCTAAACAAAGAAAATCTTAGCGCGATTACAAGCCTCTTCACTGTTGAAGACCTTCGCTTATAATTTACCAACGCAGCAGTAAATTTATGTACACTTCATGTTCCTTTGAGTAACCCATGACAATTTCAAAACTGTCCAAAATGACCAAATTGGCTGTTAGGTTGCTGGCCTTAAATACTTTGGGATAATAGAAATGCACGTATGAGGAATCGCAGTCTGTATCCTGAACGACCTTGCCATGTATTCTTCCCGCAAGGTCTCCTGTGCCACTATCAATTCATGCGCAATACGCAGTTTGCATTGCAAGGCTTACCACAATGGACTATTGTGCCTCCATCTTATATGCGATTTTTTTTATGTGCGTCAAGTGATCGACTGAGATCTGCAACGAAATTGCAATGAACGAGTTTCAATTACGTCTGCCGATAAACTGAGAATTTAAAACGCGTGAAACGAGAATATTGGGGGAACAATGCCGTTCACCATCAAAACGCATGCACTGGGATGTGGTGCTGACACCTTGGATGGGGTCTCTGATCTGAATGTTTCGCCTTCGTTTTGAACTTAGGTGAAAGCAATCATGCCTTTTAGCAACACCCACAACCTGATGAAGATGAAGTATTCCGCGGAGCAGGAGTTCCCTGACCTCAGCCAACATAATAATCACATGGCCAAGGTGCTGACTCTGGAGATGTACGAAAGACTTCGGGAGAAACAGACTTCCAGCGGATTCACGCTGGATGATGTCATTCAAACTGGGGTTGATAACCCAGGTAAGGCGCTGCATTCTCCCCCCCCAGCCATCTGTTGTGCCGCCGCATGCTCTCATGCTGCGGCTTAATGTCTGTGACGCTGCGGGCTTCTTGGCGTTCTTGTAATGACCTTGTCAGAGGGTAATGCTGATAACGCATCTGGTGTAGCGATCCGAATTGTACGATTATTACCTTGTTTACAAAAATATGTGATCTGCGAAGGTTTAAAAGCAGTGTGGATTTAGTTGTGTAAATTGCATTAATAGTCACAAATGTATTTTGAAACTCCTTTCCCTTTGCGAAGGTCAGGGGAGAACTTGGTGGATATTAAGTTACAAATGCCCTCTTTCCATATTTTGCTGACTCACAGCAGTTCAGATGCACTGCATTGCAGCAGTGGATGTGAAACTGATTTATGATTACATGTAGAAAATGCATAAACTGGCTCTAACCACATTTCTGATGGAACAGGATCACCTTAACAGGAAAGACTCATTACCTTTCACCGTGATGTAGGGAGATATTGATCAGTTAGGCTGCTGTTTTTAAGAATTCCTGGAACTGTGTCTTGATTATAGGTATGTAAGCATAGCCTGTCTGAGTGCTGAGCCTAGGTACTGACAGATGCGGTTCTGTATTCTTCCAAATCTCTCTAGGGTCTGTGCTAGTGAAATGCAGATAGGGGAGATGCCCAACATTGATTCAAGCACGGGTAACACACTCCAATAAAATATTGCTGTAAAGATTGCTGAGTAGCGTGAAACGACTGTTCCTTTTAGGACACCCTTTCATCATGACTGTGGGCTGCGTGGCGGGAGATGAGGAGACCTATGATGTTTTCAAGGAGCTCCTGGACCCAGTCATTGAGGACCGGCATGGGGGATACAAGCCTACAGATGTACACAAGACTGACCTGAACCCAGAGAACTTGCAGGTGTCTGTCGTTAGTATTACTCTTGGTGAA
>JAODKF010000098.1:297136-310842 GCA_026779585.1 Mormyrus proboscirostris
TGTTTTAAGCGTTTTTGAGGCATTTGCAGTTCAATATGAATATCTTCAAAGCAAGTATACACAAGTGGCAAATGCTTCAAATTTGAACACAATTTTTCTCCCATTGGCGCCAGCTCAGTTACACTTTGTTGCGATGGCAACAATGACAGTCCAGGTTAGCGACGGTCCATTGCTTTTTTTTTTCTTTTGTCTTGCAGTTTACAAAGATTACAAATGGCTCTACTACTGGTTTCTGTTAAGTGTAAAAAAAAACTCCCAGATCGTCATGCCTTATCTTACGCTCCTCGTACTGTGAAGGGTATGTGCATGACGTCAGTGGAGGCAGAAGTCACTGTACTCACACCCACTGAGTAGCAAAAAAGACTGAGGGGCAGCAATAGCGTTCGATTTGAATGCCGCAAAAAAACTCATGTAAAATGGGAAAGCACTGTCGTGCGATTGATTACCATAAACTAAATAAGTACAGGACGTGGATCGGTCACGCATGGCCGATACCCGATCCGTCAAATAGGTCTGGATCGGCACCGATACCGATCTGAATATCGGTATCTGTGCATCTCTAGTTTGAACCACACTTTATATGTCAACACTTTAATAGTTATTAGTCCATTTATTCTACCATTTGCGCTTGTGTATTGTGGTGTAATTTTAAATGAGCATGTTTATCTTCCTGGTGACGTACTCACATCATGTGAGTGAATGATAAAGGAATGTTTAATGGGTTTTGAAGGGTGCATGTTAGTCTCTCTTCGTAGTATACCCTCTAATATTTAATACAGGACACGCATGAGTTTTTTTTTTGTTTTGTTTTATTTTTTGGCGAAAGCGCAACAATTGGTGCTGAAGGGGCTGCTACAGTCCATGCTAATCAGAAAACACATTAGCTGGTTAACTTGTCTAAGAAATTGTCTTTGAAACAGTAACCCACGGGAAAGTGTAAATTCAATATTCTGGATTCTGTTAAATCTGCCACTTTATATGCTCATAATTTTGGAGAATGGGACATTGAATGTCTTTGTCCAAGTCTGTTGTTCCTCTGCTTTGATTGAAGTTTCTTGATTTATTATTTGCACATCAGTTGTTAGACCACATTTAATACAAATTTGAAAGAACTGTGGGTATAGTCACTGTAGTATTGGTATTGATTCTTGTAAGGCATATTTTCGCTTGCAGTTTGGTCTTAGGGGGCAGCATGTGGCTCAGTGGGCTAAGCCTGTGTGCCTGTAATCACAAGGTTGCAGGTCCAAACCCAGCCTCAGCATGTCTGCGGGTCCTTAAGCAAGGCCCTTAACCCCCCCCCCAGCTCCCTGGGCACCCCGACAGGTGGCTGCCTTTCACAGACAACCTGCTCTACAAAAGAGCAAGTTGAGGGAGGTGTAAAAAAAGAATTTCCCCATGGGGATTAATAAAATGATGATGATGATGATTATTATTGTTAAATTTGGCTTGAGATTTCACATCAGGATTTCTGCAGACACACTGCAGTTCTCTCATAGCACTGTGCATGTTGGGGACCAGGGCCTTCTCTGAGCCAGTGAAGAGGTGCATTTACCATTCCTGTCATCCCCAGCGGAACAGCAGACTGCACAGAGAAGGCAGGCCGAAGAGGCTGATGAGATCTACCAGAAAGCTGTCCGCACACTCAATGGCACCAGCAATAAAAGTCAGAAGAAGGTGTGTGTCTGCCTTGTCCGGTGCCCCCCCCCCCCCCATTCTGCAGCTGGCTTATATAGTGAGCCTAACTGGGTTTTAGGTCTGTCCTCAGTGCCTGTATGCCCCCCCCCCCAGGGCTTATGAGAAGCTGAAGAAGGCAGCAGACATGGGCCACACCAAGGCTGCGGAGAAGGTGGCCTACGCCATGCTCTTTGGAGATTACATGAGCCAGAACGTAAGCCAGGCAAAGGAGATGTTTGAGAAGCTGGTGCTGGAGGGCTCACCCAAGGCACAGATGGTATGGGAAGGTCCTTGGCTCCAGGTCCTGTTTTTACAGTCCTCCTGTTACTTTACACTGTTAACACTTTGTTACATTGTGCTACCTTATATAAAACGTGGATATCAGATCCAGCAGGATATGCCTTCAGACAGTCAGCTGACCGGACACTCTTTCTCCGTCAGGCCCTGGGTTTCTTGTATGCTGCCGGTTTAGGGGTGAACTCGAGTCAGGCTAAGGTGAGCATGTTCCTCAGTGTCTTGCCTCTTCTGCAGTGTGATGGTAGGCTGACGGGCCGCTGTTCTTTCCCCAGGCGCTGGTTTACTACACCTTCGGGGCTTTAGGTGGAAACCTGGTGGCTCACATGATCCTGGTAAGCTGAGGCAGGCAGGGAAGTGGACGTTCTCCAAACTGGCCACCAACCATGCTTCCTCTGATTCTCCTGGTTTTCCCTGCAGGGGTACAGGTATCTGGGTGGTGTGGGAGTCCCCCAGAGCTGTGAGTCGGCCCTGACACATTACCGGCTGGTGGCTAATCACGGTGAGCTGCTTCATCTCTTCGTAGCCCAGCCTAGGAGGGGGCGTGCCATCCATCCAGGGGGTGGAGTGGTTTGCACTGCTTTTTCACCACTCCTATGAATTTGTTTGTTTGGGAATGCTGGGAATTCCATTTTCTGCACTTATTTATCCTGTCATTAGATGCATAGACTAACAGTAAGTGAATTGCAGTGTGTTAATCTATCAGAGGCTGTATCCAGTGGGGGAGCTGCTTCTAATGGTCTTGGCTGCCTCTTTTCTTTCCTCAGTTGCCAGTGACGTCTCTCTGATGGGGGGCAGTGCAGTGCAAAGGGTCCGCCTGCTGGATGAGGTGGAAAACCCCGGTTCCACCAGTGGCATGCTAGAGGAAGACCTTATCCAGTACTACCAGTTTCTAGCTGAAAAGGGGGACGTCCAGGCCCAGGTGGGAGGACTTGGTGATTTCCTGCAGTCTGGGCTCAGTGGGTGGGTCAATCATGCATTGTCCTGTCCACGCAGGTTGGCCTGGGCCAGCTGCATCTGCACGGGGGCCGGGGCGTAGAGCAGAATCATGAGGTAGAGCCACTCCTGTCAATCAGATTGCACTGGCACTGCTGTAATGAGTCACGACTAGCTGACTTGCCTGTCTGTCTCTTTTTCAGAGGGCCTACAACTACTTCAATCAGGCAGCCAATGCTGGGAACACGCATGCCATGGCATTCCTGGGCAAGGTATGTGGAGTGGCGTAGCCCCCTGCAGGAAGCCTCTGATGCAGACGTGGGAAGTCTTATCTACAAAGGGCCAGTGTGTATGTAGGTTTTTGGGATAACCTTTACTTTAGCTGTTCAAACCCAGGTGTCAGGACTCTTCAGCTAATCAGTCCTCTACTTGGTAATCCAATTAAGGAGTTGCAGCGAAAACCTGCAGATACAGCGGCCCTTTCTGGATCGTATTGCCCACCCCTGGTCTGATGCCTATATGACCTGTGTCTGATGTCATTTTATAGATGTACTCTGAAGGCAGCGAGTTTGTGCCCCAGAACAACGAGACTGCCCTACGATACTTCAAGAAGGCGGCTGACCTGGTATGTGCTCTGCTCCCCTTCCCATTGCCTTCCTCTCTGCATCTGCACCGAACCCCACATACACATACAACTCTCTCTCCCTGACTTAGGGCAACCCTGTTGGCCAAAGTGGCCTAGGTATGGCCTACTTGTATGGCAGAGGCGTCCCTGTGGTGAGTGAACATCCCCTACCACCTCAAACATGATTGTAGGCCAGGAACAGAACAGTGACTGAGTTTCGTGTGCTTGTTAGAACTACGAGCTGGCGCTGAAGTACTTCCAGAAGGCAGCGGAGCAGGGCCTGGTAGATGGACAGCTGCAGCTAGGCACCATGTACTACAGTGAGTGATCTGCACAGCACCCCCTGGTGGAGCCACTTCTCAGCCACTGTCTGTCTATCATAGGTGCGATGTGCTGGTTTGGACCAGGTGTTTGCCTCCCCTTCTAGATGGCATTGGTGTCAAGCGAGACTACAAGCAGGCCCTGAAGTACTTCAACCTGGCCTCTCAGGCAGGCCACATCTTGGCCTTCTACAGTCTGGCTCAGATGCATGCCACAGGCACTGGGGTATTGCGCTCCTGTCACACGGCTGTGGAGGTGAGTGGTTTGCTGTATTCATTCTGCTCAAGCCAGTAGGCAGAGTCTCTCCTCAGCTCAGAGTCTGTCCCCATGTCTGTGTGTCTTGCAGCTGTTCAAGAACGTGTGTGAGCGTGGCCGGTGGTCAGAACGCCTCATGACGTCCTACAGCAGCTTCAAGGAGGGTAACTCGGACTCAGCCCTGCTGCAGTACCTGCTGCTGGCTGAGCAGGGCTATGAAGTGGCCCAGAGCAATGTTGCCTTCATCCTGGACCAGAGTGAGTGGCTCTATGGTACCCCCCAGAGAGTGTGCCCTATATTTCTGTCTGTTAAATCAATTTATATCCTTTTCCCAGCTGTTTATTCTGGTTGGGGTCTTGGGAACTGTAAAATCATGACTCCTTTAACTGTACTCCTTGTCTCCATTCCTGAACATCAAGCAGAAGAGGCCAAGATCTTCAGTGAGAATGAGACATTCCCCAGGGCACTGCTGCACTGGAACAGGGCAGCGGCTCAAGGTGAGACCCATCTGGCATCTCAGGAAATCAGTTTACCTGTCATTGCAGCAGGCTGTACTTCTGAATCCTCAGTTCTCGGTTCCTTCAGTCCCCCTCACTCTTTGAGTTGCTGATCTTTTGTCTGGACTGGAATTTGACATCAACCACTGTCGATGATTACTATAATCTGCTCTCTTAGCTCAGGCTTTTTCTATACCTAACCAGTACCCTGACTATGTCAGGCTTACTACTTACCCTGGTTAATTACTGACATTTTCTATGCTGTACTGTGGTTTCAGCAAGTCTTTCTTTCTTTTTCTCAGGATACACTGTGGCCAGGATAAAGTTAGGGGATTATCACTTCTACGGGCATGGCACGGATGTGGACTATGAGACAGCTGTAATCCACTACAGGCTGGCTTCTGAGCAGCAGAACAGCGCCCAGGCCATGTTTAATCTGGGCTACATGCATGAGAAGGGCCTGGGCATCAAGCAGGTGATTCTCATGTGTACAAAGCAGGGGCTCTGCTGAGCAGTGGGCCTGAGGCCATCCATGGTGCCATGGTCCTGATGCAGTCTCTGCCTCTGCTCTTCCAGGACATCCACCTGGCCAAGCGTTTCTACGACATGGCAGCAGAGGCCAGCCCAGATGCTCAGGTGCCTGTCTTCCTGGCCCTCTGCAAGCTGGGCCTCCTCTACTCCCTGCAGTACCTGCAGGACCTCAGTGTAAGGCCCACCTGCTCACCCTGTTTTCTCCCCAGAGGCACACGTGAAGAAAGATCAGTGCAGAGAACAAGGGCTATAATCTCTGAGAGTATGCTGCTTCGCAACTGGATTTTGTAAACAATTGGAGGAATGACCCTTTTCATCATTTATAACAATTTTAAGGAATACTGTGATATTTATAAATCAATAAAGGAATTGAGTATACCCAAAAATGTACCCACTTTAGCCAAATATTCTTGAGTGAGTAAGACTGCAGGATGAAAATCTTTGATTGGCATAAAGCATATGCAGAAATTGTACAAAAGCAACAACAAATACTACACTAATTAATCTTGAAAAGGAACAGCCACTGAAATGGCAAAATTGCTAAGTTTTGTTTCCTATGACAGAGTAAAATGTTATTTATCTTACTGATCTCCATTTGGTAAATCCTATTGTGCCCCCACCCCTGGTCAAGGATTTTTTACGGCAAGATTTCAAATGTCAACCCAGTTATCTCTCTGTCTTTGCAATGAGATAATTACATGTGCATACATGGAATTTACATATTAACATTGCACATCGTGCAGGTCTAGGTGATGATGGTGATGTGTTGCTGGTGGTGGTGGTATAGTGCAGTTGTTTGTTTCCTAGGTCAGATCTCTAAAGCAAAGGTTAATGTGAGTAGCAGTTAGGGGTGTCAACTGTGTGTTTATCAAGGCAAGGTGTTCACTGTGAAATGCTAGTGGATCGAGAACAAAGCCATCAGTTTGTGTGTTTATGATGCCTCTGGGCCCCCTGCAGGTCAAAGAGGTCATGTCCCAGGTGGACCTGGACCAGCTGCTGGGACCTGAGTGGGACCTCTACCTCATGACAGTCATTGCCCTCCTGCTGGGCACTGTCATCGCCTACCGTCAGAGGCAGCATCAAGCCATCCTGCGACCTGCTGCCGCTGTCCCCCCTCAGCGAGCCCCTGCCGAGCCACCCAATCTGCAATGAGGGCCAGGGGTGCTGGCTGTGCAGCCGTGCAGACACTAGTTACGGCGTGCATGCATGTCTGGAGGAATGGTGTGCGTGCGTGCGTGCGTGTTTACAGATGGACCCAAGGGGTTTTTCCTGCTGTCCTCTAAGAACTGGTCCAGAATGATGGGTAAAGCAGGCTTTATTCTGAGAAAAGCCAGTCACCCTTTTCCCTGATCCACCCACTGTCAGGGGTGGACCTGTGGACTTGTACAACCTCTGCAATGTTTTCTCTGCTCCGGGGGTTTGACCTCAGTCTCCTCTTTGGATTCCCTTTACATGCTGAGGCTCGCTGTGCACCTGCCCAGTCAAAGGTGGCAGTACTCAATCTCAGTGAAGAGCTTGGCTCATGATTGGGCAGGTTCTTGACTTTTTATTTTTGACTGACAGTTTGCGTATGGAACCAACCTTACAGCAGAAACTGTAACTTGGTATTGGTGCCATCTGCTGGAGTGAGAGGACTGGTGCACTTCAGACATGCAGGAGTTTAAATTGAAGAATGATCGTAGTAATGAGCCTGACCCAGTCATTATCTTTTGGGTTTTTATTTCTTTGTATTTCCTTGTTTTTTGCTGTTGGTGTCTTTTGGTGTTGTATCTGCGCAGCTGCCAGGGAACCAACCCATCTGTCATGTTTCCAGACTATCAGAAGAGGCCTGTACTGGTGGCCCTGTACCAGTTCTGTCATGCAGCATTAAGCAGCCTGTAAAATGTCTCCTCACTGTTGGTTTTCAACCCTAGATTCAGCTTTGGGGTTTGACAATAAACTTCTGATTGAGCTTATCAGGTTTTTTTTTTCTCTACATACAATTAGTTGCATTCTAAATACTGGCTGCTTTAAAGAATTTTAAGATTATTTTTGGGATTAGTCCCAATCATTTTAAGTAAAGCATTGACCATGTTGAATTCAGTGTTAATTGCTTCCTGTGAAATGACATTTTTATTTCTTTTTTTTTTTTTTTTATTTTTCTTATCCCGGTTGTCATGTCACCTTTTAAAAACGGTATAGCCAAGATGACAATCCCATTTTCCAGTATTGTCCACGGCGTGTGTTCCTTCAGGCTTGAATTAATCTATAGATACCTGAGGGTTACCACATCGTCCTGGAACATACCTGAGCTTCTTGGTGACCAATCACAGTCTCACTTATGAATATGTTTAATGTACATAATCCCCCTGCCCATTTAAAAGGCTGAATTGAGCTCCACTATGGACTTTGAGATCCTCTCGTGCTGTGCTTCAGAGGAATGGGGACAAAGGTTGTAAATGTCTGAAATAGCAATACTTTAACAGTGTATAAATTTGTAAAGGAATAAATGCTGTTTATATTATGCTATGAATTAAGTGGGTTCAAGTACATTGAAAGTATGTGTAATGTGATTTACCTTAACTAATCCTGAGATCTGTAAAATTAAAATGTTTCCATCTGTGCACATTTGTGCAGTTAACTCTTTTGTTATATAATATTTTGGTAATTTAAATACAAATTCAGTAAGTACATTTTTAGTAACTTTCTGCTGGTGCCCTCATAGGCAAGGAAAGCTGTTTATCAGAAATAATGTTAAAAAGGTTCTTTTGTAATGGTTTTTAAATGTTTTGTTCTAAGTGTCAAACAGACTGGCTTCCCATTTTATTTATTAAATTTCCACTTTGTCATACCTACCATTCCCTACATGCTAGGAAGTGGTGTGAAACACGGCCCCAATTTCACACCCCTACCACGCCTTTAGGATATTCTGCTGGTGAGATCAAAACTGACTGGAGTGGCGTCTTTCCCAAGCTGAGCACCATCAGCTCATGGACTTTTTAATGTTTGCATGAGGCTTGTATGTGCGTTCTTGGCTCTGTGTTGAAAACAATCTTGAGGTGGTAGTGTGCTCTTTAACGCATATTCATCCTCTTTGTTACTGTCTTTGCAACCAACAGCGCGAAGGCATGGAGCTTCGATCACATGCATAAAGTTCCTATCAAGGATGAAGGTGGGCAGTGGTGGCTTAATGGTTAGGGAAGTGCAATTGTAATTGAGTGATTTCAGGTTTGAATCTCTGACCAGCACCAATGAGGTACCCTGAGCAAGGCACCACCCCCAAGTACTGCTCCCTGGGCGCTGAATTCGCCGCTGCTGTGTCATATTGTCACATGGGTTAAATGCAGACACATTTTGTCGTGCACTGTGCTACAATGACAATTGATCACTAAATTCTAATTCTAGGTATGTGTAGCTGGGTACATACTATATGTAGCCTCAGGTGGACACATTTGTTTGTTATGAAAATGAAAACTTTATTTTAGTTAAAGAACTGATAATTCCCTTTTTGGGATAGGCTCTAGACCCCCATTAACATTCATTTAGCAGATGCTTTTGTCCAAAGCAATGCACAAGCGAGGCAAATGGCACAGTACAAACATATCAAGCTAGCTAGGTTGAGCTTTCAATGAATGCCCAGGTACAACTGTAAGCAGTATTGGAGAAAGAGCTACAGAACAATCTTCCAACCAAGCCAAAACCTAATAATGCTATTCAATGACCAGAAGCAGAGGTGGATAGTTCAGGTCTAGAAAGTAAAAATCCAGATCAAGATTTTGTTTCAACCAACGAGTTGAGTATAAGGAGTTAGACACAGATTACTTGGCTGGTTGGTTCTTGGTCTGGATTTTTAATTTCTGGACCAACTATCCATCTCTAACCAGAAGTACAGCAATTAGAACATGCATCTAAGCTGGAATTTAATTTCCCCCTGTCCGGGGGAAATTTTATAGACTAGACTTTAAAATGCCTAAATAGTGTTGTTTTAAGATAACTCGGACTATGGCACCAAGCTCCTGGAGAGGGGTTGGACTCAATTTCACTTTGGAGGCACTGGGCAGGTATGGGTCTACTCGTAGTCCCCAGTTCAGTGCCTGTATGTTGGAGTTTACCCTGGTGAATGAGAGGGTCGTCTTCCCCCGTATTTATCTATGCTTATTGCATCTGTAGCACCCTTTCCTCATACACTACAAATAGAAAAAGGGTCCTGGGCGTGCACCACACCTCCTTGGCATCTATATCACCCTCCTCACTACCCAAAAATCACTACAAACACCATTGACAGTCAAAAGAATGAAAACACCCAAATATTTTAATTAAAACGAAAGATATAAATCAACGTAAGCATGTATGTGTACGTAACGACTTCTAATATCCGAACCCCAGTGATTACAATATAATTAATATTTACAAAACACAAAAGTAAACATTAATACCAAAAGATTGTAAAATGTCCACACCTGCTATCTCCTTGCACAATAAACCTAAGTGCTTAAAAATGCTAGCATTAGTGTCAAGTACCACAGGTGTTTGATCTGGACTCAGGACAAACCAGACCACAACTGAAATAACGTCAGAAACCTCAGTCATAATCTTGGGAAATTCCATGTGCACAATTACATAGACTCTATAAGGGTAAGTGAACTCACTTAGTCCCTAGACTGTCAAACCAGCTACAGGATGGATGGGAACATTAGGCAGATGTCCCTGTACAACTGACGAAAGATAGTGGTCACATGAGAACCACTATCTAATAATGCCTTACATGAGTGACCATTCATCCTAAGTGCCACAGTAGAAGAGGGTACAATCAAAACTTCAGGAATATTCCTCCTGTGCTGTGTCTGCACAGCACTTCTCTTAACAAAGCAAGTGCTACCAATTTTCGACTCTTTAGAGGGTCCTCTGTTCTTTGTCCTGATTAATGTCTGAATAACCAGGGTCTGGTTCTTGGGATTTCTTAGCAACATGCCCACTGCCTCCACAAAGATAACAAAAACAATATATCCTTAGAGGATGGTGTGGGCACTATGACCGTTACTTGGTAAGGTTGTGTGTGGGTTGCAACTGTTGTAACCTCAGACTCCCTCTCTCTCTTTCTTAAGCAACTTCTGCTACAGCCTCTTTACTTGATTTCTCAAAGAAATAACTATCACGCCCTGCATGCCTTCTCCCTCATGGTCACTGTTGAGTGGCTCTAATAAGCCACACCTGATCCTCGTTTAACCCTGCCTCTCATTCAAGCCCTTGTGTGGATCCTCCCAGGTGCCTCTTGTCTGCCCCTCATCTGTGGTGTATATAGTGGCTCTTTGTCTTGAGTTCCCCAGTCTGGTCATTGTGTTCCTGATTGCATGTGTGCCTCTGGTGCTCTCTCCCTAACTAGTTTTGACCTCTTGCAGTCCCTTTCCTTCTGCCTTGCCCTCTGTGTTTGCCATAATAAAGTCCATTTGTTTTTCCCTCAACACCTGCCTTGACTTCCATCATTTCTGCATCGTGATAATAACCATTGTGTCGAGCATCTATGGTCTGTACACTTTAACTCTGTATTAGTGGATTACCTTCTTTTGGGGCTGTTTGTGGATTTAACCTAAGTGCTGAAAACTCTTTCCATTCAACCTTTAAACTGAGAATATCTGATGCCTTGCTTTTAGTTTTTACTCTAATCGAGACTCTATTTACTGTTAACCTTAACCAGGAAGTTAAATTCTCTTCCTCGGATTGAGCAGGGGTTACAGTGGGGATGGAGCGCTGTTAACTTCAAATGGAAATAAGGTCAGTCAATGGAAGAAATATTTTGAGGACCTCCTGAATCCCACTGATATGCCTTCCATGGAGGAAATAGAGCTGGATGAACTGACACATCATTAGAGCTGAAATCACTGAAATAGTCAAAAATTTCTTTGGTGCTATAGTTCCAGGGGTGAATGAGCTGAAAGCTCTTGATGTTATTGGGATTGTCCACCCATTGCATGGAGATTGGGGACAGTTCCTTTGGATTGACAGACTGGATTGGCTATCTTTAAGGAAGGGGAGCAGAGGATGTGTTCCATCCTCATCTGGAAAAGTCTATATCAGGGTACTGGAGAGAAGGGTTCATCTGTTGATCAAACCTGTGGCAAAAGATAACCAAATATAATGTGCTGTCATGGGGCCCAAAATCTTTAGCAGCACCCCTGCATGTGACGCTTGCTTAATTCAGCAAAAATGTTACAAGTGCATTGTTTTTATAACAAAAACCATTACTTCAGTCATTTGGTTGTTTACAAAACATAGATCACATTAATAACAACCATTAGTTTTAACTAAAGCATTCATTTCAAATAGCAATAAATTGAAAACCAAATTATAGTTCTAAAAGAGCTCACAAAAAGTGTTGGGACACTAAGGTTCTGAGTTGAAAAGTTAATTGATCAGTCTGATTGAATGCTTTTTAATTAGTAACAACTTTGCAGTAATATAAAAAACCAAACAAAGGTTCTTACCCATTAATTCATAAATTCATAAAATACATTAAAAAAAACATGTGCTTTCTGCCGACATATAAAGAGCAAGTAATATTATTAGGAGTCCACTGACATTTAATGCAGGGTAAACAATTATCTGACAAATTTATCTCTGCCCAAGCAGCACACACAGATTAGACTCCTTATCTCTAGTGAAAAGGGAAATTTGAACATGGCAATATTAATACCTGTCTCTATCTAGGTTAGGTATTCATTAACATGGCTTTTCAATTAAATCAGACAGTTTAAATCTCATAATATAGAGATGTTTCCATTTCATAAATCATTAACCAGTATTATAGATATCACCTATATGTGGATACAATATTAACTTTGTTCCGGGGGTTAAATTACCAGGAGAGGTTTCTCTATGTCTTCTAAAACAAAATCTTAAGTTTGCAGCCATCAATGGAGTTAACATCTGTAGTGCAGAATAATATATGTGTGATGAAAAACATTTAAGCAGCTGAAAATATCTGTATTTGAAGCAATGGAAGATGCAAATCGATCTATATGAACGTGTATTAATCTAAAACATGTATGATATAACGTGGTGTTAGATCACTAGAGGAGTTGATGCCACTGCATGGTCTAGCGTAACTGATCTGCATAAAGATTCTATTTCCACAATATTTTGCTGACTTATAAAATGTTCTAATTAATATTTTTTTACTTAAAAGCGGGTGGCAAAAACCAACATACAGGCATTACCAATACTCACAAAAGGCATCTTAACTTTGGTTGATTGTTCTGTTTTATATCATGTCATTCCATTTTTTCCGTTATTGGTGTTGCAATACTATAAAGTCTAACAGACTGAAAGCATTGCAGCGACAGCACAAACAAAACGATTCTCTTAAAAGTAAAACTAATGCTTTTTATTAAGTACTTAAAAGGACTAACTCAGGAAGCAACCACCAAAACACACACAGCAACGAAATTCAAGGTCTGACACTGGACTGAAAGGCACACGGACAATGGGAAATTTAAACAATGGCTTGCGAGGATAGGGTTTACATATGACAAAGGTACGGACACACGTGACACACAAGTATTCACAAACCACAGGGGCTATTTACAAAGTTCCCAGCATGATGTGCACACTTACTGGGCTCCACTATGCAGAGACATCTGGCTGGTGCTACAATGCTTTAAATAAAAAAATATAATCTGACAAATATGACAGATCACAAAACCTAGAATTTTTAAATAATCTTAGAAAACAAAAATGATGTATAAAGTTACATGTATTTAGCGAGTTTTAGGTGAGCTTTACATCTTAGTATTGGATTTAGTATAAAATGACATTATTGAGATAGAATATGGCTAATTAAAATTGAACCTGGGTAAATTTATAAAAATGCTTTTTCAAATCAAACCCTTTTTGCAGTTTAAGCAACAAAACATGAAATATGACATTTTATTTGATGATGCTCAGAAATCCACCCAGTAACACCAATTGTAAAATATAACACCAGGTCTTTCTGAGATCTTCAATCAGGACATTGCGTAGACTCCCAGAATAACCTTTCTTCCCCATTCTGGTGTTTGATGTGAACCTTAACTCTTACATAGATATAGCTGGATATTACAGCTCCTGACTTGTATCTGCATGATTTTATACTTTGTGCTGCTGATATGTGATGAGAATCAGATTTATTGGCCAAATATGTTAACCCTGGCAAGGAATTTAGTTCCGGTCAATGAGTTCTCTCATGTTATACAGACAATAGACATATCATGCAACTAACTTGACAAGTTATAAAGACAATAAACATATAGTTTAAGGGCACTACACAATATGCAAGCCATATACTGATTAAACACAAGACAAGTAATATACATAAAGTGCCAACAGCAATAATGAGCATCATGCATGGAAATGAGATTGTACAATTCATGTTTTGTGGATCTGAGGCAGGGTGTAAAGACAGTGCAGCATAGCAAATGATGCTGGTCAGCTATTTAAGAGGGTGATGGCATGAGGAAAGATTCTGCATGTGTGCAATTCTTTGTGCCACATTACGAATGTGGAAGCCAAATGGCCTGGTTCAGTGCATGACTCCAGAATTTTCAGAGAGTCACATTTGT
>JAODKF010000098.1:310942-324658 GCA_026779585.1 Mormyrus proboscirostris
TACAGCTCCCTGCGTTACTAAGCCTGTCAATTGCAGGGTTAAAAATCAGGTTGAAGTCCCCTCCTATAAGAAGTGTGGTGTCAGAATGATGAGAAAGTGAGGTGAAAAGGGTGTGAAAAAAGGAGGGGTCGTCAACATTTGGGCCATATATACTAGCGATACATATGTTCATGTTTTGAATAGATAAGTTAACTATAATGAATCTACCTTCTGGGTCTGTAATAGTGTTAATGGTAGTAAAGTGTATTTTTTTATTAATCAGTATGGCCACTCCTCTCTGTTTTGAGTTGTATCCAGCTGAATATACATGAGGGAACTGTGATGAGGTGAGTGCATCTGTTGCCGTTTTGGACAGATGTGTCTCTTGTAGGAGGACAATGTCTGCTTGTAAATCTTTCAGGTGATTAAGAACTTTTAGCCTCTTTACTCTGGAGCTGACACCATGTACATTCCATGTGACAAACCTTAATGTGCTCATGTTTAAACTAACTCGCTGGGAGTGAAGAGCTTGCTAGGTGTGTGTGTCTGTGCGTGCGCATGTGCGTGCCTATGCTCACCTGTGCTTATATGTGAGCATGAGTACCTATGTACCTCTGTGTGTGTGAAGTACATATGTGTGTGGTGTGCCTATGTGTATGATCTGTTTATGTGCTGCTTGTGTGCGTACGTTATGTGTGATGCCTTTATGCATAATCATGGTATTATAAATTATATATAGGAGAAGAGAGAAAAGGAAAAGAGAAGAGAAAATGACCTCGGGCTATGCTTTGAGACCAGCAGTTATTGTATTAACGAAGACATACCTTGGAAAAGTTAGCGGATTATTTTACTCTAGTATAACCAGGGAGTAGTATCTCGGTCGCTGTAAAGTTGTCCGTTGACATACAACCTGTCCATGGTGATGACCGCTCGGGAACCTCCATCTATGAGACGCTTCCTTACGGGAAACAGGACCTGGCGTCGCTCCAGAATCTCCTTAGGGAACTGGTCGTTGACACTGAAGTTCGTCCCCTTCAGTTCCCGGCTTTTAACCAGCTCCTTTTGCTTGAAGTGCTCTAATTTTGCCACGATGGGTCGTGGTCTGTGGCCATCGGGTCTTTTACCTCCAAGGCAGTGCACACTATGGAAGGTGATGTTACTTGTGGTCTCCGCTGGAAGTTTGAGCTGTTTATGAATGAAGTTCTTCACCGTGGTTTCGGGATTTTCGTCCGCTGCTTCTGGGATGCCTGCAAAAACGAGGTTATTCCTCATGCTTCTCGCCTGGAGATCCAAAACCGCTCCTTTGATCTTCTTGTTTTCTTCCGAGAGCTGGCCCAAGCCCTCTGTGAGGGATTTTACGGACTCTCTGAGAGCCGCGTTCTCCGTAGCGAGCGTCTCCACCTGTTTCTGGCTGAACTCCAGAGACTCACGCATCGCCTGGAATTCCCTATGGAGAATCTCTAACAGGGACATAAGTGCGTATGCCTCTTATCAATGGAGTCCAGAATGTTTGCCAGGTCTTCCCTAGGTGGGGAGGCCACCTCAGGCGAATCCTCGGGTTTGCTCCTCTTGGTGGATGAAGTGGTTTTGCTGGTGGTTGGAGTCTCGGTGAGAGGCTTAGGTTTCCCCATTATAATCCGGTCAAAACACTCGTGAATGAAAGTAAATAGGTTATCCAATCCGTCCGCAGACTCCTCCAGAGTGAAGATGTTAAATAAACCGCAATTAATTATATACTTTTTATTTATTTACTCACTTAATTTTAGGTTGTTCTAAGTTGGTGAAGATATCTAATTACTTGATGTTAGTTTGTTTAGAAGCGCGCCGCCATGTTGGATACTGCCGAAAGTCTCATGAAGTCTCGTTCCACTCCTAATGCATAGCGCCCTCAAACGGAAGTCTTCCGGCCACTTCTCCGAAAGTCCTTCCACCAGCTGCCGGAGGTTTGCGTGCATGTCGGCTATGATGTACACGCCTGTGAGCAGGGTCATCTCCTGCAGGAGGGTCCCGCTCTTGCTGGCTAGTTCCCACCGTACGGGGTCCTCCTGGACCTCTGGCTGGTTCAACCAATATATCACCTCCCGGAGCAGCTCAGGGCGTTGCTCCTCAATCTGTGGAGGTGCTTGGTCGAGACCAGTCATTCTGTTATGTCCGGTTGACAGGCAAGCGAGGAAGCAGGTGAGCAAGCCGTTAATGCAGACGAACAAGGTTTATTAAGGGTTGACAGGACTACTGGGGAGCACACGGCAACAAACATTACAGACTAACATCAATGACTGTTAGGTGGAAATTAGCAGGAGAACATTTCAAACTAGATTTAAGGAAGCACTTTTTTACACAGCGTGTAGTCAGAGTATGGAATAGTCTTCCTGATAACGTAGTGCAAGCTGAATCCTTGGGTTCCTTTAAATCAGAGCTAGATAAGATTTTAACAACTCTGAGCTATTAGTAAAGTTCTCCAAGTTCCCCAAGCGAGCTTGATGGGCCGAATGGCCTCCTCTGGTTTGTATGTTCTTATGACTGATCTGGGAAACAGGGGAAGACGCGGACTGATATAAACAAGACTAGCCGAAATAACAGGACACAGGTGTTCACAATGAGGAATTAAAACGAGGTAACGAGGTGGGTGTGGTACACAGGAGGATCGGACGAACAGGTCATGACATGTACCTTCTCTCCTAGTGTTTTAGTCTGTCGTGATTCTTGTTTACCCTCACCAGTTTCTTGTTCCTTATAGTCTCTAGTGTTTGGTCAATAGCATGCACCTATTCTTTGTTTAGTTCTCATTATTTGTGGATATATGTGCCTGCCCTTTCCCTGTTCCTCTGCTGAACATTGTGCATTTGTTTCCCTGTTGTTACTGTAATGAAAATGTGTTGTTTGTAGTGATTGCTGTGTTTCCCTCGCCATTCCCTTTGTTTAGTGTAGTCTTTAGTACTCCTTGCTTAACTTTCCAGCAGTTTGGTATGACCCCTTGTGATCCCTCTTTTTTCCTGGGTCTGTCAAGTTCAAATTGTAATAAACTCTCTTGTTACCAAGCTGCCCTGCCCTGTGGATCATCCCTGACCATGTCTCATGACACCTCATTACACATATACAGTATATACTGAACCTCTCCACTGAGGGGAACCACACCCATCACCTGGCCAGGACAAAGTACTGGTTGGTCATGTCCCACTGGTCAAGTGACTGTCATTTTGTGTACTATGGTCAGTACACACAAGTCACCCTATTGCAATATATATTTGCCAATAACAACAACAAATTTTTGTATAACGCATTATCACAACATTACATCGTCTCAGAGCGCTTTACAGCATCCCCACCCAAAGTCCCCAGTGCGTAAGCCATAGGCGACAGTGGCAAGGAAAAATTCCAGAGAAGGAAGAAACTTTGGGAGGGACTAGACTCAAAGGGGGAGCCCATCCTCCAGGGGACGGCAGGAAGAGTCAAATTGGAAAGATGGTTAAGTACCACGTTATACAGTCCAAACAATAAAATTACACACACAAACGCGAAGCAGGGGGGAGATGTCCAGCCGGTGCCGATGCTCCCTCCAATCGCCAGGCAACCAGCATACAGGCAGCGGGTTATACATGGAAGATGACACTGGCAGAACGGCGAGCTGGATGCATGGACGTCATTGGTAGTGGCAACGTCACATGTTGCAGGGTGTGCTGGACATCTTGATAGATTGAGGTCTCCAGGCAGCACCCCCCAGAAGGAGTAGGGGAAATTAAATATGCAATTAGTCAAAGTGGGGGAGACTACAGTAGGTTAGGCTGGAGTGCCAATCCTGCCACCAAACCACAAATTTTTCTCTGAAAATAGGAGATTTAGGTTAACATTATTCCCAGGACAAAGCAAATGCAGGTTAAGGGCATTTGCTGAAGGGCCCCACAGAGTAGAATCACTCCTGGCATTCGCAGGATTCAAACCAGCAAACCTTACAATTGCTGGAACAGATCTCTAGCCTCAGTCACCACTCTGCCCACATGGTTTGGATTTGAAATTAATTAAATACTTCTTCTAGTCTTTCAATTCAATTCCATTCAATTTATTTTTATATAGTGCCTTTCACAACAGAGTTGTCCCAAGGTGCTTTATGGGATTGTGTTGTGATACATAAAACAGAAGTAGCGAGAGATACAGAACAGGGACAAAAGGAAAGAAAGAAATTGAATAAAGAAAGCCAGAAGTCAATGGAGGACAGGAACCAAAAACACCCAAGTAGGGAGAAGAAAAACCACCCCGGGCACCACCCAGACATGTGGAAAGGTGCCTCTCCAATATGTCTCTCCAGTATGCTGTGTCTCTCCAATTATGAGTTAAGTTGAGCAGCAACTGTCTTCTCCAGAACTTTAGACAAAAATGGTACGTTTGAGATAGGTCTATAACTGCTGAGCTCATGTGGATTCAAACTTGGCTTCTTCAGTAGTGGATTGACTACTGCTACTTTCAGTTAGTTATTGCCTGATAACAGGGACACATCCAGTATGACAGTTATAGGTATTGCCAGAACTCCCAAGAATTCTTTTGGAAGCTATAGGAGATTGGGTCCAGTGGATACGTGGTTGATTTAATCTTAATTATAATAGTTTTTAGGCCTTTTTCATTAATTAATTCAAAATCATTAAAGGTGTGTTCATGATTCATTTGCACTGAAGTTAATTGTGAGCCATTGGGATATGTTTGCAGTCTAATGTTTGTAATTTTATCATTAAAGTAGTTCATAAAATGTTGACTACTGAAATTACTCGGTAGCAGAGGTTTAGCCTTGTCTGTTAGATAAGCTATTGTTTTAAAAAGGTAACAAGGGTCATTTTTCTTGCAATTAATGAGGTCAGGCTGAGTGTGCCCTATGAAGGGCTAGTTTGTATTGTTGCACGCTGTCAGACCTGCCAACTTGAACACTTCTAAACCCGTGGATTTCCATTTGTGCTCCAATCTCTGGCACTCCTGTTTGCAAGAGCGTGTGTGATCATTAAACCATGTCTGGATTGTCTGGTGGTTTATGTACTTTATTTTTCAAAGGAGATGTTTCATCTAAAATCTGCCTAACCATTGTATTGAAGTCATGGGTGACTTCATTAACATCTGTACTAAACAAGAAGGTCACATTACTTACTGCATTAATTAATCGTAGCAAATTTCTATCATTTAGGTGATGTGCCCTAATAATCTTCTCTGCCATAGTCAAAGAGGGTGGCTCAATCACGAAGGTGATTAGAAAATGGTCGGAGAAGGACTTATTCAATGGACAGACAGATACATGATGAGCAGAAACTCGGTGAATAATAACCAAGTCTAGTGTATGATTGCAAACATACGTTGGTTCTGTTACATGTTGGTGACATTCAACAGAGTCCAGGAGGGACAGGAAACTTTTGCTGAAGGCATCAGTGTTTATGTCCGCATGTATATTGAAGTCTTCAAGTATTATAATATTCTCTGAGTTAATCACTAAGTCCAAGAGATGCTCCCCAAATTCTGCCAGAAATGTAATATATGATCCCGGTAGTCTATAAACTATAAGACAACAGATACAGATAGGCATGTCAGACACCAAGTGGAATAACAATGCTTCAAATGTTATAAAATCTCTGATAATCTTGGGTTGAATTTTTAACATTGTGTTAAAAAGACTTGCTAGACCAAATTCCAACTGAACATCTTGGAATATAATTCCAAGAAATTCCAATTCATGAATGGAATGAGGTACAATTCATAAATTCTGAACAACACTGGCACATAATGACCTAACCAATCAAACTTACTACCAGCAACAACGATGGCAGCTATCCAGAGCATTGCGCAACTCAACCAGAGATGACGTTGGAGACAGTGCAATCCAAGAAGCCAAGTTGCTGGTCTAAATGCTGTTACGTGGGTGGACATGAACACCCCAGCTGGACTGGGGTGAAGTGAACCTCCTTGGTTTGGTACAGGATAAATTGAAAAGAAGAATACACTGGAATTTTGCCCTCAGTCCCACTGTGCAGCTTCTAATAGTTCTGTGTTTTTATGCCACCAGTGGATGCTTGCAGACCATAGGTGATGCACATGGCCTCAGAAAAGTTGCTGTGTACAAAACTTGTTTTTGCACCATCACAGACATACAGATGCAGAAAAAAGTTCAGACCACTCTGTATTTTTAAACAAATCTGCATTTATAATCCTAGTTTAATTGTGGTTCTGCTGGCAGAAGGCTACACTGAGCAGGAGGTTGCTTCAAGGTTCAAGATTTCTAAGACAACAGTACACAAGAAGAAGCAACAGACACTTGGAACAACCAGAAACCAGCCAGGTAAAGGGTGGAAGTAACATTCTAACGCCAGAGATGACCGTCAACTTATCAGTTTCTCATGAATCATAGGATGACATCAAGTGACCTTCAAAAGGAATGGAAAAAATTAAGTGCAAGTGTGATGTGCACTGCTAAGACAGTTCGTAGCAGAGTCCTAGAAGCAGGACTGAAGTCCCATAAAACGAGGAAGAAGCCCTTCATTAATGAGAAAAAGAGAAGAACTGGGCTGCATATACTGTATATATATATAAAAATTCACAGAGGTACACCTATAAATAGAGAAATGAAACTAAAAATTGCTCTGTGGTCTCCTAATTTTTTCCATAGCTGTACAGTGGATAACATGCTCAACTCTACTCATACTTGCAGTCACTTGAATTCCATCTTATTATTATGTATTGGTGTCAATATCATTAATGTAAATTAGGAACAATAGTGGTCCTAAAATTGAACCCTGCGGTACCCTACTATGAATGCAGCCACTGTGACATTGTGTCTCTAATACTCCTGAGCCATGTTTAATCGCTTTTCTGCGCGTTTTCTTGAAATAGCGGTGCAAAAGGCGGACGGTGCTTAAACTGCTGGGACGCTGCTGCAAAACGATTCAGTAGTCTGGATAGCCTGTCGAACATCAATGGTCGCATACAGTAACTTATGGCTGCTCTCAATGAGACAGTCGAGTCGTTTGGCTCTTCCAGCAACCCATGGGTAAGTAATATTTGCTGAGAAAAGAAACAAGTTGGTAAATGTTGAGTTAACACAAATAATATTGAAGCAACTGAAGATGGTTCCAAAAATTCCACCATTCAAATACCATTAATTCAAGCTAATGCCAATCCCGTGGTCTGGATTTGTACTTTCTGGACCAGAAATTTCCTCCTCTGGTCATGACGAGAACATCGCGCATTATCCTTAAAAGACCGAGGGAGTTCAGTGTGTCACCACTTTGGGACACTGATGCTTTTGCATCTTTTCTGCTTGTTGAAGAAACTTGGCCTTACTAAGTGTCAGCTATTTTATTAAGTCTCAACTAATTATTTTACAAAGCCTTCAACAAGTATTTCTGTAATGAACAAGGGTTGGTCAATTAGAAATAGTAGTAATGATATTTTTATCTTCCACAATGCCACTTGTAGGTTTGGGGTCTGTTACAGTTAATTTTAATAAAGGTGTAATGTAAAAAGGAGTGCATTCATAAACTTATTCTAGATAATTTCCATTTGACAGATTCTGCTACGTCTTGGCTACATTCTTGGCTGCTGCATATTTTAGAGCACAGACCATTGGATTTGGACCACTTAGAATTTGTATGTAGTCAAGACCTGGTTTTCTGTGCTGTTTCAAATAGCATTGAGATTCCAGGATGCATCATGGATGGTCTTTCTGAATTGTGTAGGCTCATCGGGGATGAAAGGGAGCATGAAAGGGAAACAAATCTGCAAGTCCAAATAAGTGCAGGACATGCAGGGTGTCCAAAGCTTTATTTTAGCCTTGAGTACCTTCAACATCTTATTGAAATACCTTTATCTGTCACAACCATCACAAGCTTGTTGGGAGTGTTGAGACATACAATCCACAGAAGATTGTCAGAAAACAACATGTCAGTGACTTCACTGTATAGTCAAATGACAGATGAAGAGTTGGATGCCATGGTTGCAGATATGAAGTTGACAAGCTGACAAGACTGACCTCAATGGGGTGTATTGTGAGACACACATATTCGGCGCCCTGCCCAAGGTCTCTTGTCTATATTGACACTAATCACAAGCTGATTAGGTTAGTAAGATTTATGGTAAAATGTAGGTGAAAAGTAATGAAAATGATATTTTTCAGCTAAATCTTGATTTCTTAAGTTTTTACATCCCTATCTCTCCATCTTCACCTTTGTTCATATATTAAATATATTTTTTGTTTCTTTACAACAGATACAGCATTATTATTTTTGGTGGACTAGATGGGTATTCAAGGAAGGTGGATTTGTGTATAAATTAAAATTTGTGGGAAACTGTTTTTTTCTGGTTGGATCATATACAGACATTCTTATTTTGTAATGATGCAAGACCTAAATAGGCTTTTTGCAAATTTGATCACTATTTACTATATAGTGCAGTGTACAGTCTAAATTAGTGGTCCCCAACCTTTTTTTCGTCATGGACCGGTTTAATATCAGAAACTATTTTCACGGCCCAGCCTTTAAGGAGTGGCAGATAAATATACGTATGCGTATTTATACAAATAAATGATGCGTATAAAAATGGGGATATTTTAAACATATAATAATAAACGTAAATCCAATATGTATTCGCAGCTTTATTAACAGCATCCTCATAACATCGAGCCAACAACATAACACGGGTAACATCCACTCAGCATGCTAATGCTCTCTGGTCGCCATGGTAAACTTTGAACATCTTGTTAAAATAATTCAAGATTTACCACAAAAACAAATACAAAGTGCATAAAAAATATGACATCACCGCAACGCTGAATCAGTGAGAGCCATCTTACTACATCTTACTAGCTTGTGGAACTATTTTTAGCGGTAAATATCACGTGACCGAAGTTTTTTATTTTTTCTGTGCAGCTCGCGGACCGGTACCACATGACCCACGGCCCGGTACCGGTCCACGGCCCAGGGGTTGGGGGCCACTGGTCTAAATAACAAAAACATGTGACTGAGACCTCTCTCCCATTCACTCTCTATATAATAGACACTAAATGGTTCATTCAATAGTAAGCAGTAAATACACATTTTGGACAATTATAAAGCATCATCATTTTACATCAATACAATACTATCATTTTGGGTTAACTTTCTTTTGAGGGCACTCCATAATGGATGAACTTCCTTTTGGACATTAAAATAAAATGGCAAACTGTAACTATAGAGTACTATTTATGAGGTAGGGAATGATTTTGCACACAGCCATAGTGTTCATGGCAGATATACTAATTTCTGCCAACAATCAAACGTACCACAATATATACGTGCAAAAATTCCTGTTATGCATCTTAACATCTGTCAGTAATGATAATAAATGATGATTAGCAATATGTTTTAGGGCAGTAAAAGTATTACTCAAGTACTAAAGAAATAGGTTTCAAAACTTGGTACTCAGCACAGATCTATTCAAATTGCTTCTAAACAACCCTACACACTCACATGACTGAACTTAAACATTATAACAACAGAATTCTATACTTGCACAACACTGTTGGTAGCAATGTAAAATCTTGATGTATTGCTCACTACAGAGTTCACTACTCAGTTTTTCTTTTATAGGGAGTAGTGAATGACTTATTTTGGACATCAACATAGACATGTCTTAAATTTTTTAATTGATGGTTATTTTTGTTTCAGATAATGTACCTTGGCTGCAAATAATAATCTGTCCTCTACAACCCTGGCCTTTTTCCAAGAGTCTGTGGAAAAATATGGCTTCCTACTGACGTATAATGGACACGTTAATATTGTCAACTAACTTAATCGGGACACAGCAGCAAGAGTTTTAGCTTTATCTACAGTACAGTCAATTGAAGAGTAAATGTACAGGACCATGGGCACTGGATTTTTATTTACTTGTCAACATAGAAAAAATGCTTTATAAAGTTTGTTGAAGTAAGTAGTTGTGAAGTAGTTTATTGAAGCAAACACTGATATGATGAACCACATTACCTACATAAGCTGACTGACTTTGTCCTGGTCTTGGTTCTTACTTGATTTAGTACTCTAAATTGGTTATCTTTTAGTGTGCACTATTAAACCAAAAACTTAGGAGCCCTAAAGGTAGAGTTGTCATGCATCTTATTTATAAGAGTTTCTTGTTACTCTGTCAGTTAAGTTACTTATAGCTTTGAGATATTTTCTCAGTACGGTTCACTTTTATCTAGGGGAATTTACGTGGTAATGTATGTTGCACAGCTAACCAGGTTCAGTTTAGACAGTGATATTGAAATGTGTTAACAAACTAATGACCAGTCAAGTCAATATAAAATTTTACCACAATAGTATCTACTATAGTTCTTAATTGCTTTGCATTGATCTTTCTATAACATGAAATGTTTTTTCTTTGATGAAATTCCACAAAAATTTAGTTGTTTTATTTATCATGTGCATTTTTCAGAGTAAAAGCCGATCAAGGAGTAGAGAATGTTGTTGTAGCATGCCTCATGTTCCTTGTTTGTGGTACTGGAATTGGGAGTTTTATCACTGGAAAGAGTGTACACAATCAAAGGTAGAATCTTTTTTTTCTCTAAACAAACCATCCACCACAATTTGCACCCTTCAGTTTCACTAGACCTCAACAACCACCGAGCAGGGCTATAGACTGCATACTGTAACAACCACATGGTACCATTCAATAACCTAGCAATCATTTTCCAATGTTTCATAAACCACTTGGTTTAGTTTTGCAGTAGGTAACCAGTATGTCATATAATCAGTTTGTCAAAAACCTACTAAACACATGGTCACAAAATATTATCCACTTGTGACAACCTAGCAATGCCTTAGCAACCATTGGTAATATCACCAACAAGATGTCAGGCATGTTCCCAGTTAAATCATGTAATTGTCAAACTGAAATGAATAATTTGACATTGATGTATGTGTTATAATGTTCACAATCTATCCATACTGTTTATGTAAAACTACCCTTTTTAAAAAGGCATTTCTGATCTTTTGCAGGATTGAGAGACTTTGGAGAGATGTGTACATGGCGGTGACAAATGTCTTATACGGTGTTCTCCACGTCTTAGAAGATGAAGGATATCTTGATTTGTCTAGTGAACTCCATTTGTTCAGTTGCCATTATGTCTTCATCCCAAGGCCTCCCTTGATATGTTCCGTGATGGATGGGACAATCATGCATTGAAATCGGAGCAGAACTTGTCACCTAACCAAATGTGGGAAACGGGACAAAAGTATCCAATTCCAGACCCTGATGTCTCAAGTGTATGTAAAATGTCATGCGATTTCTGTCCCACTGCAGTACCACCAACCTAATATTAGTCAGATATATTTCTCACATTTTTTAAAATTTATATCTATACATTATGTTAAGTTTGATAGCTTTCTTTGTAGCGGCAGTTGTAAAACTTCAGGTTCCTTATGTCAATAGACAGTGTGCCATGTCAACGGGCTTGATTCTCCCATACACCTAAGTCAAAAAAGCATGTACATTGTCCGAAAAAACAGTACCAGTTTGTACCTTTGCTTGTCACTGGGGTGACACTATTTTATCATTGGTTGATTGAGATGTCATCCCAAAAACCTGCATCCACACCAGCCCTCCATGGGTCAGGTCCCCACCCCTGTCTTAAAAGGTACATTTACCCTTGAGGGTAGATGTATGGGTTTTAGTGGCAGTGATTGGCACTTGGTTTGGAATAATATAATGCAGCCTACGCTATAGTGTATAAGATTATTTGGACTATGCAGTGGATTGTATTATTATTAGCACTGCATTCTAAACTTTTAGCCCATGCTACTAATAACACTGACATTTACACCACATCTACAGTATTGGTAAAGTATATTTGTTTGTTTACAGGATTGTTCAGAATGAAGAGGAGGGAAACAGCTGTTGTATATGTATTGGTTCTGAAACAATGGGTCATTCTTACGAACTCATTACCGTGACATATTAAGTTTCTCTAAATTTTAAAATCAGTTTCACAGCAGACTTGCATTGTATTATTATCAAAAATGTGTTTCTGTTGTAGTTAAAACAATTGATAACACAAAAGAAATTAACGTACATCCTATACTAATTGATTATCTCTTGGGTTACTTGCAGTAAAGCTGAAACATTAAAAAAAGTTCTGTGTTATTTGATCTTAAAACTACAATGGTAGTGCCTGTTACTGGAAAAAAAAGGTGGAGGGATCATTAAATCTCAGCAATAAACCATAATTTTATAAACCATAGTAATAAAACACAATTTTAAATTCACCTAATAAGGTAATGTCAATTGCTCAGCACAAAATTCAAAACACCCTATTTCAATGTAACATTAAATTTTTTGTTGAATGATTCTCATGCTCATGAGAATGACGAAATATAAGTGTAGTATGCAACCGCCATGCTTTCTTTTTCAAAATTAAAGGCTTTCTTCAGATTTTTCCTCTCAGTGTGAATGAAATGTGCATGTTGTGCTTGTTGCCAAAATCATCGCTGGCGTAACCCCCTTTGTTCACTTGATAAATTCATTATGTTTCTTGCAAAGTGACACCTCCTTTTTTGGGTTTAGCACAGTGGGTTCATGCCGATAAGGGGAGAATTCGCTTAACCCAAAAGCACGTAACTTTTTCAATGTGTTTTTGACTTAAGTGCTTGATGGTTGAATCGATCCCAACATGATTGTCCATCATTATGTAAATTCAGATACAAATTACAGTTAAAAGAGAAATTCAATTATTGGACAAACATTTAGAGGATTGGGCACCCTTATGACACCTTAACTGTTGTTTCTGTAGGGACTACACATACCAGAGATTGATTGGGAGTCCAGTGGAATTTATGCTGACCAGAGCCCTGGTGTCCATGTTTCAGTCCTTGAAAGTCCTCTGGATGAACTGGAGATGGAGCACCTCAAAAGATCAATAAACCCTCTAGTCCCCTCTCCTTCTCATGGAATGGACATTTATATGAGCATAGTTGAATGTGTGCAGAGTATCATTAACGCCAGATAAAGTTACTCAAAAATTTTCCAGTTCAGTACTTACAGTATTTGCATGCTGTTGTAGTTCAAAAACTGCATTAATGTAATTGTTAAACTGGGCCATGTAACGTGTGAAAGAATCATCTGCAAAGACACACACGTCTTCATACTTGGGAATAAAAATTGGAGAAGAGATATTTAAGAAGAACTGCTTGAAATGGATAAGTAATATACTAAAACAAATCCCAAGTACCTGAGGGGTGATCTCAGCTTCTTTCTCACAAGGGAAAAACAGCTTGACCACATCCATTCTATTGGAAAGAAGTGGCAAAATGCCGGTCTCCTTCAGTCCCTTTCGTAATTGCTTCACTTGTTTAGCTGATCGGCCCAGAACCTGTGTAAAACAGCATTGCAAGTCTGGATAAACAAAACACCAATATTATCAGCATGACCAAATTATGTAAACTAAAATCAGTTTTACTGCATGCAGGAGCAACTTGTCATGAAGCCATTTCATGTTGTTTAGAGTTGGAAGAGGAAGGTCTCATGCCATGCAAAGGTTGACAACACTGTCATGCAGTTCATCAATGAGTTCAGAATTTGCTGTCAACTTCAGATAGAAAGGAAGGAAGGAAGGTGTAATTAATGCAAATTACACAAGTATTAATTCCTTCTTACTGATTTTACTTTTATTGATTGATTGATTGATTCCCTTTATTGCTATTGCAATTCACCATGTCACTAGTCACAAGTACCAGCGAAAAGCAG
>JAODKF010000099.1:14020-28602 GCA_026779585.1 Mormyrus proboscirostris
CCAGTTTGAAATGTTCTCCTGCTAATTTCCACCTATGGCCACGAGTTCTTGTATTTGAACTAATGCTGAAGTAACTAAGCTGTTAGTTTAGCTCGCACCGCATTTTGGCGGCTCTTCCCGCTGGCATCGCCGTCCGACATTTCCTGAGCTATTTCATATACTTCAGCTCCCATTTCATTAGGGGATGCTGTGTTATATGTTATATGGTACAGAAACATAAAGTACAGTACATGCTAAATGTACTGTAAGTGATAAAATGGCAGAGATGCCGGTCTGCCTGATGGTATTAATAATTCTTCCTCCTGTCTATAGACTCCTGCCAGATGACGCTGGACATCAACACAGCAAACAGACACCTGTCCTTGTCAGGGGGGAACAGGAAGGCGACATGGGGGGCAAAGCAGCAATATCCTGATCATCCAGAGAGATTTGATGACTGGTGCCCCCAAGTTCTGTGCAGAGAAAGTCTGACTGGCCGCTGTTACTGGGAGGCTGAGTGGGATGGATATGGAGCCCTGATAGGAGTGGCTTATAAAGGGATCGGGAGGAAAGGAGGGAGGGACTGTCAGTTTGGAGCTAATGACAAGTCATGGATTCTGTGCTGTGGTCTTGACAGTTACTCTGTCTGGCACAATAATAAACAGACTCGTATACCCATAGAGCCCTCAGGCCCCCGCAGAGTAGGAGTGTATCTGGACTGGGGGGCTGGTGCTCTGTCCTTCTACACAGTCTCCTCTGATGGACTGACCCTCCTGTACAGGGTCACCTCCTCATTCACTGAGCCCCTCTACCCAGGGTTTGGTGTTTATCTAAACTCCTCGGTGTCGCTGTGACGTGTTGCTGGTTCTCCTGGCAAAAACATAAAGTTTATGCTTTTTAACCTTTTTAATCCTTTAAACTCTGAAATGTATGTTTGACAAAAATAAATGCCTGTGTTCAGTAAGCTGAATAAATATGAAAATTATAGTTTTATAGTTTTTCTCTCTGATTAAAATGTAACTAAATATAATCCTGACTGGGGGGGGGGCTTTGTACATTTTATATATTTATATATTCATAATATATTCATGTATTTCCTCCCTGAACGTAACGAACACAATGACATTCAATCAATGTATATAATAATACATATAAATATAATAACTGGAGACATAACAGAAATCAGAAAATTGGAAAATATAATTATATCCAGTTACACAGCAAATGTGCCAGTGTTAAATTAACACTGCATGGTGTCTATATGGGTCCACACCATTCAGTGTTACCTTTTCCAACTTACAATGTGCAGTAAGTGTTGTTTTTACAGTGTTAATTTTATTAACAGTATTTACAGTATTAACTCTAATAGTGTTCAATTTACACCATAAGGTGTTAAGTCAATGAGTCTCCACCTCCACATATCTGCCCCATTTTAATATGCGCACAAGAAGTCATGAGGATCAGAAGAGCCACCCCAGATTTACCCACAATCATGAGAAAAACCAAAAACCTTGCAGCTTTTTCTTGTTTTATATTGAAGTATTTCTGGCTCGGTTCTGACTATTGTTGGAGATTAGAGTACTGTGCTCTTGGTGGGTTTTAAAGCATGTTGATGTGAAGTCAGGCGAAAAACTCCTGGAGAGGTACAGGACATGTTTTCTGAGTGGTACATATTTTAATGGGATGGGAGTGTTTTTGGTTGCAGGTTTTGCCCCTGGGTAATTAACATACCGTATGCGGAATGGTATTAGGACAGTTGCGATACCCTTACTGTACCTGTGCAGCACCTGGTACTGTCCACTCCCCTGTAGACCAGTGGTGGTGGATGTATATTTGCATAGCATGACACAATACTGTTTTTGACTTAACAGATTTTTTTTTTAAATCCACCACGATTATGATGAATAGGGCAAGAGAACAAAAACCACAGAAACGGCACTTGTGCGCTAGCCAATGACTAGATGAGATGATTTAGCCTCTGTAGTTTATCTACAGAAGGCAATATCTGGGAGAAAATTGATATGGAACAATCAATTATTCAGCTTTGCCTCTAAACACTGCCTGTCTAAACCATACCTAATTCTACAACTGAGTTCCTCTGTGATGGAAACATATAAGAACAAATATGCTACTGAGGCCAACCATCATAAATCAACCCACTTGACTTAATAAAATGTACTAATACTTGTGCCATACCATCCTCATTCGTGGTGGGTTTCTAAAACTCAGGCTTAATGAAAATCTGAATACTAAATTACTAAAGTGATTTGATTTGTTTTTCTATCCAAAGTTGTGGTCTAAACACAATAAGGCCGACACCCATTATACCTGTTTTAGCAGAAATGGAGTCCTTCACCACTTGAGATAGCTCTCATCTTTTCCTAGCCCAGCTAAACAATTATGTTATGCAGTCTAGCTTCATAATCTGTGTTTGGTGCCTGGTGCCAGATTGAAAAATCATAGTCGTGCTTAAATGAATAAAGGCTATGTTGGTCTAAGTCTTTCTTATTATGGTGGGTTAGTAAAACACAGCAGCTGAATGCCTAAATGAGTTTAAATGAGAGAACATTAAAATGGGGCTGATATGGGCCACCCATTTTGTACTTGTGTGCCACCCATATGGGCTTGTAATCTGGGAAGAGGTGGAGACACATTATCTTAATACTGTAGGTTGTAAATTGAACACTATTAGAGTTAATAAAGATTAATAATGTGAAAACAACACTCGCCGCACACTGTAAAGTGTTAAAGGTAACACTGAATGGTGTGGACCCAAATAGACACCATGCAGTGTTAATTTAACACTGGCACATTTGCTGTATACTGCCCTGGTTCAGTGGATTGAATTAAATAAAATTATTATAAATTTTTTTCACTCAATAATGAGACTTGTTTTGTTAAATAATTACCCCCCTCCCAGGGTGAAAGGTCTGGCTACACCCCCGTCGGAAGGATCAGACACCTTTACTACCCCAACCCCCCACATGCCTGTCCCAGAGAAATTTATGCATTGATAGATACTGAATCTATTGCCCCCTCCCACCCTTGACTGGCAAAAGCCACTAAATGTATCTACAAGCATTGTTATTATTAATAGACGTGTAAGAATATACACAGACATCCATTAAGCAATCCGCCATTGGATCCATTATCTACTGCAGATTAACATTCTATACAGTGACTGTAGTCAGTTATCAACTTATCACAGCATTTATGACCATTACCTGCATAAAAAGATTATTATCTTTCCTTTTTTGCCGTAAAGTTCATTACCTTCATCGTTTTGGAATCATTTTCGTTTTGTTAAAAGATTAATTTAAAGTTTAATTTATATAGCAGTTTCATTTATGTTGGTTTTTTGGAACAATAAAGTAAGTTTAAATGAATATGTTCTGGTGAAGTGCGTTCAAAAGGACCATGGTCTCAGCCGCTTGTGCATAAACGCTCAGCAGAGCCTGTGACATCATCAGAGACTCCGCCCACCCCCACCACAGAATGTTCGCCCTGCTGCCCTCTGGGAAGAGGCTTTGCAACATCAGGACCAGGACAGTCAGATTCTCTAATAGTTTAATTCCTCAAGCCATTAAACTCCTGAACTCTCAATTATTCATGACAGCCCTAGTTGAGATTTTAGATGATGCTGATCCCCAGAGCTGCAGAGGCAAGAGGACTGCAGTCTGAGATTGACTTGGATTTTGTAGAGCGCCATGTAGTGTTCAGAAAGGTGCTCAGTCACGCAAAGTTTCTGCCAGACGTGCTCCAGGTACCTAAGGCTGATCTTAGCAAAGCAGCCGACATCATGAAACCCTCAGACAGACCTTTGAAGAATATCGCAAAGAGGGCAGCTTTACTGCACTGTGGGGTACAGTGACTGAAACATGCAGTGATCGCCAGATTTGTGCCACTGTCACACCAAAAATAACCAAACACACCTCAAGCAGACCACATGATGGTCTCGTCACATCTACACCTGACCAAACACACCTCAAGCAGACCACATGATGGTCTCGTCACATCTACACCTGGACAGCAAACACATGTTAACAGCAAAGACGCCTTCAGAAAAGGAGCATTTATTCCCGCCATGGGGTCCATGATCAGGGAGATGGATCAAACTGGAGCTCAAACTCCAGCTGTGACATAATGAACTGCATAGAAGCACTAAGCCCATCAGACAATGAGTGTTAAAGGAGGAGCTGGTTTTGTTAGTGGCTGAGGCAGGTGGCTCTGATTCGCAAGGCCTGGAAAGTGAGATACAGCAGATATAAAGACTCGAGAGAAACAGGGCAAATAGTAAAGTGAAGCCATCCAGGCTGACAGAGTTAGTGAGGATCCTGGCTCCTTTAAGGAGGTCTTCTTTGGACTTTATCCTCTGTGTAAGATTGCTGTTGTTTTGCCAGTGAGTACTGCAGCCTTTCAGCGTTGAAACTTGTAAAAAATCACCAGCTCTCAATTGTGGCAGATGAGCGTCTGTGGAATCTAGCAGATCTCAGCACTGCAAAAGCTCTTAATTTAGATGTTTGTGAACCGTTCTGCTGCTCAGCACAACAACCGTCGCCTTAAGGCATCTAAAGGAAAATGTGGTCAGACGTGACCGGGGGGGCAGTGCAGAGCCAGCAGGAGCTGCATGGGTCTGTTGTTCTTGTTATTAATTATTGAGATAAACTTGGCGCTTCTGTATTAACATAATGTCACAATAAATATTGTAAAAATGTACTCGTGGTTCTTTGGTTGGGTACATTTACCTATAGAAGTACAGTCATATTTCTATATGAGAACGCCCACATTCTGCCCTCCATGCCGCCCTCTCAAAATATCTTGCCACCCCTTTGTCCCCCCCATGTAAAATTCTTTAGATCCACCAGGGCTAAGCAGCATGACATAATTCTGACCACTGTTACTGCCACATGGCCACACCAATCAGAACTCAACCCCAGTCCCAGCCAATCCCAGAGCCTTTTGTGAGTTGGTCCAACAATTCTCATTTTTCAGTGCAATTTTTTAAAGTTGGTCCAACAATTCTCTTTCTTCAGTGTATGAATGCCTTTAAAAGTTAATTTGCTCAAACATTCAAAAGTGGTTTATATTACGTTTATAATTTCAGGTTAGATTTAGTAGAATATTTACATTAAGTAATATAGCCAACTCATTTATTTTGACTTAGAACAACTTTAAATATTTGGTTTGTTTTACCTTCAGAAATTAGTTTACATGAACTTAAAAATTTAAAGTTTACAGTAAATGATTTATTTACATTACGGCAATGCTAAAATATTAGGTGTGACAGATTACTTCAATTTTTTTAAGTTGTACCATTGTTATATTTTTTTCAGTTTAATTTATATATAAAAGCAAAAAAAACTTAATTACATTTTGATTTACACTCTGCTACTCTCTTCGGGTCCCACTCTTTCTGTTCTGTAACTTGCCTCCCACACTGGAAAAAAAAATGACTCCACCCCCAAACTTTCAAATCCTCCCCCGGGCAGAAAGCGAGCGCAGAGAGCGACCGAAGGATATTATGATGAACGCGCACGCAGCTCTTCATCCTGTGCTCGTGAGTTTCACTTTTGCGCTCGCGAGTGGCATATTTACGCGTGCGAGTTTTGACTCTGTAATGTGACGCCATATTTACTGTCTTAGAAATTTCCGAACATGACCCTTCAGTGGAGAAAAAGTTAAACACTAGTGGAAATACAAAGTGCGCAAGTTCTCATATCCAGAATGGAATACCAGAGTGATCAGCTGATACGGTCCACAGGGGAATAAGAGGTCAAGGGAGGGGAGCTGTTTAGTTTAATTTCTGATGAAACCAAATATCTACAGAAAGAGGATCAACTGTGTTTAGTTTTAAGATCCTTCTCCAATGGTGCAGCCCATGGAAGCTTGTTAGACTTTCAGTTAGCAGGAAGGTGATATGCAGCAGGACTAACAAACATGACAAGTGATACAAACGTGGCTTGTAATACAGGGATACCCTGGAGGGGCAAAGGTTACGCAGGTGCTCCATCAGTGGAAAACACTCAGGTGTGTCTGTGAGGATTAAGGAGGCTGTGCCATTTGCATTCTCTCTACATTGCAGTGTGCAGTGCTTGACTTTGGTTCTTGTTGATGCAGTGAGATCAGTGTTTGAGGCAGGTAAGTTCTTTTCTCTGCTACAAATGATGTATGACTTTGTATCTTGTTCCTTTGTTCGTCAGAAGTTCAGAGAGAATTTCAATGGCTTATTGGTACAAGTTGGACATGCATTGACCACAATGTTGACTCACTGACTGTGAGACACAGACTTTTCAACCAGTTCACACTCCACACCTTGTGTTTAACATGCTGAGAAGTAATAACCCCCACCAAAGTGTTGCGTTATATAGGATTAATGGACGAGGCGCAGGCATACGGAGCGGAGTTTTCCGCAGAGTTCACAGCTGTCTTGAGTTGTACAGAGTTAATAGCCACCTACCAGCCAATCAGAAAACAGCATTTATTGTTTCCAGGTAAATTCCAAAATAAGTTACACATTATTACATGGATGCGCACATGGAGTGCAGACACAGTGGGAGTGGCAGAGCAGGATCCAATGAATGCAGTAGGCGTGGCTCTCAGGTCTCAGGCTCCGCCCCTAACGGATGTAACGTCGGGGCAAACTTTAGATGAAACTCCAGAGCCCTGTTTAAGTGTGATTCAAGTGTTTAGTTTAACCTTGAACTTTGCTACACCAGTTCATAAATTTTAATAAAATTACAGTTTAGTCTTTGGCACCCCTCCCCCACAAATAACTTTTGGCCATGCAACCATTTAAAAATTTCTCAAATCACGACCTAATGATTTAGGTGCTACTGCATGGCTCTATGGGCCGAATGTATACCTGTAAACCCCTCAGTTGTCTGTTTGAGTCCATCCACTTCTGTTTTTGTATTTTTTACATTTTGTTCCCTAGTGATTCATTTGTTTCAGTTTTCTTATTTTCTGGTTTGCGTTTTGTTTTGGGTTTTGCTAGGCGCCTGTGTTTGAGATTATGTGTTACTTGTCTTTGGTATATTCTGTTTCTTAGTTTCCCTGTTAGTTTCTGAGTTCCTTGATTTGCTGATTAGTTTCACCTGTTGCCTGTTTTCTTCTGCCAGTCCTTGTGTGTTCTACCTAATTGCTTGTTGTCTTGCACCCTCCACGATTGGTTAATTATTTCATGTTTGTTTCATGTTGATTTGTGTATTTATGTTCCTGCTTTACTTCAATTCCTGAGTTGGTCATTGTGTCAGAAAATTGGAAGTTACTCTGTGTTAGTTTATACATTTGTGCTTTGTTCCCTTGCTTCTTTTTGCTCCCTGTCTTGCCTTGTTCTTGTACTTTGTTTCCTTGACATTTCTTGTAGTAAGTCATTGTTTTCCCCATTTTGCTTTTTGACCTCCATGGTTATTTTCCTTTGTAGTTTTACGCAGTATTTCAATTTCTGTAATAAACCCCCTTTGTGTCTAAGAGCCACCAGTGAATCGTCACCTTCTTTTTCTGCCTGCACCATACCATACCCCAGTAACAGAATGTGTGTTATAACAGAAATACTCTTATTGTTACTAATTATTAAGTCACGGTAATATCCCCACCCCCCCCAAAACCATGCTGTGCCACTGAGTCCGTGTACATTTTTTGTATGACACGGAATTGATCATTTCCTGTCTGCAAATGCAAGTGGAAGTGTCACCATTTTAAAGGCAGAGTTGCCATTTTATCAAGAAACACAAACACGATTATGGAATAAAATCAAGATATTCTGCGTTTCAAGGTAAGATTATACTCAACAGATAAAACTTATAATAAAATAAGCATGTTTAACACAGCCCACTTATATAGTGGGATTTAATATCTTCAACATAATTAAACTTTAAAAATACGTCCATACAGCACAAGTAGGTTACTGTGTCTCAGAAGAGTTTTCAAATTAACATCAATAATATTTAATTATTTATATTCAACCATGAGTTCGCCTAATATACGGTGCTGCATAAACATGGATGGGGGCGTAGGATATACGTAATATTTTGAAGCTATATTATGTTTTTCTTTTTTTAAGTGTTGGGGATAATTGCTAGAGAGCTGAAACATCCGGGTTAAACTCAAGGCTTAAAATTTTATTAAATTTACCATGTATGTGCCCTGTGTTCTCTAATCTGAAAGGTATTGATTAATTTTAGTCATACTTTGCAGTTGTATTTAAAGTATTTAAAGTGTTTAAAGTCTTTAGGAAAAAGTGCTAATGTGCACAAACCTGCAGTTTTGGAGAGAACAGGGGGCTACGGTTGATTTTAAAAACTGCAGATTTGTGGTTTACAGCATCTGTCTGTGGATCCCAAAGTTTTAGCTCTCTGAATGGCTTAAATGAAGATTATTTCAAAAATGACTCCTTTGTCCCCTGCGACCCAATAGGATAAAGCGGGTTTGAAAATGGATGAATGGATGATTCCTTTGTCAAATGGAGTGTGACAATAAGTGGTTCTTCATGTGTTTTGTTTCGATTAATATATCATGCACTGCATACAGCAGGGGTCTCCATCTTCAGTCCTGGAGAGATACTCTTCTGTAGGTTTTCTGTTCTTCCTGGCTTCTGATATACATTAGAGTTTAGTATTCTGGTGGCCTGGGGGCAGAAGCTCTTGTTAAATCTGGTTGTTCTGCAGTGCAAACTGCGGTAACGTTTACCAGAGGGCAGAAGTTCAAACAGCTCACGTGCCGGTGGATCTTTTATGATCTTAATGGATCTGTTCCGGTGACGTGAGTAGTGTAGTTCTTGAACAGACGGGAGAGATGTGCCGACGATTTTCTCCGCCGTCCTCACCACTCTCTGAAGTGTCTTCTGTTCAGCGCAGTGCAGCTACCGTACCAGACTGAGATGCTGCTGGTCAGTATGCTCTCTACAGTGTCTGTGTAGAAAGGTGTGAGGACAGGAGAGGGGAGCTTTGCTCTTTTCAGCCTTCGGAGAAAAATGAAGTCGCTGTTGTGGCCTCTTCACAAGAGACGTGCTGTTTGTGGTCCATGTCAGGTCATCCGTGATGTGCACTCCCAGAAACTTGGTGCTTCTCACTGACTCCACACTGTTACCATGCACTGTAAGCGGCCGGTGTGGCATGTGCTTTCTTCCTAAGTCAAGGGTGATCTCTTTTGTTTTGTTGACATTCAGTTGCCAGGTTGTTTTGAGTTGGTTAACTTCCTCCCTATATGTGGTGCCGTCATCATTACTGATGAGTCGCGTCGCCTGCAAATTATGAAATATGAAATATGATGGGAATCCCCCAGCGCTGCACTATGCAGTTTGATTTTGGTGTCTGGATAGAGGATAGATAGTGTGGAAATATCACACTGTTCACATTTAGCATCAGTCCAGCATGCCACCGCACTGCATGATGGGAATCCCCCAGTGTTACACTATGGAGTTTGATAGGTATATAAAAAGGATAGATAGTGTGGAAATATTACACTGTTCACAAGCTAATGCAACAAATTGGCTAACTGTGTATTCTAAAACAAAATCTGAATTATTTATTGGTGATTTCATGAATCCCCCCCGCAATTAATAATATTTAAGATGTTTATACATATATTTAGGAAAAATATGGCACGGATAATTTGCACTAAAGAGCTACACCTCTTTACTACTGTATGTGTAATACTACATATGTAACATAACAGAATGGAGGCTCAGTGTGTCAGTTTGAAGTAAAAGTGCTGAGTACTCGATATTATGTATTTATCTATGTATCTGCTTACCCTTCATGTACACAGAGGCCCCAGCAGCAATCTGGTCTGGATCAGCACAAAAATGGAGGAGGAGAGAGGAAAAAGAAGAGCTGCTTCTGAACTGCGCCCCCCTGTGGAGTGTAAAAGAAAGAGCACTGAGAGGTAACAGTGTTACAACCACTAGCATGCATGTCTCTCTGGGTCTATAGTCAGGCCATAACATAAAGTAAACTGGGCTCCTAGCTAGGGCTGGCTCAGTGGGCAGCACTTTATTATGTGTAGCTTAATAAAAAGACCTCGCCATCTTCTTTCTTCTCCTTTTTCTTCCATAGTTAGCCAATTCTTTTATACTGGAGGCAAGCAACAGATCATCCATCCTATCCAAAATGGCCACATAACAAAACTAAACAAATAAACTGTTAATAAGTGACATCAGCAAAGTCTAGTTATGGAGGTTTTTAACAATGATACTAAACCTTTTATATACAGTAGAAATCCAATTTTTAGGCGAGAATTTATTTCACATCATAGGTTGACTGTAAATAATCCTGTTTACATCAAGATGTGGTCAGATGTGGGCTGACCAGCTCTGTCCTATGGTCATCCTACATCTGAACCCCCTTCAGTGCTTACCAGCCCCGCCTTGGAGCCCATGTCCACACCCACCAGGACCAGCCGGTGAGCACTGTGAGGCTCACATTCTTTGACTTTTCCAGTGCATTCAATACCATCAGGCCCACTCTCCTTGGTGAGAAGCTGACATCGATGCAGGTGGATGCCTCTAGTGTCCTGGATTGTGGACTACCTGACAGAAAGATGCTGTATGTCTAACGTGCTGGTCAGCAATCCCCAAGGGATTGTCCTCTCTCCCTTCCTATTCACCCTCTACACCACGGACTTCAGCCACTGCACAGAAACTTGCCATCTTCAGACGCTTTCCGATGATTCTGCAGTGCATCAGAGGTGGTGATGAGACGGAGTACCAGGCTGTGGCCTGTTGTTATGTGGTGCGAGAAGAATCATCTGCAGCTGAACATGACAAAGACAAAGGAATTGACTGTGGAGTTTAGGAGGACCAGAAACATAGTGGACATAGTGGAGGACTAGAAATACCTCGGAGTACACATCGACAATAAACTGGACTGGGTTAAAAACACAACGTCACTGTACAAAAAGGGCCAGAGCCGCCTCTATTTTCTGAGGAGGCTGAGGTCCTTTAACATCTGTCAGACTATGCTCAGGATTTTCTATGAGTCTGTTGTGGCCAGTGTCATACTCTACGCTGTTGGCTGAGAGTAGTGGATGCCAACAGACTCAAACTGATTCACAAGGCCAGTAACATTGTAGGGATGGAGCTGCACTCCCTTAAGGTGGTGTTGGTAAGATGGATGCTGTCCAAGCTAAGGACAATGCTAGACAATTTCTCCCACCCACCCACTGCATGACGTGTTGGCCAGTCACAGGAGCACATTCAGTGAGAGGCTAAGACAACCCAAATGCTCCACTGAACGACACAGGAAATCATTCCTGTCTCCACATAAGCACAAGTATCACACTACACTACAAGTATATATCTTCAATTGAACCCCATGTATAGTTAATTTCTTCAATATATTAGAAAATTGACACAATCACTGGGAGGGATGAAGGCAGGCAGGCGAGGTAAACGGGTTTATGTTAGATGGACAGGGCAGACTGCGACTCACATCAATGACGCATATGGGGAAACTAACTTGAATGCAAACTAAATACACACGACAAGGCGAAAATAACAGGCAACAGGTGATCACAATCAGGAATTAACACAAGGTAATGAGGGGGGTGTGGCACACAGGAGGATAGGACAATCAAGTCATGACAGAAACCCCCCCCCCCCCAAAGGCGCACACTCTGGCCCGGAGAGAGTGTAGACGAGACCAGGTACACAGAACCTGAAAAACAAGACCAAAACATCAACGGGAGACTGGGAACAGAACAAAAACACAAAACAAGCACAAGGGCAACAACCAAGACAACATCCGACACAAGATGGGAAACGCATACAGGCAGACCAGGAAGTTAGACACAGGGGGAACACCAACAGGCAGAACAAAAGGGCCAGGAGTGAACGGAGGCATGACAGGAGGACGAGGAGCCGATACAGGAGACACTGAGGGACGAGGAGGAAATACAGAAGGCCAAACGGAATGGTTGGGGGACAAAGGGGAGCCTGAGGGAGCCACGGCGAGCAACCGCAGGGGCCACAGGCGACCGGCAGGCAGGAGCAGGAGGGGACCATGAAGGGGGCAAGGAGACAGGCCGAGGGACAGATGAATAGGACGTGGAGGGGGTTGGAGGGGGCACCAGGGGAGGCGAGGAGGGAGTCGGAGGGGAACCCGACGCCGGTAAGAAGGGAGGCACAGCCAGAGCCAGCGAAGGCACAGTAGTCCGAAGAGGTGGAGGAGGAGGACCCAAAAGCATCTAAGGAATCGAGCCCAGGGAACTCGCATGAGACCGATGAGGTGTCGGAGGCAGGACCGAGGACCATCAACAAGGCATTGGAAGGGGACCCGCAGGTGACTGCCGAACTGGAACCGGAGAACCCGCAGGCAGCTGCCGAGCCTGGGAGAGCGAGGGTGAGCCAGGGGACAGGGCGGATGGGACCCAACCCCTGCCTTTTCGGGACACAAAAAGGCGGGGTTCAGGCTGGGAACGACCAGATGAGACATTAGGGAGGTCCCTGAGGGGTCCCACTCGAGCTCCTCCCCCTCCAAGGAGAAAGGACACAGAGGACATGGACTGTGGTCATGGGCACCAGGGCAGGAGTCACAGGGGCAGGAGTCACAGGGTCAGGAGCCACAGGTGTGGGCGGGACCTCGGGTGCAACAGCAGCCGAAGCCGGGGCCTTAGGCAGAGCCGCTCCAGGCGGAACAGGGAGCTTGGGCGGAGCCACTGCAGGTGGAGCAGGGAGTTCGGGCAGAGCAGGAGCAGCTACAGCAGGAGCCATGGGGAAAACCACAGCAGGAGCCTCGGGTGCAGCCGCAAGTGGAGGCGGGGCTGCAGGTGGCACTGGGACCTCGGGCACAGGCAGATCCGCAGCAGGGAGCTTGGGTGGTGCAGCAGGTGCAGCAGGGTACTTGAGCAGTGCACCAGTGACCGCCGATTCGGGTCCAGCAGAGGGCACCGCAGGGGCCACTAATTTGGATCCAGAAGGGGGCGCCACAGGGACCACCAACTCAGGGCCAGCAGGTGAGGCTGCAGCCGGAGTCTCACTGGGTAGCACGGTAGCTGCTGAGACAAGCAGGTTGGGATCAGGCGGGACAGTCAGATCAAGCAGGACAGGTGCCGGCAAGACAAGCGGGACAGGCAGATCAGGCATGTTAAACACCGGTGGAACATGCAGGACTGGCAAAACAAGGACAGGCAGGTCAGGGACATCTATGATAGCATCCCACACGGCCCTAGACCCTCTATTAGCCAGCCGTGCCTCCCAGTAGTGGCACGCTGCTAGAGGCGGCAGCTCTGTGATGGCGATGCGGGCTTTTAATACTTGCTGAAGAGGTGATTCTCAGGAAGATGCTCGGTGCTTCCTCTGGCCTCTTCTCCTTATGCTTCTCTCTCTTCTTCCTCCGGCTCGCGGCTGTCGGTGGAGATAGCTCCGTCTCCAGGAGGATGGGTGGCAGGTTTTCAGCCTCTGCAGTGCATAGCGCAACCAGCTGAAGCCTCCATTCAGTCAAGCGCTGCAGCAGCAACCGGAGGTTTTATGAGGTGCACATTCTCGGGCGGGACTTCTCCTTCAGGTCCCGCTCCAGCTGTCCAGCTCCAGCACCTTGGGGTCTTCGCAGACCTCGGGTAAACCACCTCCTGCAGCAAACCGACGCGTTGCCGCTCAGCTTGCAGGGGTGTGTCTCCTATGAAGAAATCCGTCATTCTATCACAATCGCTGGGAAGGACGAAGGCAGGCAGGCGAGGATGCAGACATAAACGGGCTTGTTTTAGATAGACAGGGCAGATGGCGACGCACATCAATGATGGATCTGGGGAAACTAACTCGGACGCAGACAAAATACACAAGACAAGCCGAAAATAACAGGCAACAGGTGATCACTATCAGGAATTAACACCAGCTAACGAGGGGGGTGTGGCACACTGGAGGATGGTTTGTATATAGTTTTGTTTGTATATTGAGTTCCTTGTATTTGTAATTTATGGTAATTTTCTTTCTTTCCGGGAGCAACTGTATATACATAATTTCCTCAGGGGTCAATAAAGTATTCTGAATCTGAATGAATCTGAATCTTAATAAACAGCAGTGTGATGCCGTCCCCATTGTATGAATTATATTTATACCTTGAAGGTTTGTTTCCTCTCACTACCCACAGTGTCCCGACGAAGAGAGCAGTCTCCCCTGTACCCAGCTGTGTTTCCCTGAGGAGTGACTGGTCAATGGAGCCCCCAATCGCCCTCAGAGAGGGACCTTTTCATATAAATCAAAGGTAAATGTGCATTTAAGCGAACACTGTTTAAAACACTCAGACTCTCAGTCACAAGCCACAGAGACACATACAATCTATGAAGAAGGAACACATTTATAATGAATGGACTAATTTTTGCCTTTAACAAATTCCATGGCGTTTGAGAATTTAAACAAAGGTTTTTTTGTATTCTATATAAACAACATTTGATATTATTTACATAAAATACAGACAAAACTAAAGATAGTGCCCCCCTGAAGCCTTGGTTGGGTTATTGACCCAGCAAATTAACAATGAGGGCCCCTGCATATAGAGCTCATGCTGACCACGTGGGTCCCTGGGGCCCTTTCCACATACACACGTGGACAAAATTGTTGGTACCCTTCAGTCAATGAAAGAAAAACTCACAATGGTCACAGAAATAAC
>JAODKF010000100.1:14290-28509 GCA_026779585.1 Mormyrus proboscirostris
AAACGTGGGCATGAACAGACCCCACGCGTACAGTATATCAGAGCATACGTGGGCATGAACAGACCCCTTCTGAACTGCAAATGTCAATGGAAAGGCACTATCCTAGCATGTTACCATGGGCCAACGCTTTGATACGGGTCTTCTTACTAAAAGTGAAACTGTGAAAAAGTGAAAGAAAAGGGTTAATGCAGGGAAAAAGTCCAGGAGCTGAGTCTGGATGGCCGATACAGCCAAAGAAGCCGGAGCCAGAGACAGCTGGTGCAGAGTTTGGGCCTGACCCTTGTTAGAACTGAAATGCTTTCCCAGAACTGCATATGTGTGGGGAGTTAATGCATGGCTAGGTGTGAAACAGACAGATTAAGGCTCTCTGTCTTACTGCAATGTCCCACCCCAGCCACACAAGTTAGGAGCTCACATTCAGCAGTCAGTGAAAGTGGTGACCGGTTTTATAAATCTGCGCCTCAGATTTATGGCCCAGATATAATGGTGTTTCTAAAAGCTAATGTGGAACATATTCAGTGCGTGAAGCTGCCCGTCTCACTCTCAGCCTCTTTTTGACAGCATGATGTCCGCTTTCATTCCAGGAGCAGAATGAAGCTCCGCTCAGCCCCAGGATTTTGAAGGAGATTTTGTTTTCAGTCATCCTGTCCCTATTTTTTACTTCGATAGCAGATCTCTGTTTGCACTGAACCAGTAAGTGCTATAAAAACAATAGAATAACATAGCAATTAAACTGAAAAGGACATATTAGCCTACAGCTAAAAAACTCTTAGGACATATTGGGGGAGGGTAATGCTCTCTGAATTTTAATGCACTAAAATTACCAGCCCATAGCAACTCAAAGACCCTCTGATCTCTTCTCTCATCATGTAACAAAAGCTCTGGATTAATCTCATTTAAAAATATGGAAGGCAGCAATTCTGCACGGTAAATCCTGCTGTACAGTTCCACACTGGTGCTTTTGTATGCACCTGCACAAAAGATGCCAGGCAGGGGCCGGTCAGGCCCGCTTGCACAACAGGACAGAACCCGACCCAGGCTAGCCGACGGAGCGGAACCGCAACAATAGCCTGGCAGAGGGATCAGGCTTCAGGCAGCGAGCAATCACAATGCCCCCCTGCCCCATGGAGGCTTCCGGAGGTTCTGAAGCGTTTGCCTGGCTACAGGTAAAAACAACGCCGGGGCTGACTCCTATTGTCTGCCTTTCACACAGCGGCTTGTGATCCGGAGCCAGAGCAGGAATACATATTTGTTCCTGAGATTAAAGTCAAGAGGGAAGGAAACACAGAGCGGTTAATTGGCCGGCGCGCTTCAGCGGCGTTGTTATGGCTGCAGCGGAATGTGTCCGAGCCCCGGCCCGAATCCACACAGGCAGAAAAATGGGAAGCGATTTTAATTTGGCCTTTTGCTGCACCGCCATGCAGGAAGCAGCCACTGAAATCCTTAGGGTTAACATTGTTTGTGAAACTGGATTACAAATAGGTAATCCAAGTTAGATTTTTCAGTCAAGTATCTTAGTGTAGGATATGACATCATGAGGTTGGTTGGTTTGGGATTCCTACATTAGGTCGCATTAACTTGTAGCCACTTTTTGTAAAGACACGAAACCTTTGCAGTCTCAAAGTGATCTAGCATCAAAGATGTGTGGTTCAAACTAGAAATTTCACTAGAGTTATGTTGTTTTATTAGCCCTGGTGTGTGACCACACAGTCTAGCAAACTGGCAATATCACGAATTTGCTAAGTAACTAAGTAGCAGGTCTGCTAGCTTCCAAATTGATGGAGTTGCTTTTATCAGCCAGACTTGTGCCCTGTGATGGGTTACTGCACCATCCTGGGCTGTTCCCTGCCCTGTGATGGGTTACTGCACCATCCTGGGCTGTTCCCTGCCTTGCACATGTAGCCTCCAGGATAAGTTCCAGATCCTGAATAGACTAAGTAGTTTCAAACAATGGATGGATATAGTATGCTCTGAAATAATAATTATAATACTAGTAATAGTAATAATATTACTATTACTAATTATTACTAATGTGATCCAAATAATGGTTTTTGCTGGTTTTAGGTTACGTGTCGTCTCCAAGTTTCAGCGATCTTTTGGCAAGGCCCAAAAACATAATGTTTAAATGTTGGTATTAATGAAAGAGTCTACTTTCGCGAAATCGCTAATTTAAGTTGATGGTAATATCCACAGTTGCTGACTAGCTGATTAAAGAAGTTCCTTCAGTTTGGAAGCTAGTAGGACGGCTAGTTAGACAGCAAACTCCATATCGGCAGCTTGATATGCTAGACAGAGGGGTGACACATCCGGACAAATAAAACACAATGCTAGTAACATTTCTAGATTGAACCACACATATTTGATATTAGATTACATAGCATGAAACCGGAAAGCGTTATTTTTTTATGGTAGCATAATATTAGACTTTGTTTCACAAACAGCTGGAAATTAGTTACCTAATTTATGAATTCTAATGAATTCTAAGCCAACCATCCTCATGACATCACAGTCCACCCTAGAACAAGATGGCGCTACACTTACCTAAAAAAAGTAATTTTGATTATTTATTATTTTTAAGCCAGTTTCACTGAGTGTTAAACCTATAAGGATTTTTAGAATGGGATCCATCTTGTACATTATGCTACAGTAAGTGGGGTGAATCCCAATACCAAGAAAGATCATACTTGTGGTCTTGGCAAGACCAATAATGCCAGCTTGCCTTCCAAAATTTAACTATGGGTACAAGGGACCACGGGACTGTGGTCATTCAATGAAGATGCAGCTGGTGTATCCTTAATATTTTCGATGGGGCAAGAACATCTGGGGATATTTACCATCCTCTGTACTTGTGTTCTTAGTATTGGAACCAGTCTTTGGCAATAGAAAATTACATGAAACAGGTTGTTACTCTCCAGTCTGTGGTTGGGACATATCAGGTGTGGGTAAAAAGGAACAAAACAAAATAAGGGGATATAAATAATGAAAACTAACCTGGTGCGTAAAAGCTGCTGCATACCCTTAACAGAAAGAGAATTCAAATAAAAGGCAAACACTAACGTAACTCCCTAACAAAAACACAGGGCAAAGACAGACATTCCATACTCTGTGCGTGTAAGGAACAAAAACACGAAATACAAATTTTAAGATGATACAATTAAGCCAAATCAAGCCAAAAAGAGGTAGTCAGTTCGAGCAAAAAGTCAAGACAAAGAGCAAGATCAAAATGTAACACAAATATCAGAAGCACAATAAGCTCTCTTACACAAAACAGTCCTCAAAAGGCAAAATGGCAAAACGATCCTTTTATTCATTTCACAAGCACAGGTGGTGTTCATCTTGTCATCAAGGAGACAAGAAGGAAGGTGTAAAACCTGGCATTGGATCCCTGGAGTATGGAATCTAAAACAAAAGTGCAGCTACAAACACACAGACCATAACACAGGTAAACAAGAACACAAATATGCTCAAGTAAGCATATTGAGGTTCACCCTAGATCTGTTGTTTCATGTCCACTTTAAATTTAAAACTGTACACCCCAATCATTAAGTCAGGGATGGCCAATCTTACCCGCAAAGGGCCGGTGTGTGTGCAGGTTTTTGGGATAACCTGTAGGTCAGCTGTTCAAACTCAGATGTGAGGACTCTTCAGCCAATCAGTCCTCCAATTAGTAATCTAGTTGCAGTGGTATAACCAGTTATTTAAAAACCTTCATAAGAGGAAAGTTGTTTTTCCTAAATGCCTCATGACCTCCATACTCTGGGAAGAGAGAGCAGGTTGGTAACACCTGGGGTCGTGTAGGGAAGTGTCTGGGGTAGCTGGATCCAGCCAAAACGCACGCATCAGACATTAAAACACACTGCAGATGAAAAAGAAATGCCCCCTCCCCCTGTGAGAAGCTACCATGTCCCATGTCAGGCTGTAGTACTTAGCATAAGGTGATACAACAGCACTGACGACAACAGCAATGGTACATGCCCCAGAGGCCAATGGCCTGCAGACAACCACAGCGGATTGTGCAGCGGTGTGGCTCCAGGACACACGCGCAGCCGTAAGCACATGCCGCACCCACACTACTCCAGACCTCAGACAGGACCCATCAGCCCATGTCTGTCTGACCCCAGGACATCGCTGGGGACACGTCTCTAAGCCCCCAGTTGTCAGGCTTTCCAGATACATGCTGTCAGCTATTGAATGGCGTTCAGTGCCAGTTATCATTTTTACATTGACCCTGAACGGTTCCAATATACATTTTAGGGAAAGGTTAGTTTCAGCCAAATCCTGGGACATTTCTATAACAGCTTGGAAGACTGAATCTGACATTTATTTTAGACATGCATGCCAACTCCCTTTTTATGTGGAATTAAAACAGTGTGAATGCTTTCAATCTAACCATAGGGAATGAGCCACAGGAATATAGATCATAAAACAAGCTGCATTGGTACAGTGCAGATTAAAGCAGCCATTTTAGGGTATGGAGTGCACTTTAGTAAAATGTATTTTTAGTAGTACTTGTCTAATGATATAATGGTTTTTCACTGGATTTCATTAATCCTGCAAAAATGTTATGAGAGAAAAAAAAAAATCATTGGTGTGATGTTATGATGGAAATAGACAATGTTGGAGTGAAAAAAACCTAGAGCATAAAAAGCATTTGGAGTTCTTGCAACAAATTATTGTTGTTGCTATTCCAGGGGGAATAATACTTTATTTTATGATAACTGGGATATGGTTTGGATATTTTTCTGAGGATTAATAAAATATTACACACTCCTCTCTGCTTAGTCATCCTCCTTGTTTTGGCCACTTTTGAGAAGACTGTTTAGTCTGCGTTCTACTTTCACATTTGCTTTGAAACACAGTGTCACCATCTGATAGTGACGGCTGTTCCACCTTGGATGTGATGTCAACCTGGAGGTAAACAGGTGAGTTTTAGGGATGCTAACAACTGTCTGGAAGAAACAGGAAGCTCTCCAGCTGCTCTATATGCCATGGACGTATTGAGGAAGACTAACATCACGGTTTTGCCTCAAATAATGTATTATATTGAACTGTACTAACAGGCAAGAGCATTTCACAGCATTCGAGGTAGATTTCAGCAAAATCAGCCAAAATTTTACAACAGCAGTGTTGAAATACTGGTGGATCAAACATTCTAGGGGTTTATTGTGGACACACAATTTCATGCTATTCTCGTTTAAAGGTTTGATTCTGAGCAGTTACTGGATTTTCATAGCAAAATGCTAGTTGTGAAGGACTGTAGTGCAATAAGGTCCCTTCCCTGCGTGGAGTAGTGTTACCACAAAGGTGCTGTGGTCACTCTCACTCTTCAGAGGACAGCCAGCCACCTTTGTCATGCACGACTCTCCATGAATAGGGTTAGGCTCTTCAGACCTTGAGAAAAAAAAATAAGGGCTTGGGTCTCAACTTTAAATCAGGGGTGAAAATCAAATACAGCTTGCTTGGGATCTTAAAAAGGTAAATGAATCGGAGTGTCACCACCTGAAACTTATAGCTTTGCGGTTGCTTTCATCTTCCAGAAATCCTACCCTAAACCCAAATAAAGAGTGTGAAGTGATTCCCTCCCTATTGTGACAAACTACTCATTTTAAAGGATGACATCAGGACTCCATGGTTAGCACTGCAATGCTGTATGGTAGGAGATGTTCTTTTGGGCTTACTAATTACTGTATCTCCTATGTTGTGAGTGATAACTTTAGACATCTGTCTGAGTAGTTGCGCAATTTGCTATAAATTAGAGTCCTCTAATATATATTAGGTTTGTGGTTCTGGACCAGCAAGTTTCTACTGTAGTGGGAGATGCGCCTGTCCAGGAGAGCACACCGTCTGCGCACTCCCGGCTACAGGAGCCGTCCTGGGAGATATACCTATCCATTGTTCTCCTACAACCAAACCAACCATTTCCTCTTATTGGACAGGCTAATGTCATGGTGTTAGTTTCAAACTATGCAGATTTTGACCAGATGAATTCAGTGCATCCAGAACCCCTTCCAGAGCCTTCAACACTGTTCCCCACTCACCTCACCCCCCAGACGTGCTAGTGTGCATGTGCAGAGAGGAGGTGGAGAGCTGCCGGGCCTTTTATTGCAAACCACTTTCAAGAACACCAGACTGGTGCGGATAATGAAGCTCATGCAAAAGCCAGGATTGTTGCCAACCAATTGCCGTAGACTCAGAGTCCATCAGACATAAGGCATTTTTTTGGCTCACTGAGGATCACAGAAATAACTGAGGAGCACTGATGCTAATTTGCATATGCACAGCAGTGGGACACTTTAAACCTCTGACAGGTTCAGTGAGATAGCAGAAGTCAGCATGAAAAAGTATGTGACATTACACCAGGGGCAGCTGCATTAACCATAAACAAATCGCCCTGTCTTTGTAGATTAAAGTGGCATTGCGCATAAACTGCAAGAATATCAATTTTTGCATCCAAAGCAAGGGTTTGATATGCAGTGTTTCTGGGGAAATGTCCAAAAGCAATGGCATATGAAGTACTGGCTGGACTTGCACTCACAGGGGTCAAAACTGTCCCTCAGGCAGTCAGTTTAAAACAGGACCTATTGATTCCCATCCATTGATTCCAATATCCAGACCATATCCCAGTTATCATAAAATAAAGTATTATTCCACCTGGAATAGCAACAACAATAATTTGTTGCAAGAACTCCAAATACTTTTTATGCTCTAGGTTTTTTTCACTCCAACATTGTCTATTTCCATCATAACATCACACCAATGATTTTCGAATCAATAAAGTGACATCTTTGTTTTTGCGTGTGCACGTCATTGAGTCTTTGTTGTTTTGTGCGCATGCGGGCCAGTTCAGTATAGTGAACCATTCACACTGAAATGTGACATTGCCCAAATTAAATAGTAATGTGCACAGGCAAACAGAAAATGCGATCTCAGCAGGAAATCAGAATTGAACATTAAGCCCTGCAGTGTGAACGTAGCCCATGATTCAGTTCAATCTATTTTTGTATCCACAATAGTTGATTGTAAGTGCTTGATAAGGGTATGTGTCACAATCTATTTTTACAGTCAAACAGTATGCCAAGATGGTAAGGTATATTTGTAATGTGCACATTGTACATTTTGTCTGATTATAAAGCCCACTAAAATGTTTTGAATTCATAGAATTTATCTATGGAATACTCTGTGAGGTGCATTGTGCAACACTTACTACACAGTAGTGAATAACTACACTGTGCCACAGTAACTACACAGCAATGAAAGTGTAAATACAGAGCAAACGAAACAATCTGGTGTTTTGAAGTGAGAAACTGAACATACAGCTTGTGTTTCTCTGCAAATGAAACTCTTTGAACCACATGAAAGACGTCAATCACACTTAAAACCTATTCATTATGTTTCATTAAAGGTTCAAAGCAAAGTCTCTGCCTTTTTATGGACAAGCCTCATTGAAAACATACAGGTTCTTAAAAGGGCCGGGTGGGGCAATGAGGTGGGAGGTGGGGTTCAAGAGTAGACATGCAGAAGATGACATTAAAAAAAAAAAAAAGACATCACATAAAACCAAGAAAGCTCTTCTCCAAATGGCTTCATGAAGTCACGCCTGTTTTTTTAAACATTCATAAAGAAGCTGGGAGCAAACTACACACCCAAGATACACAAACATGGAGCACTGTGACCAAATGCCCTGTGCCTCATAGTTCATTAATACCGGATGCATGTCAGAGACAGTGCAAAGACGTCACACACACTTCGGTCAGATCTGATACTGTCAAATGTTAACTGCTAATCACTCAATTTGCTTGATTGATTCTTTAAACAATAAGGACAAAAGCAGCCATGGACTTAAGACCATTGAAAGGAGGAGCTTTTCATTTTGTCATTCAGAATAAGTCAAAGTCTTGGCTTTGAAGCTGCTGCACCACACTAGTTGCATCACTCTAAGTGGTAGATGTTGTACCTTAGTAACCTCAGCTGCCCAAGTAAGTTCTATATAGTTTCTAACCAGAGCTATTTCAAACCCATCTGACTAGTCCGTGTGCAGATGAATATAAGGGCTTCTCGAGCCATTTGAGGAACAAAGTGCTGCCACCTGTCCTATTTCAGGGTCTCTATTATGGGTAAATCTGCAAGGGGCTTCCCCAGACAGGAGAAGAGGGAGAAAGAACTCAGAGATTCCTGTCCCTTAGCTCTTGGATCTTGAGGTAGACAGTTTATTTACAAGCCTGCATAGTCAACCGAAGACGACACAGGAAGGAGCTCTGACATGCTTCTCTCTCTTAACTCCCCTTGCCAGGTGTGTTGCTTTTGGTTAAGAAGGTAAAAGCAACTGTACCAGCAAAGATAAATCGGGCCAGATTTTTTTTTTTTTTTTTTTTTTTTTAAACAAAGAAATGAGGGTATTTGTAATTGTATGCAGCTGATCCCATAAGTTATGATTACAGTTGCTAATCAGAATTACTGCCTGACAGTCCCTTAATAAGACACAGAGCAGCCATCCTCAGCCATCAAGGCTGCCAGACATATTGTCTGCATTCAGCTTGGGGCCAGCCTTTGTGTCAATATTCTCCATGACTGTTTCAAAAGGCAGCACACATTGATTTCATTAAAAGAACAGTAAATCGACCGCAGTGTTCAGTCTGGTCAGCCTGCAGGTCATGTGACAGCGTGTTGAGGAGGTGCTGCACTGACGGGGCCTCGAAGCACTTAAATGCACCCCTGGCAGCAGCATCTGGCACAGATACAGTGGCATGATGTGAAATGGTTGCTACTTTCCAGAGTTCATTAGTTTACTTTCCACCTCTGCATGCGGCAGTCCTGTTAAGGTCCAGAAAGTACAAATCCAGATTAAAATTTTGTTTCAACCAACTAGTTGAGTAGACTGAATATGACTCTTTATGATCGACTGGTTGGTTGAAACAAAAACTTGGTCTGGATTTGTACTTTCTGAACCCGGACCTTCCACCTCTAGCCAGATGCACGGTGGATGTGGCACTGTGTGGTAATAGGATCACGCTCATTGGTTAATGCTGCCAATTCAATGCTTCTATGCCTTGGACAGACTTTTTCAAATGTTTCCCTGGAGAATCACCCTAATAACAGCAACCGACTTTGGTCCATGTGGAAGTTAAACATACAAGAAGGATTCACTCCTATGTTCTTTCCCCCTGGTGGCAGAGCTCCTCCCATTGTTAAACAAGGACAGATTAAAACACGTGGTTGGTGCATCTGTCCACCCTAAAGCTGCATTCACAGGGATCCGTGGACAGGTGCTTTATAGTAAATGGATTTGCACTCATGATGCCAAACATCCAACATATCAGAGGGCAAAACACTCATATATGACAGAGGTTACAGTGGTTAGAATTCTTAATGTAATGGTTCTAAAACTGCTTGTAACACCACCTGCGAACTTGGGGATCCAGAAGCTGAGCAAACAGGTTATAATGACAAAAGGCAGGAGTTGTGCTCAGCTACAAAGGTAGGGGTGAAAAAGCCAGTAGGTCAATTCGGGGGGGGGGGGGGGCAATTACAAATGCAGACACTGGGATTACAGGACACACACTCACCTCAAGAGGGTGAAGGAATCATATACTAACTGGGCTGGAAAGAGGATGGGTACACAGACAAATCTGCACAGAAGGGTGGTCGGTCAGTCACTCTGGAAAAAGCAGGGAGGGGAGCCACTCAGCTAGTTCTTATAAGACACTCATACTTCACAGTGAGTTTAAGTAACCTCCTTGATTAACGAGCAATCAGCCGCAGCTGTCAATATTCAAGCAAGGCAGACCAGGTGAGGGGGTGTGGCTGAGGAAATGGGGCGTGGCTGCAGGGAGGGGGCATGGCTGTGGTGGAGGCTCAGACTGGAAAAAAAGTAAAACAAGCATTAAAAAAACACTCCTTAGCTTTCCAAATATAAATTAAGTCCAGTCAGATTGTCTTCAGGAAATTTATTGTATTTTGCGGAGCTATTGTCATTATATCAGTGTATCTGCTTTCAAGAATGAGCTGGATAATACCAATAGTTCTTGGAAATGACTACACTCTATGATTCTCTCAAAGGCCCACTCTCATTCTGCATGTTCCTGATGTTTAAATTCTCCATTGTAAGGCCCCGGATGGCTCAGCACCGCCAAGTCAGTAATGACTTCCACACTGTGCCATGCCAGCATGCCATGGGTGTTTAGCACACAGCGTGGGACCCTCAGCATTCCTGAGCCGGCCAGACTCACAGGTGCTGCATTCCAAACTGCTGGAGCAGAACCCCAGACGTGCAGGGAAGCCTGTGCTGAAAGGCAGCATGTTTCCAGAATGATCTGCATCATTTCTCCAAGACAGGCACAGTACAGCATGCCATGCAAAGATAAAACAGAGAAAGTGTAAGTCGAGTGACAGGAGTCTGATGCAGGCTGCAGTTAGTTTGATTGGATGCATGATAAACGTAGATATAAGTACAGGACAGAGAAGCAGAAAATCATTCATGTTTTTATGTTTATCCCTAAAACTGCAATAAATGCTATTCTAGCGACCCACAATTCAATTTTTATATAACGCCTTTAACAAGAGTCACTCCAAGGCACATTACATGGGTGTGAAGTGATAAATTAAACATCATTAAAATAGAATAATACAAAAACAGGGGAAGGAAAGAAAGAAAGAAAGAAAGAAAGAAAGAAAGAAAGAAAGAAAGAAAGAAAAAGAAAATACAAGCTGACTACAGAGGAGAGGAACCAAAAACTCCAAAGCAGTGAGAAAATAAAAACACTGGGGTCAACTCAGGAAAGTAGCAAACATTTCACATCATGGTCAACTGGTTGGCCACCTCCCCCCCACTCTGGGGATGCTGACATTATTGAAAACCGAAAGAATGGGCTTGACTGCTAAAAGCAAAGTGTAAACTGCATTATGTCAGGCCAAAGTCCGTCAATAAGTCAGTTCCCCACGCTGATGATCGTTTTTTGGCTCTTGGCAAACAGCTCTAACTAATGTATCTCTCCAAAACCTTAGGGATTCCACTCAAAGACTAGAGTTTAATTTTTGAAACAAGGTCATTCAAAAGCACTTATGGGTCCCATCATGAAAGATGCTGCGATCTCTCTGCAGACCATAGTCACATCTGCTGATGGGGTCCTTTATGTGCAGATCAGTGGTCATGTTGTTTCAGACGGATCTGCATGGAAGGAGGAGACTTCCCAGATTTTCTTAGATCACAGATCTTATACAGACAAGACTTGCGCTGCCTGGCATTTCCTGGGTAGAAAACCAGGAATCTGGTTTAGAATTATCCTTGATGGGAATGTGAACACTTTCCATCCACCCCCACAAATGTGGCATTGATTTATAAGTTCAAGTTATCGGAAAATCGACAGGACAACAGAAGACACAAATGAACACAACGCCTGCTTTTTAGAGAGACACAATGAGTGTTTAGCCAACAAAAGGCCTGTCTCATTGCAACTCAATGAATCAAGCATAGTCTTTTAAAATTAGCTCTGGGTTCTGCTCGTATCATGTTTCATTTTCAGTTAATTCACCCAGTTCTTAATTCCAAAACTGGGGAAATAAAAGTGCAAAGTTTGTAATAAAATGTTTTATATTAGTATGGATATAACACACTGTTACTCTAGCATGATGGCAAAAGCAGCAGTTTCTGACTGTTCAGCTTGCAGTGTCGTAGAACTTGGAAAATAAGGTACATGCATCAGAAAGTATCTAAACACAAAAGTGATACATCTTTATACAGTAACCAAAAATGATATTTCAGGTTCTAGGTTAGATTTGGCTTTTTGGGTTTTAAAGGCTGAATTCCGTGCTCCTTACTTCCTTATAATACAAAAGAAATCATGCTTTATTTGCCATTTGTACAGGAACATCTTAGTTTTCACATATCCTGTCGTGTTCTCCTTGATAAGGCACACAAACAAACAGAGTTGAGAGCATGACTTGGGGTCCAAGCACGGAGAGAGCCACTCATCCAATGCCCCTAGACCACAGGATGCAAACCAGCAACCTTCTGGTCACAGACACATAGGTTCACCCCACTGAGCCACAGTACCCCCAGCAGGAGCCACATGGGGTGGGGGGGCAGCTATATGGTGTTCAGGAGGATTAAAAGAGGAGGCTGGGTGGCCTTTATGCCAGGGTGGATTTGGACCGGCATTGTTGTGTGACCAGAGCAAAGCTCTCAGTGGCAGCCACCATGTTTATGTGGTCGGGCTGCAGACAGAGACTGATGGCTGTGTGGAGAAAACCAAACACCACAGTGCTGTGGGAGGTCTGTGTATCAGACACTAATTAGGTTTAAGAAAATACCAGCTGGCATTTGGAAATTATATTAAAGGGTCTGAAAAAAACATGAAAAATAAAGATTTAAACAGCTATAGTGAGTCTGTCATGGTGTCATCTACCATGAATGATAGAAACTGAAACAGGAAGACAGGATCTATCCAGGACCTTAAACATCTATCCAAATGTTCTTTCTTAGCTTTGTGAAAAAAGCACAAAGACTAAGCTGTTCAAAAATGCAGAATCAGCCCAAAAATTCATCCATTCATCAATCCTTCCATCTATTCATCCATTCATCTTGTAATTGGTGACCTACTGCAGGATTCCTACAGTATGCGCTTGGCACCCATATCAAGAAGCACAGGACACAAGGAAGGGGACATCTTGGGGTGCTATTAAGAGAGCAATTTCACTAATAGGTTTACTTACTTAAAGCTTTGTGTACCTTATATCACTTATTTGTATTATACAAATTGATGAGTCTGATTTCATTGTAAACAGCACATAAATGCTGTATGATACTGAGAGACTTAAATCCCAGAACAGCCGCTGTGTAAATGCAGCCCTTTAAACAGTAAGGACCTGCTCTGCTCTGTTCACCAGAGCCAGTAGGACCTAAGGACCGTGATGGCTGTCCCTGCAGGAGGTCCATCAAGCATCATGGTAAAAGGAACATACTTATCAAGTATATAAATCAGCATGTCACTTTAAGCAGCCAGAAGAAAGGCCCCCAATGGTCTGAAATGCTCTGAGAGGTTCAGCAGTGTCCGAAACCTTCATTACCCCCTTTTCTTTGTTATAGTGGGACGGTCCAGGACTGGTGATATTGGTATGTGCCTTAAGAGACTCCACATATTCACAGGGCATGTTTACAGCGAATCAATATCCGTCTTTGGCATCTCTCACTTGTAAGCCGTGGTGGTGTGGAGGCTGTTCCCGGGCTCTTATTTATACACCCCCCACCACATGAGGGGCTGGCCACCATCTGTTTCTCCTTGGGGCTGTGGTCCCGATCCCAGAGTCCCACATCAAAGCCCTGCATGTCTCATCCAGAGGAGGGAGAAGAGCAGCGATTTGGGAGACATTCTCCCATGTTCCCGCAAGCCTGGCCCCCTACTCATGGAGGGAAAAACAAGGGAGGCCACCATTCCAATGCACTGAGAAACCATCAATCTCTGGAGCGGCCAGTATGCACATCCCAGACAGGGCGTCCCTTTAATTAGAAATACGTCATTATGCCAAAGTTCCCTTTACTGAGAAACTAACATATCTGGTGTAAATTCATGCAATACTACTTACTGGAAAGTAGTAGCTGATTGACATACAGGTACTTTACAAAGCAGGTAACCTTAGCTAACTGGAGCTGTGTGTCGAATGTCCTCCTCGTGTTGTGCAGGATTCCTCCTGCAATTCCATGTATATATGAGTACTGTGATGCCCTGGCATCCCTTCCTGGGTGTCCCCCACCTTGTGCCCTGTGTTGCCTGGGAGAGGCTCCAGGTGCCCCAGCTGAGGATAAGCACTTGGAAGATGATGAGCAGACATTTTCAGAATATAAAACCTCTTTAACTGCTACTTTTTCTCTCTATTGGCTTTGATGGCTACATTAGTCCAGTGTGTCGTTGGTGGACAGTGGTGTTCTCCTCTACCTCCTAGCTCTGGCCACAGCCAGATTACATTGGATCCAATCTCCCCTCTCCTCATCCTCCTGTGGGCCACCAGCTCCATCTCCCCTCTCCTCCTCCTCCTTGAGCCACCAGCTTCCTCTCTCCTCTCCACCTCCTCCACGGCCCCCACTGAGTTGTCGGTGTACCACGCAGTAATGCAGTACGTCAGCACGCTCTCGATGACCCTCTGAAGGGCTTACATAGCTCCCCTGCTTCTCAGGGTGGGACAGTGCAGTGTGGAGCGCAGTGATGATGGTGTTTTCAGGCTGTTTG
>JAODKF010000100.1:28609-47925 GCA_026779585.1 Mormyrus proboscirostris
CTCCAGGATGACAGTGTTAAAGGCAGAGCTGAAGTCTACAAAGAGCATCCTCACATAGCTCCCCTGCTTCTCAGGGTGGGACAGTGCAGTGTGGAGCGCAGTGATGATGGTGTTTTCAGGCTGTTTGCTCCAGGATGACAGTGTTAAAGGCAGAGCTGAAGTCTACAAAGAGCATCCTCACATAGCTCCCCTGCTTCTCAGGGTAGGACAGTGCAGTGTGGAGCCCAGTGATGATGGCATCTTCTGTGAGCCTGTTTGCTCTGTAGGCAAACTGCTGTGGGTCTAAGATGGCTGGCAGAGTGGCTTTGATATGCTGTTGGACCAACCTCCTGATGCACTTGCTAAAATGCTACATATTTATATCCACCTTATTTAAAAGCATCTTATTTCTGAGGACTCACTACTTACTTCAGTTGAGGCTCTTTAGGTTAAAGCATCAAACGCTACGTGAAGAACAATAGTTTTTTAGACAGGTGAGAAAGACAAATACTGACTCATGGATGATAGGAACAATATTTATACCCTGTAAACTGTAATGCAATGAAAAACTGTCATAGTATTCATAGGACCTGTCATTACAGGTCAAAATCAAGTTAAGTTGCTTGAGAATTATGAGAAGTCCAGCAGAAGGGAACGTCAGTGGAGAGTCAACTAAGAAAAGTGAGTGATGGAAAATCCTGCATAGCCCCATCGCAGCCACCAGACGCTGGATATGCCTGGAACCCCACTGTAACCCCAAAGCCTCTCTTACCTATCATGCTGGAATTGTGGGCGAGTTTGAGGTGAAGCTCTGGAAGGTACTGGGGGCTGAATGGGACTGAATCAGGAAAGCTTGCAGCTCTGGAAGGTACTGGGGGCTGAATGGGACTGAATCAGGAAAGCCTTCAGCTCTGGAAGGTACTGGGGGCTGAATGGGACTGAATCAGGAAAGCCTGCAGCTCTGGAAGGTACTGGGGGCTGAATGGGACTGAATCAGGAAAGCCTGCAGCTCTGCTCACCCCATTTCTGAGAGTGTGTATTGTTTTTACTCATACAGCAAAAATTTCCTGCATCTCTCACTTCCAGAAGAAGTTTGGAAAATCTTTAGGGGCTGTCTTGCACACAGAAATGCATTCAGGGGGGTTTCTAAAGACACAAAGACAACAGCCAAAAACACTCCCCCCCACCAGCGCTGTATTGGAATGCCCCTCTGGCAGTGACATTGGTCGCCCAGCTCTCAGTACATTTCTTGTGGTTTCTGAATCTGGCTTACTGGTCAACCTTTTCCAAGTAAGAACCTGGCATTTAAGACTTCATCAGTAGACTAAACCTTAAAATTTGCTATGTTTTATTGCCTATCATCCATGAGTCAGTATTTTTCTTTCTCACCTGTCTAAAAAACGATTGTTCTTCACATAGCGTTTGATGGTTTAACCTAAAGAGCCTCAACTGAACTAAGTAGTGAGTCCTCAGAAATAAGGTCTACCATTAAATGTAGATGGGGGATGATTTAAATATGTAGCATTTTAGCAAGTGCATCAGGAGGTTGGTTCAACCTGTAACATATGTAACCCAGGCAGAGACTCAAACCCAGGTCCCAGAGGTGTGAGGCAACAGTGCTAACCACTGCGCCACCATGTCCCATTTTTCAAAAATAGACACAAAATTCACCATTTGTAACACAGGTTGTCCAGCATTCAAAACATTGCACTTTGCATTCTTATTTTGAAGAAAGCTTGCACTTACAGAATCACAGAGACATTCCTTTAGATCATTCACACACAACATACCAATAGTTTCCCTGTATAGTTGGTCATACAACTTTTAGTTATAGTAATACAGAATATGTGATGTGTTTCCTCATGGTGCTACACATAATGTCACTGTAAAAGGACCAGCAAAGACAAAACTAGATACTAGGGAATCATTGAACAAATTGAAAATTGAAAGCAATTACCTACAAAAAAAATCTGACTGCAGTGCTCCTGACCTGCCTTACAAAAAAGCAAAAGAATTACAGGTCTCACTCATTACTATCAGCGCTGTCATGTGGATTTGGCCACAGTTTCTCATCTGCATCAAAATGAATGTTTTTCTAGCCAACCATCCTGAAATCCAGGCCTGACAGTGGTCTGCCGTGATGTCATTACATGCCTCATCCATGGCCTGGAGAAGAGGCATTTGTTGATGCTGGCGCCTATCATACACTTTCCACCTCCATGTGGAGAAGAATTCCTCAGTCAGAGTAAAGAAGGGAGAGTATGGAGGCAAGTACACTGTGGTGAATTGTGGATGGTCCAGAAACCATGCCTGATGGGACATTGTCCTACACAATAACACAGGTCATGCCAACAGCTCTACAGACCAAAGTTAGCTCAAGGAATGCAACAAAGCACTACACTGTATGAGCCAACACAAGGTTTGTGTCCCACCACACCATCCTCTGATATACCTTCAAACCATGATGTTGTTTGCCCCACGTTATCTGGGTACATCAATGGTTGCCCAGTGACCGTCGAAATTCCAACTTCTACTCCTTGTCTTGGCAATGTTCAAGCTGTCTTATCTGCAAAAGTCAGCATCCATGGCCATCACCCTCTAAATAAAGAGAATCACTGATTACAGTTAAATGATGGGGACTCTTTCACAAACAGGAATCATGAAACTAAACATTCCTGAACATAAACAATGATCAGTTGCTTTACTCTGTATGTATTTACTTATAGCTTCCACGTTGCTGAAGACGTCGTTATTGTCCAGGATGTGCTGTCTGATTTCTGTAAAGCAAATATCATTTCTGGCCTGGACCAAGTTGACCACAGCTCACTCTTGTTTGTTAGGAGTCTGCCCGTCTCCACTGCTTGGTATAGTCTCAATTCTGTAGGAAAAATTACAGGAGATACATGACTTTGGCTGGACGGTGGAATCGAAACGATATCTCGAGAAATGGAGAGACATATGTAGCCAGGCCATTCTGCAAAGTTAATGACACTGTCTTGTGGTGCAAGAATACAGGGGCAATAGTATGGGCTGCTCACTGTATGGAGATTTGCTATCATCAATTCCTTCCTTTTCACACACATACACGCACACACACACACATTACCATTATTACCAATTACCATTGCAAAACTCCCAAAAAAAAAGAGAAACACGGTATCAGGTAGAGAATATGAAATCGTTTTACTTTTAATTCCCATCCCATTCACCCAAGCCTTCACATCCATTTCTAAACAATAATAAAACAAGGCACATTTAAACAATATGTACATTTGCCCGCAATGCTCTTCCTCATGTATATTGCAGCTCTTACGGGGCAGGAGTACTCACACATCCAGGATGATGAGAAATCCCACGTCAAGCAAGCTGAATGGCCCACTACTTGGGCAGCGTTTGGGTTCAAAGCTGGCCATGGTCCCGCTAGCTTCCGCAGCTGGCACAGTTTAATTTCACTGATCTTAACTCCCCACGACTGTCCAACAACCGAGCAAAACCCCGATGAAGTTAGGATTAACTAAGGCTACGGTCCAAACTCCAAATCAGACCAGTTTGTGGTGCTACCCAGCTTTCCTCTGCTTCATCCTCGGAGAAGAACCCCGCACAGACTCTGCATCGATCCACCACCCGGCAGCTAACACCCATCCCGGGCTCTCTCCTTCTCCCCTGCTCTTTTACCCGCAATGCACACACCCCAAAACCACCTCTTCTCCGGGAACTTTCTCACACAGATGCAATCGGCCAAAACAAAAAAGCCCACCCTATTGCCCCTCAGAGCAATACAATTCATCAACTCTAGTGAACAAAAATGCCACAGAAATATATTCAGTGCATAATCAACTTGAAATAAATGGAAAAAAAAACATCTAAAACACCTACTCTGTGTGACACATTGCAATGCAGTGTACAGTCTTCTGACAACTAAGAGTGGCCTACAGTACTGTAATGTTCACTGTAGTACATGCTGAAGACTTATTGTTTGTCAATGTGGAAGGTTCTGATGACTGAGACCACAGTTGATCTTCTGAGGTTTGGTTGAATCATTCTAGCTTCCACTTATTCATACTCGTACAATTTCACAAGGTGAAATCAGTCATCAGCAACAAATTTTTGTCAGTGGGTCTTGCTATCCTTTTCATGATGTGAACATGGAATATTGTTCCTTAGTTTTCATAAAACTATGCTTTAAGTGGAATGCAGGACTTATCATTTTGAGCAATTGTATCAATTGATAGCTAGTTTACTGTAAATAAATGGAGAGACAGTCATCTCAAATGCAATGTCTAAACTCCATTTTGAAAAGGTTAATATGGTGATGTTAAGCTGTGTCATTTTCAACTGGTGATTTCAGGTCAATGAACAAATGATCTTTGGTTTTTGTGTGTTGTTCCCAAGCAACTGGAAGAAGAGTTTAGAAAAATGTGCATTTTGCTTCTAGTATTTTGAAAAATTACATCAAGGTTCTGAAACTAGTGCCAAAGCGATGGTAAAAAAATTGTAATACATATTCCAGTATTTAGTTTTATTCAGTTTTCATTGTCATCTGTTTTAATAACATCGTTCCACCTACGTGGAGTCGTACCTAAACCTAAAAGCCACCAGGTTCATGTGAGTTGTTTATATCTGTTCCAGCCATTTGAGAAGAACAACTCCAGTCATTTAGCACTTTGCATATAAGTAACTCAAAGGAAAACCCAAAGGAAATCTCATAGGAGCCATTTCACCATGTCCATGTTGTATTTAAAAATTATTTCCTTGGTGGCATTAATTGAAATGCAAACCGTTGTTTCTGTACTTTTCTGTAGTTTCTCGTATTGGTACAGACAAGTTTTCTTAGGTATAAAAGGTGTCTTATTATAATTTAGTAATCTTTAAACATTAGATCATTAGAGTACATCAGAGAAGCCGAACGGAATGAGTACAAATGGAGAAAATGCTAAACCCTTACTGCAAAGCAGACAGGCAGCGGGGTCTCGTACTAAAGGATAGAAAAAATGCCAATGAATGAGGGCGGATTTCACTGCTCACCAGCCGGACAGATGTGACACAGCATAACAAATCCCCCAGCCTCCTCCCCCCCAGCTCTTCGCATTTACTTATCCCTTTGTAGGGTTTGTTTGCCCAGCAGATAACACTCTCTGAAAGAGACTGGTCACAGCCTTAACCGTGAAGCACAGCTCCAAGGTTTCCACTGCAACAGAGGATGCTGGGAAAGCAAATACAAGAGCGGTGGATTGGATTCAAGATTCAAGATTTTTATGTCTCACATGCATGAATGTACTGGAATAACAGGAAGGAAATGAAATTACTGCAGACTGTGGGACAAACAAGGCAGGAGGATAACAGAATAAAAACAAAATAAATACTAAAAATATAGAAACATACAAAGTAAAAAATAAAGTTATAAGAAAATATTTTAAATGCAAGGTGCAGTTATAGCTTATTCGAGTTTTTAATCATTTGTGTCACTGATTCTAACAGCCTGGGGATAGAAGTTTCTCCTTGGCTCGTAAGGCTCCAGAGGTACCTAAGTGAGCCGAGCCACTGGAACGTAGGTGCTGAGTGTCCCTGATAATGCTGGACTTCTCTCAGCTTCCCCAAGCTCAAGGTATCTTCCAAGCAACCCTTTTGTATTTAGTGGGAATTGGGGTAACCCTACATGTTCAGTATACCCCAGTTTCCCATGGGAAATCCTGGAAAATCCTGGAATTTCACTGGAAATCCTGGAAAATCCTGGAATTTCACTGGAAATCCTGAAAGTCTCATCATCCCTTTCATTCAATTTCTGTCACTTCACAGAAGAGGAAGGTTACCTCACCATTGAAGCCACTGGAAAACTTGCAGCGTCCCACCACAATTCTCCACCCTCCCTAGGAAGCGGGGTGCAATTCCCAGCCTCAGCTTTTCCAGCCCATCTTGGAGAGATTTAATGAGGGAAGGGAATGTTTGGTTTATTGGTTCTTATTTCCTAGAGCTGAGATGCTTTGCTTGGTAAAAACTCGACATGAGCCTGACTGTCATTATCCTGCACCAGTGACAATGGCAGTAACATGCCACCATCCGGTCCCATATAGGTATGACAACACATTCAAAAACAATTCCAGAATCATGGTAGCAAAGCATGAAAATCACATCATTCACATGAGTTAAATAAGGATTACTGTCATCTGAGAAGTGACGTTTTCTAGATAGAGAATCCACACTGAAATACAAAGCAACATCATTTGAGGGAATTGGAGCCCCAGCAAGAGAACAGAGTTTGAGTTTTTCTGCTTCTATCAAACTGAGGATGATTCATTCATGACTGAATTCATCACAGCTTCCGGAAGGCACCATCTCATCCTGTGTAGACACGCGGTCACATGTATCACCAGACCGGCACAAGCACCATGTCTGATTGATGTGGCTCTTTATATAGGAGAAAAACAGTGAAGCGGAAACCTGCAGGAATGGAAAATGAAAAGGACGTTAAACACAGGAGAAGGAGAGAGTGTTTTCACACTTCGAAGTTAAGACAGACTTCCCACTGTAGTGGTAAGCTTGGGAGATCATTCTTGTGGATAATAGCCAGCTTCAGTAATGAATTTCAGTAATGAATTTCTTCTGAACACTTTATGCCACATTTTAAAATAAGTTAAAATAACAGAAATAAGGACATTGTGTTACATAAATAGAAGAATAATTTACGGAAATCTGAAGAAAAGCACCAAGATCAATTCCGTCATCTTTTGATCCTGGTCCACTAGTCAAGTCTCCTCCCACACGCCTCACTCTAAACGGCACACAGGATACGTCGCTATAACCTCGTGTCCTCGAGCAGGGAAATCCCCTGGCTGACGCGGCTGGCTGCAGTTACTTTGAGGTCAACCCGTAATGAAATAGCTGTTTGATCTCTGAGCAAAGACATCTTCCTCCCTCTTATGTTAAAAAAAAAGTTAAAATCTGATATGAAGGTGTATGTGCCAGCGCGTTATGAGAAGCCACCTGGCCTTAAAAATAGAGCTGCTATGTCACCTGCTACAGCGGAGTCATTAATAAATCGGGTCCAATAATACAAACTTTTAACAGATGCTGATCTTAGCCTGCCGAAGAAGCCTGGGTTTTAATGCTTTGTTCACTGTAATCTCTAAACGGCTTAATCCCAAGCATTTATCTAGTTTTATGTTGTGTATAATTGCATGCACAACTCCATACTAGCTAGCAGTAAATCTCTGCGGTCCAATTTACGTTGATTTCTTACGTTTACGTGTCAGCCCGTTAAAGGACACCCTGCACGCACAACGTTAAATTATTATTCTGTCTGTTATTTTCAACAATACTCAGTAGTTTGGGTAAAGTTAATTTGTTCAATTAACTATGAAATTCCACTAATTTGTAAACGTATACATCTAACAAGACAGTTATATGCACATGCGATCATATTATATCACGAGATCATTTCCATCACATTTTCAGTGGAACCTTGAAACATTGCGAAGAGGATTCCAGATGTGCCAACATATTATTTGAGGCTCAAGCACTACGATTTCCTGCCCCTTTTGATGTGAAGCTAATCCCTCGTTGAAGGTTTAGATTCAGGTTTCAATAACAGAAACTCTCTTCCATCAGTTTGATGGAGGGCTTTGGAGTCCACACCCCCGACACCCCTCCTCAGCCTCCAGCGTAGCAGTTCGGAGCGCCTGGGGCGGTCAATGAAGCGCAGAAGCGCGGCGAGGGCATCACGTCTACGGGACTGCACTGCAAAAGTAATGTCACGTCAACGCGAACGTTTTGCAGCCAAAGGCAGCTAAGATTCTCCTTAATAAAGAGAACTGCGCAGTTTCTGCATCTGGGACACGAAGACTAGACTCATCAACCTTTCCTATGGAATGCGAGTCGCACTTGGACTTCAGATACTCTGCAAGTGTGGTTTCTTTGCTAATCGGCATGAGTAATATAAAAAGTGTGTAATAATCTAAGTGTAATCAGAGAAGAACAGAAAATATAGTCGTACCCAAAAAGAGTCCATTTAGGATACTGTCTGTGTCCGCCAGCCGTCCCGCTCGCTCTTTTCCCATGCTGACGGAGTTTCGCAGATAAGAATGGTGCGCAGTTACACTATTATCAGCAACAAAAACGCGGAAAATACAAAACTAAGAAAAAACAGGATGTTATTCTCCATCCTGAGGACGACGCACGCTTTCGTGGTTTTGCTACTTGTGATTGCTGGTGAGTTAACCTCATTTCAACTCCTGTACCAAGTGTTTTGCGTACTGTATTCCATACCCCTTGAGTTACATAAAATACATTACATTTCATTTGTTCTTTACAAGTTTCATGTAAGGTAGAAAAACGAAATCTGGATTTTTCCTGAGACCATAGTAGTTGTGGACAGAAGAAAATGTATCTTCCCTAAAAATCACGGTAGTGATTTCTTGCCTCCTCGGCTCTCTGTTGGCTGTATCAGCGGGATCTTTTTATGAATATATACTTTCAGTGGCTCAATGTGCCGTAGCCAAAACAGTTAATTTAGGTCTATTTTAATAACATATCCGGTAATAGTAATGTCCCTACTCCTACTAGTACAAATAATAATATTAACAATACACAGAAAGGACTTTATGCTGTCTGTTTGCCGAGATAATGGTTGTAACAGTAAGGAATAGTACAGTACACACGTGATGGAGCGATGCCAGAGACGTTTTTCATGTAAAGCGATACAAACAGGAATACTGGTCAGAATGACCGCAGCTCGCTGCAACTTCAAATAAACTGCAAGATAGAACAAAGTATTTTAAAATCCACTTATTGCTAAATGTGTCTAAGAAACGTAACATTCAGTTAACACGTCTATTATTGCAGCCTATCCTATGGGTGGTAAAAAATTAATGTCATACCAGTTTGCTGTGCGTCGTAAATTTAGATGGGAATAAACCTCGGTGGTCTTTGAAAGCAAACCAAAGCAGTTTAAAAATGGCCTTACATTGCGCCATTAGGGGTGTCCTGTTTCAAACTCAGCTAAATGCTACACCGAGCGCGGTGGTTTAGTTTGCGAAAATTACTGCTTTTATAAGAAACCATGTAAATGAAATTAAAACATCAACAATAGTAGCCTATATATTTTTATCTATTTTTCTCCAGACTTGGGACATCCTTTTTAACGTAGGTCGTAGCGTATAAAATGAATATATTTAGCATGCCTTATTAAACATTTCAAGAAAATGTGTATTTATTATTCTCCTTTAAATAATGTTGCATAAATAGTCGATTTTTGACTTGCAATAAAATAAATAGTACTCCAGATAAATGGCAACTAAATTTATGAACAGTTAACATAAACCAGAAAAAAAATCCTCGCAGTTTCCTTGTGCAATACAAAGTTGACTATCTTTAAAACAACGTCATTGCCTATAATGCACTTTGAACTCTTTGTACTAAGAGCCAAATTCCTCCAGAAGTGCGACCTACTGCCAATGAGAGTGGGGCTGACACGCTTCCTGGATCCGCAGTTCAAAGGACAAGCTGGACCAGGGAACAGCAGGGGCCAGACAAGCTGTGGCTGAGCCTGTTTGTAATGATCTGCCCGGCCCGCATTTGTCAAACGTCCCAGAGCTGTTACCTCACCAAAGGGTAGCTGCCAGCTGGAAATGCTTTTGGTGGTTAGGGTGCTGGGACTAGGGCCTCCGTTATAGAGAGGACAGGACTTTGAGCAGGGGGACAGACAGCATTTTCTGCTGCATTTTAAGTAAAGTAATTATTACAGGGCAAACAAGAGCAGCAAAGATTTGTGAGCCTGACTGTACAGTTCATATTTGGACTCTGAAGAAACAGAATTAACAGAAAACAGCCTTAAAACTTTGAATATACTGTGTGCAGTGGATCAGTGCAGAACCCAGCTGAGCCAGTCAGTGAAATACAGACAAACAGCAACAGTGATGCATCGCGGGCATCTGGGCGTCAGGGAACGTGTAGCCTCTGTTCACATGTGACACACAGAGGATTTGCTGCTTAATTAAATACCTAACCAGTCATGATCACCTTTGGCTCTGATATATAAACAAGAGAGAACTACAAAGTTATCTTGCGGAAACATGGCGGCCGGCTTTTTTGGGGAACAGGAGGCTTTGCCAGTCAATGTCATTACCTCAGTTGTCTGACCTGTGCAAGCTCATTGAATAATCCTGACTCCTCAAATGAACGTCTTCAGTTTCACAACAGAAATTATTTTGTTACATGAAGCCTCATGTGTCCAATATGCCCAAAATCAAATCAGTTTTTATTAAAATACTTAAATCACATATTTTCTTATAACTTAGCATTGATAATAGTTCTGCAAATGGCATTAAAATGCTATATGGAGCAAACAAAATGACAAAGATGCAGAAGAAAATTCAAACCCTAACATTTAACTCAGAAGGTTTCCAACTCTTCCACTGTAGCACTTGTACTCCCTAAAAATTATCCGAGTATATCTGTAAAATTCATCATAGATATTTACTGCTGAAACAAAACCCAGCTGGATGTTATATTGTGCTGCTTGAGGCAGAGAGTAAGCATTTAATACTTTAAGTTTCGTTTAGTGCTATGAATTATATACCCTGTTCGGCTATAGCAGGGGTCTCCAACTCTGGTCCTGTAGGGCTAGTATCCGGTAGGTTTTCTGTCCTACTGGTCTTCTGATGAGCCACACCTGCTCCTGGTATTTACCCCAAAACAGGTGTGGCTCATCAGAAGCCAGGTAGGGTAGAAAACCTACTGGATAGTAGCTCTCCAGGACCGGAGTTGGAGACCCCTGAGCTGTAACATTAAAACCACTGAGAGGTGAAATGAATAACACCGATAATCTCATTACAGTTGCATCTGTGAAGGATACCGGTCATGGTAGCGGGGCATGGTGCAGGCAGAAAGGTGACAATTGCATCTGTGAAGGATACCGGTCATGGTAGGGGGGCATGGTGCAGGCAGAAAGGTGACAATTGCATCTGTGAAGGATACCGGTCATGGTAGGGGGGCATGGTGCAGGCAGAAAGGTGACAATCCACTTACGGCTCTGAAAAACCACAGGGGATATTTTACAGATGATGAGAACCCTGGGAACACTACAAACAAAAAAGACCACAAGTGGTGAGAACTAAACAGGGGAAGAATACAACTAAAAGAAGAAAAAGTGATTTACAAAGTATACGTGTTACGAACCAGTAACACAGAAAACAGGATGGGACACACACATGGCAAACAGAGGACCCACCATCACAGTATCAAGAAAACAAAGTCAATGACTCCACAAGGAACAGAGCAGGATCAGGTACTTAAATAAAGACGGCTAACAAGATAACGCAGGACAGGTGAGAAACAATCAACAAGGCACAAGAAAACGGGCAACAGGTGGAACTAATAATAATCAAACAGAAACTAGAGAGCTTAACAAATAACAAGAACTAGAAAACATTAACTGGGAATAGAACGCTTGGAACAAAACCCAAGGATTATTAAACAGAACCAGAACAAGGAACAAAATGGAACAGAAGCAGGGAAACCTAAGGACAAGAACACTAATACAAAAGAAACAATATATACTAAAGACAAAAACAGAGGTGGCTGGATTCAAACACAACTGAGAGGGTTACAGGTACACACTCAACCTATAAAGCCATGCAGCAGTCTGAGAAGCTGGGGAACAGGGAGGACAGGATGGCCAGCGACACCTGCTGGCCAAACAGGGAGGAGACATGAAAGGCCTAGACAGACAGGTGCAGAGCCTGACAAATCCCATTATATATTAGAATAAATGAAGAGTCATTTATTGAATTTAATGTGTTGTAAGCAGGGAAAATTGGCAAACGTAAGAATCTGAGCGACTTTGACAAGGGTCAAATTGTGATGGCTAGATGACTGGGTCAGAGCATCTTCAAAACGGCAGGTCTTGTGGGGTGTGGCCAGAATGCAGTGGTCAGTAACTATCAAAAGTGGTCCAAGGAAGGCCAACTGGTCTATACAATGTGGAGGACAAACAAGTCCAATCCATGGAGGTCCCACCTGACAACTTACAGGGCTTAAAGCATCTGCTGCTGAAGTCTTGGTGCCAGATACCACCTTCAGAGGTCTTGTGGAATCCTGGCCTTAAGGGGTCAGAGCTGCTTTGTGGTTTAAAGCGGTGATCAGTATATTTATTATTTGGGGTACTTTAGAAATAAACTCACATTATTTTGGCACTGACTGTAAAGTTATAATGTTATCTCATTTTTTTATGTCTAACATTTGGCAGGACAGCTAATTATTGTTACTAAAATAGCTTGCTAAAATCGTAACAAAAACCAAGGAGACAATGTTCAAACTTTTCATCTTTTCAAACTTTTCTATGTCGTACTTTTTTCATTTCCCCCGTGTTTCCTAACTAAAAACAGAATGTGGCCATTGAAAATAACTTTGATCGAAATCACTTGAGAGAGGCGAACACAACTTCTCTCGTACACAAATAAATAAATTTCAAAATTACTTCTCTCTGGCGCCCCCTGTGGCTGGTAGTACCCTAGGCGACTGTCTAGTGCACCTCTGCCTAAAAATGCCTCTGCACAGGACCATTCTGTAAACACATCAAAAGGTGCTGTTACCGTTGCTGAATGCAGGTTTAGGACCCGGGAGACATAACACCAAATGCGCTAAGCTGCATCTCCGCCTGCTCATTCAGTCCCCAGGGCCGGATCTGACAGCCTTGCACAGTTGCTGATGTATCAATCCCATCACCTGGGCGAGACCATCGCTATGATGCAGGCGTTTCTGCCTCAGTGTGCTGCAGTACATGGTCAGGGAACCGTCGCTGCTGCATATGGGCGAGCTGCATTGCCTCATTAGATGAGCCCCCCCGATACCCAGTGCTTTATTTACACACTTTAGAGTAGGGGGTTCCTATCCCAGTTGTGCACCAGGCTGTGAAAATGCTGTATTGATCCACAAAAGTAAAAGATTAGTCCTGTATTCCAGTACACATTACATTTACCCCAAGCTCCTACCTCACATTCTCTGAGGAAATACACTCCCTGACCAGCTGGCAGGTTCTTCTTATGTTTGATATGCAGTCAAGTGTCTTACCTCCTCAGCACAGAATCAACCATATTAACAGGCAAGAGAAGAGAAGCCAGGAGACTTTAAGATGGGGGATTCGAATTTCATGAGCAATTTAAAAAGTTCATAAACTCTCTAGGCATCGATGCAGTTTGCCTTTTAACTCAGGAGAGGCTAGATTGCCTTCAGACGGGACATTCATTGGTGTTCCAAGGGTCAATTAAGCACTCAGCAAATCATACCTGCTGTACTCCAGTCTAACATTTCTACAGTCAATGAAGCGCTTGGAAGTTAGGGTTAGGGTTATAGTTGGCGTTAGGGTTATGGTGACTTTTCCTTCGCTTAGACTCCTCATACTCACAGGTGGTGGTGCAGGATCGTCTCTGCAGGTCCCCGATGGGAGGGCCAGTCCCCTGTCCCTGGAGAAGAACACGGGCTGGCATGCGAAGTACTCCCAGTGTCACCAAATGCTGAAGCACCTCCACAACGGGGCCCGCGTCACTGTGCAGATGCCCCCCAACATCGAGGGCCACTGGGTGTCTACAAGGTGCCTCTCTGAACCCGCTGTGATAAACTGAAGCAGGTTTCCTCCGCGTGTTTAGCACATTCTTCAGCAGGTTTTGGGGAGTGACGTGATAAATCATAGTAGACCGGAGATGCTGACTGTCTAACTAGGAGAAGACATGGCGGCTCATTCTCACAAGCCAGAGAGAAATGGCTTGTATGTGCAGGAAGACAAAACAGTGTTGTGTGAGAGTGCATGTCCGAGTGTCTTTGTCCAAATAGTCCCTCGCCACAATGCAAATGTGGTAAGAAACACCAAATTTATTCCAGAAGTACCGATGTGAGGCACCAGGGCTGGGAGGAGCGACATGAGCGTAAGTGCCATGTTTGTTCTTGCACTGAGCCGGGATGTGATCGGGACGCAGCTGGCCTATGTGTTTTTGAGCATGTGAGGGGCTTACTGTTTACTCAGCAGAGCTTCTGCCTCCTCCAATGAAGTGAGCACATCTGTCTTCTGTGATCCAGATGCCCTTTAACAGTCTCTTTCTGTCCTGCAGCTGTGAGGTGAGGCCCGGTCCAGAGTTCATCACTAGGTCTTACCAGTTTTACCACAACAGCACATTCAAGGCTTACCAGTTCTACTACCGGGACAACCACTGCAGCATGCCCACCTACACGCTGGTGATCCGGGGGAAGCTGCGTCTGCGCCAGGCCTCCTGGATCATCCGCGGGGGCACTGAGGCCGACTACCAGGTCCACCGCACCCAGCTAGTGTGTCACAGTGAGGCTGTGGCCAAGGAGCTCAGCCAGAGGCTGGGCCACAGCTGCCGGAGTGCGGCAGGGGCAGGTCCGGGCCCTTGGGAGCCCAATGTCAGCTACGACCTGTGGAATGAGGCGTCGGGCTGCGACTGCTCACGGGGCCTCAACTTCGCCATGCATGAGTTGCAACTGCTGCGCGTGGAGAAGCACTACATGCAGCACAATGTGGAGCACCTGGTGGAGGAGCTGTTCCTGGGCGATGTGCACACTGAGCCGGGCCAGAGACTGTACTACAGGCCCTCCAGCTACCAGACGGCCCTGCAGAATGCCAAGGTGAGTTGTGCTTATAACCCCTGATTTATGTGGCAGGCCTCATGCAGGTGAAACTCTTTGCCTTGCAATGCTTTAGACCAGGGGTAGCCGATCTTATCCGCAAAGAGCCGGTGGGTATGCGGGTTTTCGCTGCAACTCCCTAATTAGATTACTAATTAGAGGACTGATTGGCTGAAGAGTCCTCACACCTGGGGTTGATCAGCTGACCTAAAGGTTATCCCAAAAACCTGCATACACACCGGCCCTTTGCGGATAAGATTGGCCACCCCTGCTTTAGAATAAAAAAGCGATAAAATGAAGGAAAGATACTGAACTGGAAATAAGTTACATAGATACAAGACTTGGCTGTCTGAAGCTGTGTCAAGGATATGGGGCCCAGTGATCCAAAACCAGTTCATTGATACGGGGCTTGGCCATGGTAAGCTGGGGCAATGATACAGGGCCTGGTGGTCCAGGGTTGGGGCAAAGATACGGAACCTGGCAGTGTGACGCTGGGACAGGGATACAGGGCCCAGGCATCTAAAGCCAAGGCAGAGATATATGGCCCAACTGTTTGAAGCTGTGCCAGAGATACATAGCCCAGGTGATTGAAGCCAGGACAGAGATACGGTGCTCAGCCTTTGTAAGCTGGGGCAGGAATACAAGGCCTAATGGTCCTAGTGGTCCAGGGCAGAGATATGGGTTGCAGGCTTTCCTTGAAGTGGGCTGCCCCTGAACTAAAGCTGCAGTATGCAGAATCTCTGATCTCTAATTACAATGGTAGAGGCCAATCGACTGAAGCTGGGCCAAATCCACAAGAACCACCCATAAAAGTGCACAAATTTCTGAAGCCTCTCCATCTGTGGCTCAGCCACAGAAAATTAAACATCCCCCTCCCCAAAACTGGGGCTTTACTGTCATAAGTATTTGATAAAACTTATACCTCAAAGGAAAGACAAGAAGACCACTGCATTTTGTCCTGGTGGACAGCCAGACAGTTTGCTGAATGGGGGTAGGATCAGAAGCTGGTCCAATCTTTGAAGGCCCTCGCTCCCGCTCCCTGCTGCTCTGGACAGGGCCAGAAGGGCCAGCGATGTGACAGACATAATCAGTTAGTTTCATCACATGTAGTTTCAGAGCAGCCCAGGTGAGGGCAGTATTACTCCTGTTTTGAGCTACACTCTGCTGATTTGCTCTGCTGATCACAGATGCTGTCTGATTAGTAACGCTGAGCTTTTCCTTTAGTATCTGCCCTGTTCCAAGTAGGTTGAGCGGGAGAATCTCATCAGTTAGTGCTCCTGAGGATCCAGGCAGCCAGGCAGATGTACTTACTCACATGATATCAGTAGAGGTCGGCATGCTGCCTGACTCTTCCCGGTTTCACAAGGCAGGAAGCATGCGGGTTTCCGTTTCCCGTTTCCCCCTCGCCGGCCAGAGACCTCAGCTGGCCCCACATCCCAGACTTACGCTCCAGAGACGGAACACAGACACTGTGGCCTGATAGGAAGGTTGCTGGGTCAGATCCCGTGTTCAGCAGAGTGGTGTCAGAGGGCATCTGACAAGAAAGAGACAGCGTGTGTTAAGTGTAACAGGAGCCATCCGTCGGCAGGATATAATGGTGGCAGTGCATGCTGGGAATGTGAGACTCCCAGAATGCCTCTGTTCTGGCTACTTTTGGAATTCCTGTATCTGTTTGGTTATAAAAATGTTCCTTGTTCTGAGAAAATACATGGAAGCACAATTTGCACATGGAAGACATTGGGGCACGTATGGATTGATTGGGTGAATTTCCAAAATCACAGCTATGTCTCACTCTGCTGCTGAACTGAGAGGCCAGGAAGCCGCAGCTGCCCAGGGATATTTACGCCGTTGAAGACGTTCCTGTTTGTTATTGCTTTGACTCTTCTTCATAATGCAGTTACCTGAGAGCGTTTTGCAGGGTGTTGTGTGCTGTAGCCAGGGGGGGCACTGTGTTGGCAACCTCATGGCAGGTCGACAATTTCCTCTGGCCACCTCCCTCCCCCATTCCAGAACCATGACCAGACGTGCATCGCCTGCCGCATCATCGCTCGCTCAGATGAGCAGCGGCCGCCCATTCTGCCGCCGCGGGCCGACCTGGCGGTGGCGCTGCACGGCCAGTGGGTGAGCCAGCGCTGTGAGGTCCGGCCTGAGGTGCTCTTCCTCACACGCCACTTCATCTTCCATGACAACAACAACACCTGGGAGGGCCACTACTACCACTACTCCGACCCTGTATGCAAGCACTCCACCTTCAGCATCTACGCCAGGGGACGCTACAGCCGCGGTGTGCACTCCACCAGGGTCATGGGTGGCACCGAGTTCGTCTTCAAAGGTAAGAGTGCAGGAGGACCCAGGTCTCCCAGCCAGAGCCCAGCATCAGCAGGTATGAGGGCAATGGCTGGCAAATCGATAGAAGCACTGATTATCCTCAGATCTGGTGCTGCCTGAATGTTACTAATATGCAGTTAATTTGATGTGCCCCCCCTCATTACAGTGAACCACATGAAGGTGAGGCCCATGGACCAGGCGACCACCTCGCTGCTCAACGTCTTCAATGGGCACGAGTGTGGTGCAGAGGGCTCCTGGCAGCTGGGTGTGGAGCAGGACGTCACAGCGACCAGCGGCTGCGTGGCCCTGGGCATCCGGCTGCCCCACACCGAGTACGAGCTCTTCCGTATGGAGCAGGACCCACGCGGCCGCTACCTGCTGTACAACGGCCAGCGGCCCAGCGACGGCTCTAGCCCGGACCGGCCCGACAGGAGGGCCACCTCCTACCAGCTGCCTCTGGTGCAGTGTGCCACCAGCAGCCACAGACCCAGCACTGCTGCGGAGGACATTGACCTGCCCCTGCGTCTCAGCAGCAGGTGCTCACAGTGCTACACAGTGGCCACAGTGGAAATTGCACTCGCCTTCCTTTTCCCTCTCCTGCTCCTGGGCTAAGCTCCACCCCCATTCCTGTGCCCCTTGTTGGGCTGAAAAGGAGTCACTGCATTCTCAGAGAGATGTGCTTAACTTGATGCACTTAGACGTATTGGATGGCTTTTGCTCTTCAGGGGGCTGAAGAGGATGTGTCTTACGATGGCCAGGGCTTACGCATCACAGTAAATGCACTTTAGCAGACCTGCTAAGGGTTTGAACATAGTCTAGAGGGAAAAGCGTGTCACGCTCACTGGCAGGAACTGGCCGTTGAGACTAGTGGGATATGTCCATATGAAAGAAACAGTCCCTCGATGCCGATTCAAAGCCAGCAGATCTCGCTGTAGAACCAGAGACGAATGCTCCCAGCCCTCAGCTAGCATCTGTTTTTAAGCTTGAATCTGTAATTAGAAAATTAAAGTGGTTTAATTACACCCGTCGCTGCGCTTCCCTCTTGGTGATGTACACAAGACACTCTGCCGCCCGTGTGACGGGAGTCAAAAGGAGTCCAGGGGCAGCCTTGGGTGTGGTTCCTGTCAGACCGCACACAAAGCGCGTCCATCTTGCTCTTCAAAGACAATCTGCAAACCACCTCCTCCGTAAACCACTTTCAAAATGCAAAATGTGTTTTCAGAACTGGTTTTAAACTGTAAATCTGATATATTTGATAGCCAAGTTAACGAAGTCTCTTGCCCATGTCCATATGAGCATGAAAAATGGTGCCCTGAAGGGGGCACTGTTCATAGCACACACCAGTACCCCTCCTGCCTGTCCATCATCCAGTGAAATGGCCTGCTGCCATCTTCAGCCACACCCGAGGATGTCTGGAACCCCAGGAAGACCTTGGCGTTCTCTGTATACAAAGAAAACCCCACCGTTGCACAATAGGCAAAGCCCGTCCCGTTTCAGGCCGCTTGCTGAGAGTTCTAACCTGTTCACTTAGGGCCCCCGTCACATATGCTTGTCCAGCCACAAGCAGAACTTCACCAATGCTGAATATGTACCGAGAGAATAATCATTAACCTGAGCAAGCGCCCTGGACTTTTTGGTTATTACAAACTACACTGGATAGCATCTTTTTTCAGTTATAATCCCAGCCATTATCAGCTAAACAATTACAGTGTATATAATCTTTGACTGCATAAAAATACAAGTTATGGTTTATATTAGAAACAATCGGTTCTGCATATTTCTGGAGATTTGGTTTTCACTGGTAATATAAACACGTTCCAGCTGTAATGATTACAGAGATTTATGGAGCTCTTGCCAAAAAGTCTTTATTTTGCCTTACAGACATTCAACGCAAAACAGTTAAAGCAAGAAGCTGTATGTGATCTCCTTCAGTCCGATGTGAAATTAAGGATTTTGTACAAGAGGAACAGTCAAAACGGACTAAAAAGATAGATACCGTGTCCATAAAAATCTGACACCCACTATCAAGCTCTCTCTGATAACCATTTTGGAACCATAAACACAGCTTATCGCATGACCGTGGCGTTACACTTTGTCCAAGAATCACAGGCAACATCCCAGTGTTACAGTGCTCTTGATGTTTGAGTTACTATTAAAAAAACCCTACGGGCCACAGATCCACGCATGTTGGAAGCGCACATGGTACTGAAGCAGCTATGGGGTGATATACAGCACATTCAGCATCAGGCTGCCCCCACCGGGGAAATACTCAGCAGGAGGGGGACACAAACACTGCATATAGGCCAAGTCATGTGCTGGTGTCTGGACAAAGCGCTGCAAAAAAAAAAAAAAATCACATTTTTTTTTATATATAT
>JAODKF010000100.1:48025-69594 GCA_026779585.1 Mormyrus proboscirostris
ATATATAAAAAAATATGATTTTATATAAATAAAATAAAATCTGGTGAGCGGATTAGTGGACTTTGGGTAATTGAATTGTAATTGGGGTAGTGGAAGGTGTCATGGAGAATGTGAGCAGATCACTGCTCTCTGAAAGAGATCTGCAGGATCTATATGGCCAAGCAAACAAATCATTCACTCCGCTGCACTTTTAATTGATGGCTGCAAAAAACCTGGTGAAGATCCTCATTCCAGCAGGGGAGCAAAACCGACATTTCATTGATATTTTACACATTCTTTGTGTCACCAGTTCCACCACATCAACACTGCGTGGCATCAATCAGCCATTGGGCTTGAACTTTAGCTCCAGAGGAAGTTCTGATAAGCATAGGATCCTGTAACTGGATCCCAAGGAAGCATAACACGTGGAAAAATGCATACATTAACCACATGAAGTCCACAAAAAAACCACGTCCTCTTAAACCTTTCATAACAAAAACATACTGGCTTTCACTGAAATCCACACTTGCATGAATCTCTGAATGCACAGAGCAGGTCTGTGAATGTCACAAGCACAGCACTGTCCCAACATGTACAAACATCTCACCTGAGGTCATCGGCTTAAATCAATAGCTTTCAGCAAGGCTCCGCCTCCAGTGCCAACTCAGCGCAGCAATGGATGTGGCTAGAACCTCCCGGGGACTCATCCAAGGAAAGCCAGGTGGGTGCTACTGGAAGGTGCTGAGGACAGGTACCCTTGCACTGGGGGCAGCACAGGTGACACTCTAAGTTAAGGGCATGACATCACGAGGCGAAGGCGTCACCATTCGGTAGCTAGTCAGCTCATTCATTAATCATCCCCGCAAGATCAGACAAACTTTACCATTTCAAGATCCTTGAATGAAAGCCAACCACGTTACAAATGACACTACCGCAGGTCAGTGTCCCCGACTGGCCTTAAACTAATGAAAGAGGACAAAATCAGCCTTTTCAGTGAAACACTCCAGAAATGGGAAACCAGGAACGGCTGAAGTGGACAGAAGGCTTGCTGAAAAATTTCCCTTTTGCACGCATGTAACCACACTGTACTCGAGACCTTCTAATGAAACAGGTGCAGATGCATGGTGAACACCACCCTCCAGAGGGCAAGTAAAAACATGCTGAACACCTTCAACCACTTTAGGAATGAGAAACGAAAAGAAAACAAACATCCATGGAAAAAACAGACTTTCCAGAACATTTTCCCATGGGGAGAAACACCAGATGGATTTAAAGGGTTTCAAAACAATGATAAAGATTTTATCTTTATTTTTTCCATCAGTGTTAAATACCATGGGATAGATTTGTAAGAATGAAAACCTTAATTCAGTCAACAAAGAATATATATAATTTGTGCCAAAAAATACAAATAATAATAATAATCATAATAATATTAATAATAATATCAAACAGAGCCTGCATCGGGGTCAGCAGGAAAGAGAAATATTAACGTACAAGGGAGGGAGAGACTCCGCGGGTTTGAATAACATTCCCAAGAAGGTGGAGAGTCACAAACCAGACAAAAAGGACATTCCAGAAACAGGTAACAAAATGACTTTGTTGCTGATAGGTTTTCCTTTTCTTAAAAGGATTAAAATAACATGTATAAGACACTTAGCATTCCGCTCAGCTCCTATTAAAACCGACAGAGGAGAACAGCACTTTAATTCACAAGGCTCTACTCAGCTCCTCCAACCTCCTCGTGCTCACGTACGATTTTACAAAACCCCCGGCAGACACTCTCATTCCCAAAATGCCCCCTCTGCTCTGCTGCTCTGCACGTGACTAACCGTGTTAAAGGCCAGACCTGCTTTATGATGCTGTACACAAACGTGGTCACTGTGGGCCGCACTACCAATGACATGGCAGGTCAACAAAGACTTTTTTTTTTCTTTTTCTTTTTATTATTTTTCCCCAGGCCTTAAAAGAGAAGGCGGAGGGCATGCGTCCCCGTCTACAAGATGAACTTCCCTAGGAAGAATCCGATGAAAATGGCAGCGATGACGACGAGCAGCGAGGGCAGGGAGCTGGAGGTGGTGCCGTGCTCCCTGCCCATCAGGGCCCCCGTGCTGGACGCCATGAGCTCTGAGCGAGGACTCTTTCTCATTCGCAAGCCGTCATCCTGCAAGGGCGAGAGACCGTTAGCACGCCGCTTGGTGGAGGGGCACTACTCGGACCCCGCACCCTTCATCCCGAGGAGCCCAGACCACGTACCTTCAGCTGCCGGTTCTCGTCAGCAAGCTTGCCGACCTCGCACTGCAGCCGCTTGCATTCCTCCATCAGCTTCTTCAGCTCAGAGTCGTCCAACGAGAGGCTGCCGGCTTTTGCAGAAGCGGGGCCATCTTTGGATGCGTTAAGGACGGGGGCGGCCTTGATCACATCAAGGTCATTCTGAAGACATAGGAGGAGAAGCACTTAAAACAATAAAGCGGGCTTATGCAGAACTCCTATCACTGAAAGTGTGTATGTGTGTGATGGGGGGGGGTTTCATGGTGGCCCAACACAGTGCACCATTATTCACATTCAGTCAGACATGGTCAAGTGGTTGCCAAGCTGCCTTAGGAGCTTCCTGACACAAGAGGGCACTACACCTACAGACTAAATGTTCCCTTGGAGCACAATCACACTCTTAACCTAATAGTAATGCTCCCAAGAAAAGCCAAATCAAATATCAATAACAACGGCAAGCCACAATGACCACCACTTCCTAATACAGCAGCGGCTTAGGTCCCACCTCCCTGGCTAAACCCAAATACGGCAGTAGAGTGATGGCAGTGATGACCACCGGCTGAGAACACAGCGGCACAGGTCCCAGGCCAGGGTTCCCCCAGTTCTGGCAGAATAAATTTCCATGACTTTTACAAAACTTTTCCAGTACCACAAGAAAATTCTCCAAAACCCACAAGTTTGCTTTGGTGATCATGCAGTTTCAGATCATACTCCGGCCCCGATCGTATGCTCCTTCCGTGTGCTACGCCCCCTATTTAACCTTGTGTTGAATCCCTGTGTCATAAGCGGTTTCTGGTTGTTGTCAATAGTTGTCTGCATTTAGTCTGCGTTTCAGTTTGTGTCCCCAGTACGGTCATTGTAACGTGTCTGCTTGTTCCTGACCGCGGCTCCGCTGTCTTCACTCCACGACCCGCATATGGCACAACAGCAATACTACAATTTTCAGTACGATAATAGCCAATCTGCTTACCAAAGAAACACAGGCAGTGGACAACTTTCGCCAATGTGCAAATAGCGCTCAATTATTAAGAAAATTAATCCCAATATTAAAATTATACATACCTCATGATTGGTAGAGGCAAACAGTGTCAAAAACGGGAAACTGATCAATAAAATTCAAATGTGTGCAAATAAATAAAAACTTCAAAACTGGAAAAGAGAGCAAAAAAGCAGCGATCTCAAATATGCGAAATCTGCATAGAAACGGATGTTTACCAAGGTAGTTAACTATTGACTTCCGAGCATACTTTCTGTTAGCGCATTGCAGAACGAAGCGGGAAACAAAAATGAACAAGGCTAGTTTCCAAAACTTTTCTAAAACTTTTCCTCTCTGTCCAAGAATTCCAAAACTTATTCTGGGCCTGGAAAAATTATTTTAAAATTCCAAAACTTTCCAGGTTTACCATAACTGCTAAACGCTAATACGGCAGCAGAGTGATGGCAGTGATGACCACTGGTGGAGAACACAGCGGCACAGGTCCCACCTCCCAGGCTAAACGCTAATACGGCAGCAGAGTGTCCGCTGATTAAGGAAGGAACGCTGGTTAGGTAAAGAATTGCTGCTGGGTTACATTAATGCAAGCCTTCTGGCAGAACACTAGTTCGTTTTTCAGGTTATCCTGGGAGGGGATTTAATTCCTAATAGGGGGTACACTTTTAGGTATTTGGATTTTGTTTGGAGCTATTCGTCACGAGTTTGAGCGTTTGTCACTCCGAGCCTGGTATGCCTTTGAAGAGTAGGTATGTTGAAATAGAGTTCAGGTTTTATTTTTGAGTAGGTACCAGAGTTGATCTAAATTTAAGCAGGAAATTAACAGTGACGCTTCAGGTTAGGCTGAGAGCACAGAGTGTGAATGGTGATTCATTAAGCTGGTTGTGATACTGGCTCATGTTTGTATGATTCCGTAGTGCATCATGGCTTGTGGTAGGGTAAATTCGCTTTGGTAATGCTACTCTGTAGCTTTTGCAGGCTTGTGATATTTTATGCTCGGTTTGTCTTTTAACGGAGATTGGGGGGGGCCCTTCGGCCTGTATTTGCAGATTACATTGGAAGTGCTGGTTTTGTACAGTTTAGAAACCAAGAATGAATATGTCCTTCCTGTGTGAAAGAATTTGGGGATGATCCCTTGAGTTACCGGAAAGGCGCACTAAGGAAGAAGTTATGCAGTTTGTGCATTATGGAATCGTACTGACTAGTAAGGAGAAGAAACTTAAAGACGACGAAACCTGCTTCAGCTCTCATTCTGTAACTCGGTGCACAGAGGGGTTCCTCGCCTTGTGTTTCTTTATTTGTTTTTCTTATCAAATAGGGAAACAAATTAGTATTTCTTTAGAAAAAATGCTTATCCTTGGGTTCTCATTAATAAATATTGGTTGTTTTGCAGGTTTTTTACTCTGACCCTTGATGTTATGGTTCATACAGGCCACGTCATAATAGTCCAAGAAGGAATGCCGGTATCCAATGACTTTTCCATCCTACCTGGTCTCTGATAAACTGCATGTGTTCTCAGGCAGTAGGGAGGGTAGAAAACCTGCTAGATATTGACACTCCAGGGTCAGGGTTGCCTACCTCAGTATTGGACAGTCATCTCTTCTACTTTAAGTTAACCCAGCTAACTGAGAAATCCTGTTTGACGGAACAGGGCAGTACGACAGGCACCAAGAAGGTAAAGAGAAGCAAATTGACGGAACAGGCCCCAGGGCAGTACGACAGGCACCAGGAAGGTAATGAGAAGCAAATTGACGGAACAGGCCCCAGGGCAGTACGACAGGCACCAAGAAGGTAAAGAGAAGCAGGCTCCACGACTGCCCAATGAAGAAGGGATAAGGGGAGGCTAAGTGCAGAAGGAAATGCCAGTGGGAATCACTCTGGAAATTTTCTGTCTCAGGCCCAGGTGGAGCACTTAGTGACCAATTAAAGGCATTACAGGAGCATAGAAGAGTCTGCTGCCGTAAACACCTCTGGCTCCTATCAAACCTTCCACAAGCGCAAGAAGAAGAGTGTGTCTGCAGAGATCATTTTACAACCAAGCAATCAATTACCAAGCAGGTTTTAGTACGAAAAGGTCACCCTGGCTTGCATGGAGCTTTCTCAAGCTTTTCTTACACTTAAACAATCAAACTGAGAACAAGCAACGAATCACTGTAGCCCACGTCCAAAAAGAGGGGACTGGCACATACCTTAGGCACATTATTGTGCGGAAACTGCTCTTCAAGTACGAGGAATCAAAAACAGCAGAAACTTACTCAAGGAATTCCCTCAGCAACCCCTGGTGGTGACTATCAGTCATGTTCTGACATGTGGAAGTGCAGCTCACACCTCAGCACTACCAACATTCTGCCTGCCTGAAACATCCTGAATGTCCAACCCGTCTCCTCATTTGCCCAGACGGACTTGTCTCGCTTTACCCTCCTCACCCACCCACCATGATCTTTCGGGGCACTGAGGGGGTTCCTCCATAACGGCGGTACAGCTGGACACCCAAGCAGGCCATTTCAGCTCGGAAGCTTTGAGGACTGTCATGGGAGCGTTCTTACGAAACGGGCATGGCGCTGTCTGGTGGGCAAAGTCCCTGCCATCTCACCGCTTTGTCATTTTCTGTAGGCAGCTCGAAGACGCATCTCAGCTTGGAATCCATGAGGTCGTCGGGTTTTGCATCTTTCCACTGCCAGGGCGGGACATGGGAGTCAGTGTCTCTCTTTCACAATACAACTTTGACTCTGGGATTTTTAAATGTAGATTTTTAATCAAAAATGTTAACAAGAATATAGTACAACTAGAAAAATGAGTGTTAACTGTAAGTTTCTATTGACATCAAAAGTCATGGTGGCAACAGGTGCATCTATATTGTATATAAATAAAACAACCAAGAGGGAATTCAGCAGGACCTATGCTGCCCTCTAGTGTACATAAACACTAATTCCATCGAAGCACTTAGAGAATATATTAAATTAATCCACTTGTTTCTGCAGTGCAAAAGACGTGAGACAATAAACAACAAGGTGCAAGCTTGAGCTGTGTGAGTGTGATATGAAAGGATCAGAACATTAAAAACCAAATGCTACACAGCAAAAAGTAGATCACACCAACCCACAAATTTTCAGAAAGAGATTAACACAAGAAGCCTTTATATGATGGCATGGAGCACTGTGGTAGTGGGACTAATCTTGTAAATATGCAAGATGACAACCAGAATGAAACAGACTTTGCTTACCATGGCTTCCATGTCTGAAACATTAGGTGGTGCGAAAATGGTCTGTACCATAAATTTGTGTTTACTTTTCTCATTGGGGTCATAGTCAAACGGCTGAAGCATTACTGTGGAAGAAAAGTGAGAGTACATCAAGTGACACAGCCAAAGTTTCTATGAACAACACCATATAAGAAACATGCAGCACACGGCCAATTCCACCCGTCCAGTTAAATATCAGGTCTGATGAGCAGAGCTGGCGTCTAAAAACACAGACAGCAAAGACAGGATGGACCTCTTACCGGAAATAGTGATGGTGGCCCCAGGCTCGATGAGGCCGCTGTTGGGCCGTACGCAGTATCTGCGTGGTGCCGTTGTCTTCACTTTGAAGCATACTCGTCTGTCTGAAGGGTTGCGCAGCTTGAGATTCGTGGTGACGACATCTGTGAAGGGACCTGCGACACAGCGTGTGCATGGAGTCAGACGTCAGGGCTGGCTCTGCTGGCGCACTGACTGTCACCGACAAGCCCACAATACAAGAGACACGCGTCATCAGCTCACTGTCAATGTTGCATCAACTCAAGGACTCAAGCAACTTTCCAAACCAAAACCCATTATGAAGCTCACACACAAAAAACAACCCCAAGACGACAATATCCCTTAGTGGTTCCCAGGAAACCTCATAGCACTGGAACTGTGCATTCAAATTTGGTGAAAAGCACAGCAAGAGAAACCCCAGAAGGGGTTTACTGGCGTCCAGGAGCCCCCACCTTACTACAGCTCTGCCTGCCCACAGCATGCAGACAGGATGGCCATGGGATATGACATCACCATAGCCATTACCATTTTAGCACCCACCCTGTCTGTTTAACCCTGCTGGTCCATTTCCCAGTAGAGGCACCTGCCTCCAGGCAGGGCCAGGCGCTGCAGAGCGAAGCCACTGTTAGTGATTAAATGGGAGCCTGTCTGGCAGATATGGCAGAACTTGAAAACAGCCAAGAATACACTTTGCCAACAGTCACAATCCATTCCTCTGGGTGCTGCTCTGTTCTGCCATAACCTGTATTTGCCCTTAGCCTAGTAAATAGGATTTGCCACGGTACTGCATTTGAGCCCAGGACTACATCTTGTCAAGTAAGTTTTGATGATATTACTGGGTTAAATGTATTTGATCTATGGTATTAAAGTTTAACTAGCAAATACTAAATCAATATGTGTCTATACAGTAGCTAGCTAGGCTGTAAATCGGATATGCTAGATGCAACCGAGCAAACACCATTTCACTGACAATATAACCTTTGGGACGCAATTGTCACACAATGCCTTGATTGTGTTTAATCAAGGCATTGATCACAAAACTTTTGACATACAGAAATCACAAGGCGCCAAACCTGACATCATTAATAGTGATATTGTGTAGCCAAGTGCATATGAGTAATTAAATGTGCATAAAACAGCCCAAAATAAGCATCTCCATCAAACCACACTGATTATAAGTCATATTCTGTGTTGTATTATGCATAGTTTGCTTTCTTTGCTGTATCTGGCATATTATTATTATAAGTGAGAGCAAGCTGGCCACTTTATCGAGGGAGCTGGGCATATGGGCTTTGCTCAAGAAGCCGAACTCAAGTCAAGTCTGTTTCAGAAAATTGCAAATCAAGTCATAAAAACTGAAACTATAGTCAGACTTGGATTTGACCACCTCTGTTAATTACAAACTATTAATAAAGTATAAAGAAAGGAGAATCACAAAACTTCCAGTTTTCACATAGTCCCCAGGTTACAAACAAGACCCACTCTCTAAATCTGTATGCAGGTTGAACTTCAAGTCGGAAAAATAACAATGTAATACAAAACAATAATTATTATACAGTAATAAAAGTAACTACTGTACTGCACTTTACCGATACGTTAACTGGACTGCAATTTCTTATAAACCCTTCTAGGAGTGATTTAAACAGCAAGGATAAAAATGCGATTGTCTCAGAGAACACATGCGGCGCTCATGCAAAAGCAGCGGAGGTAAACTGATTTTTATACGTATTAGATAATCTATAAAAGGAATAATAATTACACCTGCAAAACTTGATAAGTTATTTTTTCCCCCTATGATGCTAAGATAGGTACCTTACTTTGGTGCAGTGAAACAGCCTGTAGAGAGAATGCAGAATTATGGGATTTGTGAGACTCGGGGCGCTTGTTACATCCAGCTCTTGCAACACAATGTAGAAGAACCATTGTAATTTAGAAATGAGATCGCATAGAAGTGTCAACTGAGATTGATTTTTTAAGAATGAATGTTCAGTTCCAGCCTTAACAGTACTAACAGGCAAGACTGGTTGGTACAATTAGGTATTTTCTATTTGACAAATAATAAAATTCTGTTTAGAAACACAAGCATGGCAGTCTGAGTATCAAATTTTCAGAATTCACTTAAGTCCACATTGGAAAAATCCAGTGTGATTCTACCCTGGCCTCAGAATTTCGATACTTCAGTTTGGCCAATGACTTTCTTGTAAACAAGAAAAATGTTTACAAGTTCCTACTAAACATCCCAACACGAGAAATTCCAGTCCCAATGCCATGCGTCACAAGACATAGTTTATATTTTACAGCATTAATATGTTAGATTCAACAAAGACTTGAATATGGGACCTGTTTAAAAAAACATTCAACTGCTTTGTCAGCACTGCCCTTATTTACCCCCCCCCCCAGGTCTAAACACAGCTGCTTCTGAAGCTGAAAGTCCAGCATCTTATCTCCTTCCCATGAGCATCTCTCTCCACTGGAACGGGGAGCATCACCAGCTCACTTTCTTTCACCTACTTTAACCTATCCGACTTGACTTAAGTTCATACAATGACGGGCACACTTTCAATTCGCTTTCATAAGAAACAGTCTCAGACTGAGGATTTGGTACCTCAAATTACTTCAAAAAAGTTTTTCATAATTACAATGAGATTCCTTTTGACCATGAAAGCTAGTGCTTACTATTTCAAGGTCTTTTATTTAAACAGGAACTATTTCAAAGACTAGATAGTTAAACTGTACTCAAAGTTAAATCATTGTTCCTTTGCTTCCAACAAAGCCATTATCTTGGCTCAAATGAGTCTGTGCCCACTTATGTTTAACATGCATCTGTGTGCATATCTCAGGAGGAGAACTAACCAGTACATGGCTGTTTGTGCTGTTATCATATGACAATACAGACAAACAGAGCGAGAGAGAAAGGTGTTTCCATGCGTGTGACTCTATAAAATGTAAGCAATGTAAGCCTGTTACATTCCTGCCCCCACCCAAGATCTATGAATAAGCTGAGAACAGAGCAGAGCAGAGAAACTCCCTTGTTTCCCAGGTGAAGACAGGCAACCTGTCCTCCATGGGAAAGCAAAACAGCCTGTGCTATTGTTGGACAGGGGTGGAAAGGGTGAAGTGTGTAGCCCTACTACACAATACAGTGAGGAGGAAAACAAACAGAGGATAGTAATACATAAAACCATAACTCATTGAAAAATACAGAAAATGGTACCATTTAGTTAGCAGCAGATTGTCACCTAGCTGGGTGCCAAACAAGTCATTACACCACTTAGTGCAACCAAGAACCTCACTTTTATCAAGCAGCTTAAAATGAGTTTAACCTTACATGCAATCCATTAATGTCCAGGGTAGAAGTGAAGTATTTTCAACATCTAACCCAAATGGGAAAAGGGGGACTGAAGAGTGGCTCTTTCTTCCTCAGAAAAACGGTGGGCAATAACTATCCTCAGGAACCACATTCCCCCATTTAGAGTCAGGCACTCGAGTTGGTACACTAGGTTCAGGCTGCATAGCATGCAAGAGAAAGAAAGGGCACTAAGAATCCTCTTTGAACACCTAGGATTTCGTTTTACTAGTATATAAACCCAGCTTGACAGAGGGCTCACTATCCAAGCGTAAAGCCCCCTATTGTGACAAGCTCCCGTTCAAAAAGCCCCCAGGATCTGCCTGTAACTCAGCCGTTCACGTTCACCCATCCACCACCAGAAAGGCTTGTTAAAAATGCATGTTCAGCTGGATGAGCAATGTGTTCCAAGCTGACGGTGTGCAAATCCGACACTGTTTCCACTATAACTTGAGCTGTCAGGCTCTGAGTATCAGGGAAGCTGAAGGCCGTCCACTCTTGCACGCAGCTCTTACCACGGCCTAAATGTTCATGCGAGCTCCATCTTCTGTGAGTGCGACTCCCACAGGCAGCAGATCCAGGGCTACCAATGTAACTTTGCATAATTAGGTCCAGTCCAGAACATAGCATCTTTACATCTCAGGCATAAGGACACATTTATGGATTCCTTACAGTAAAATGAAATGTGAAAAACAAGAAATTCAAAATAGCATCTATAGACTCTGCAGTGTGAAGTTCAAAGTAAGGGTGAGCTGTGTCATCTTTTGGAAAAAATAATGATGGAAACACACAAATGAGTCAAAGTTCAAACAATAGCTGAAAGCAGGGTTGAATGGCTTGGGGAAATTATCTAATCGTGATTTTTCCTGACCAATATTGCAACTTGCTTTCCAATAATTCAAGTCAAGCTTTACTTCAATATACAATGTGTAATAGATTTAAAACACAGCATTATCACATGAGATTACAATACAGGTGCTCAAGACACATGATGGAGTTATTTTCCGATAAACTCATAGTGAGTGAAAAATATTTTATGTTGAATGTAAATATGATATATGATAAGTAAATAACTACTGTCACTGGTTAAGTAAATAATTACTGTAACTGACCATCAGTAACTGAAGAGTAAATGAAGATGAATACAGAAAAAAAGCTGAAAAATACGTTGTTAAACACTGCAATCGTTACAGAGACTGGAAGTGTGGTTGCAGGATGCTGCCATTGCCCGCTATCAGTAGAAAGTATCGGACAGCATATCACTAGCCCAAGAACAGTTTGGAATTTAAGGGTGATTACTGAATGTTCATCACTATCGCACAATCGTAAAGTCAAAATATCATAAGTCGAACCATATAAAGCAAGGAGCATCTGTATTAACTGGTCAATATTCTAATACTAGGATGAGAACAGAGTACAAGCATAAAACAATTATCACAAAAGCTGTGACTGGTAAGTTAAATAAACTAAAAATAATAATAATAATAATAATAATTATAATAAAAAAATCAAAAAAAAAAAAAAACAATTCCAGTAAGAAAACTAATACTACTTGTACCCTTACTAAGGTAGAATCACTTACAGCTCAGCAGCAAAATCAATATTTTTTCAAACCATGAATATGAATTGGGTTTCACATATTTGTTTGTGGGCATATATGCAGTCACCTTTGGCCGCTTCTGATTGGTGAACATGATTGTCACACAAGGAGGTTAGCATAAATTTGTAAAATAATTCTCATGAGTTTTCTCTGGGTCAGAAATGCTGAATAAAACATATCCTAAATCGCAGCCTTTTCAATTTACTAATTACGTCATTTTAAATGACAATGTCAATTTGAAATCAATAAATTGTTCAGAGCTAGCTGAAACAAACCCAGCTGGGCTGCCCCCATCGAGGCCCACTGCAGGGCCCGATCAGTTCACTCAATACACTTAACTTCACCTCTCTCGGCGAGGTTGGTGTGAAGGGAGATACTCAACTCGACTTCCCTGGAAATTTAAAGCGCACACTCTCTTGAGCAGCAAAGGGAAAATACAGCACTCCTGCTGGACATACAATGCATACGGCATCATGAGCGAAATATTTACAATAAAAGCAGAAAATTAGAAGCTTTAATTATTCGTCACAAAAATCTGACAAGTCTTTACAGATCAAAGTCAGAAAAAACTTAAGAGATGCCAGTAAAAAAAATGAAGTACTTGTTCCAGGTAAAGGGATGTGAAGGCCTTGTACGCACAGGCTATGCTGGCACTGGGAGCTTAGGTCAACATTGAGCGCCTTCTCAAAGTGAGCCGATCACTGCAACTCAAACGATCAGGGGCCGGGAGAAGTCCCCAGTATCGGGACAACGCTTCGGTAACTGGAGTGTGTTTCACCAGGCAACATTGCAATTGCCCCGTGGATTATGGTTCCTCACGCCGGTTTCTTCCAGCACACAGAAGTAAAAATCAAAATATGCAGAACCGTGAACATCGCAGCAAAAAAAGCACACTATGAACGGTTACCTAGCTTACAATGTTGTAAAAAAGCACACCGTGAACGGTTACCTGGCTTACGATGTTGTAAAAAAGCACACCATGAACGGGTACGTGACTTACGATGTTGTAAAAAAGCACACCACGAACGGGTACGTGGCTTACGATGTTGTAAAAAAGCACACCACGAACGGGTACCTGGCTTACGATGTTGTAAAAAAAGCACACCACGAACGGGTACGTGGCTTACGATGTTGTAAAAAAGCACACCACGAACGGGTACCTGGTTTACGATGTTGTAAAAAAGCACACCACGAACGGGTACCTGGCTTACGATGCTGTCACAGGCGCATAAGAGACTTAGGCACAGCAGAGCGGGCGCCCTCCCCGGGTCAATGCAACACCCAGGACCACGGCGGTCAGTAATTAAACCGGGAAGAACGGACACGCCGAGCCGACGGCCTGCCATCATCTATGGTGCGATCAGCCGCACCGAATGGGTTAGGATCCATGATCGCGGAACTGCGGCCGGCTGGCGGAGAGTGAGAGCTGGGGCGGCCGTTCGACTAATGTCACACAGTCACAGCGGTTTTAAGGGGGAGTCGGTTCGCCTTTTGGTCTGAGTAACCGCCTGGTTAGTCCCCCCGATCGCTAACCAGCAGCCCAGTTTGGCACGGAAGTACGATACTGATCGAAGGCCAGTGAAAGTCGAGGCCCAGACGATGGCCAATAGAAAGACCACCGTCTTTCACCGAAAGCACAGAAGAGGCCGGCGGCGGTTCTCCCGGCCAGAAGAACCCGCAGCGGCCCGCCGATCCTCGCCGCCTTTCTCAAAATGGCGGCGGCGCAGCCCAAGTAACCGGAGGCAGAGTGGAAACTGTCCCCGGAGTGTGCGCGCCGACATCCCTGACAGCCTGCGCCGTCCCCTTACCTTTGAATCGGAGGTCATTAGGTGGGTCGAGGACGAGAATCTGCTCCAGTTTAGACATTTTCACCCGAAAGTGTCGCTGACGACGGTGCCGAGGTGCTGCTGCAGACGCGGAGAACAGGGAGCAGCACTGAGTCACTGAGAAACGTCAGAGAGGAGCGCGCAGCCGCCGAGCGCGTCCCCGCCAGAGGTAAAGGGGCGCGCGCTGATTACAGCACGTTGCCGCATCCACCACACGACAAACCACCTCAGGGATGAGAACCTGAGTGGAGCCATGTGGTTGGTGATACATCAGCACCATAGTACTCTGATTGGATCAGTGTGATTTTTTTGAGGTGACTGGAATGACAAATTCCACCACCAATCCTCAAATTTCCCTGTTAGCCGTTGCATGTCTGAGTGACATCCACGAACTGGAAATTCCATGTTAGATAAAAAATACAATTGTCTGTCGGCATGTAATCTGCTTTCATATGACACATGGCAGCATTTGCATCTAATGCTGCATTTTAGAACATTGTTTAATCTAGAATTAGGTAATTAGTGTTGACACCTCACAATGCACAATGAAATGTGTCTCCAGCATTTAACCCATACTGTATGTGACATAGCAGGGGGCAGCTAATTCAGCGCCCGGGAGCAGCGCTTGGGGGTGATACCTTGCTCAGGGTACCTCAGTAGTGCCATGTTGGTCAGGGATTCCAACCAGCAATCGTTCAATTACAAGTGGACTTCCCTAACCATCAGGCCACCACTGCCCACAGTTTATTATTCATAATTATTACTGTGAGGACTTATGACTATAAAATTTACTTTGGTTTATGAATTCATATTTGTTTTAAGTGCTGTAAACAGGGAGGACAAATGGCTAAATGTTTACTGGAAATAGCTGGCATACTGTTTAAATATCTAAATTAAGTTTGTAAAAATAAGCAAAATGTAAGAATAGGCACTGGTTCTGGTATCACTGTCACTAATACCAGTGCCAGTCATGCAAAAACCGCATGTGGTGTTCAGCCTAAGTGCCTTGTTTGTGAGAAGTGGAGGGGACTCCCGCTCAGCGTCAGCTGAGCCCTGAGGAATGTCTTTCTATTCATGTCTTCTGTGCTATTTTCAGCAAAAGGCTGTTTTCAAAGATGAGTCCAAGCAAATAAAGAAAGATCTCTTAGTAATTAGAATTTACATGGCGCTCCTTGCTAGTTATATGGATGTACCATATAGTAAACGGAGAATACGCTAAAAAGCAGAAATAGCAGTAAGTAGTGTTAGGCCTTCTTACCTGTCCACTATTTTATGTCTTGCTCATTGTAACAAAATATATTGTATAATTTTGTATTATTCGATTCCCTGCTATCTGGAAAATGCATAAAATTCATAGAAATCACATGTAACTCAAGTAGCATATTGTGACAGGAAAGAAGCGTGTTACCAATGACAGTGAGCAATACCACTTTCTACCAGCCGGGGGGGTGACACATAATAGCAGTGTCAGCCTATAGCTGTTTGCTTATCTACACACGTGTCCCTTTTTCACTGCCACTTACCCAAGGCAGGGTCACATCCCAGACACACCTTGAGATGATGCCAGTCAATCACAGGCTAAACACAAAGGGTAATTACAACCAAACCATAAAACAATGGAGTTTCTGGAGTGTCCAGTGAAAAACTCAGGCAAGTAAACTTGCTTACGTACAATATAACTCTTTAAAATACAGAAACAGAGTGGTAATGCTTAGTGAATTAATAAAACTCCATTTGAAGACTAACTGAACAAGATACTGAAATCACACATATGACAAGCTTTAATAATATTAATTGTTTATTGACATGAAGGTTAAAATATGCTAACCTGGTCAGCCTGGATTATAAAAAAGGGTTACAATTAAAATGACTCTCACAAAGATACAATATATTTATAGCCACGCGATAAATCTATGCAACTTTACGTTGGCATCCAGTCATTGTTCCAGACTGTATTTGAACAGGGCTGTGTGGAAGTGACATCACACAACATTACTACTAGGGTTACGAATGTCTACACTGCCCAGGGACATTTCACATGTTACATGCGCAGTGCTTACAGTGGTAACATGTAACTACAGGAAAATTCAGAAAGAGTGGTTAGATGCAGCCAGTCCCACACCAAATGTTACCCTAATATCTATGCAGCATTGTTACTTTGCATTTAGTATTTCATTAAGTCAATATGAATGTCTTTAGTATTATTTTTACAAGCACTTCATAAAAGCTCAACATGTAATTACAGCGCCTGTCCAAATAATGCAGCACAATGCATCAGAAAATTGTGTGATGCTTTAGGCAATAACTCCAGCACGGGGACACAGACAACAGTGTAAATACAAAGTATAGGCCAATAATTATGAAGATATATATATAGAAACAACAATAACATACAAACTGAAGATTACCCTCTTCAAATACTCAAGTTACACTGTGCATTTTTACAATCTTATTATTGACAATGCCATAAAAAACATTACATCATTGCAGGAGGAATCTCCACATTTCTTTAGACTTCAGGTCATCAGGCAAACAAAACTGGAAAAGTGGTCCTGATTTCTTGGAAAAGGCCCCATCTTGGGCTGTAGTGCGCTGTGTCTTTATAGCCAGCACACCCCTACCATGGTCACTCACATTTAGGGTAAAAGCATAGGCCTACTGTTTCAATTATATCCACTGATGGACCTTAAATTCCATTTTACATAATAAATGATTAATTCTTTTACCTGTACAAAAGATTTTTTTTCTGTAAAGAAAATCGTATTGAATCAGCCGTTTTCTTCAAATTGTGTTCATCAAACTGTTATGAATGAGTTTAACTGGATGCCAGTCCTTTTAAAATCTGACTAATGTAGCCTCAGAAGTATTTTAGAACTGTACCGTAACTCTGTCCAGGTCAAGTGGAAATAGAAAATGGACGGCACTGACATTAAAATCTGTATCACTTCCAGTTCTTACTAACCTTGCTTGGTATTATTTTACTCACCGTATAATGACTAAGTGGTTATAAGGATTTACCTCACCTGGGTTAAAAAGTGTAACATATAGTTAACTTAAAGTGTGCCCATTAAGATAGGTGACCTTGCTGTAAACACTGTTCCTGTAAATACAACCAGCAGAGGCACTAACATCAACAGCCACAAAAAAGAATGAACTGTTTTTATGAGTTAAGTGGACAAAACAGAAAATGACCATGATATCAAATCTGACCAAGATTGGATGGAACGGGGGCTATTCTCACAAACTCATTATTGGAACTTACATAATTATGTTGAAAACAAGACTCAGATTATACAAGACTTATGTAAACTCTGGGACAGTTAATCAGTTATTATAATAGCACTTATTTCTGTAATAAAAGTATTTCATCAAAGCCATGACAAGATTTACTAGCTGAGGCATGACAAAACTAACAGAGGAAATAATGTATGTTTTATCATACAAACTGTTTATTGTGGGTAACATCCAATAAATTTGAAAGATTTGAAACAATTTTATTTTCATTTGATCGTAAAACTGTTACAGTAATATTTTGGCTACTTATTTGAGCAAAATGCTAAAATAATAACTAGAGCAATAATGACTGTTTTAATATACCTAAAAAGTTAACATGATGTAAATTGTTCTACTCAAAAACAAACACTGTATTTCATTTGAACTTTTTTCCTGACATTAACGTTGTTTGTGAGAATGACCCAAAGATATTAGTGCATGTGAGTGTACAGTCACAGAATGAGGACTGTCATTTTAATTTATCAGAATGCATATATAAAAGACAGACTGAAGGTAAAGCCTTTAATTTTGGTATTGCTAACCACTAAGGTCAAGGTCAATGCAACCCTGGAGTGAACTAACCAACAAGATACACTGGAAAATATGTAAGCTTTCATTATCACTGCAAAGCACATTATCAGCTCTCATGTATTCCTGTAAATCTTTAAAAGAATTAAAGGTTTAAAAAAAAAAAAAAAACATATTGTGTGCCTCTGCACAAAGATGAAAACATCCCTTGCGATATGACTTGGATGCCTATTCATTTTAAAAATAACATAAAATACAAGTCTGGTTCTGGACACAACTGGCTTCTTGAACTTCAACTTATAATTCCACTGCCAAAGAACAGGAGGTTTCTTATTGATAGGGTGCAATTCATTCAAAATGTGAGACACACATGGGTGTTCATAACGTTGTTCATACAGGCTACAGGGAGATCAAGTCTAATTAGGAATCCCAATGAAGTTTCTGTTAATTTAAGGCAAATGTGTTGTAAATACGATGGATGTTTCATGGAATGTTTGCTGATAATGAGTCTGATCTAATGCTGGGTCCCGCCCCTTTTAGGAATCTCACAACAGGAAGCTGACTGGCCGAGTGCACCTTGCTGCAGATTGTAATGTGCTTAAGAGGCTTTAAAAGAGCTGGGGGGTCTCACTCTCCCTGGGGGGTCTCACTCTCCCTGGGGGGTCTCACTAGCAGCAGCGTCTGTGCACTGTCGCTGGTGGCCGTGTCAGCTTGAAGGATTCGTTGCTTTCTACATCTTGAGGGTCCAGAGGTGGGATCTGCCGGCCTGAAATTTTTAGTTACAGTTTATTACAACTTAAGATTTACGTGTGAACTGTGTTTAGTCACATTCTGTAAATATTTTAATGCCGGAAGTAGCTGGCAAATACTCACTGATTTTCTGAAAGAGTTCCTCGACATTGATGGCATTTCTAGCGCTGGTTTCAATGAAAATGGCAGCAATAGACTCTGCAAATTCCTTGGCTTCTTTCATGGGAACCTCTCTGTGAAAAGAATCATAAAGTAGGACTAAATTTGCACTTGGCAAATTTATACCGATGTAATGACTCTGACAACCAGTTTTTTCCACTTCAGTTAAACAACTAAAGAAATAACATCTCCATTATTCACAAATGTCTGATTGTTTTGGACCTTATAATTTGATCACTGACAGATCATAACTATTAAGCAGTTTTCAGATGGTAGGTGTGATTACTAAATGCCCAGGTTCCTCTCCCCACCCCCAAAAAAATACAACACAAGCCATTTATTGTATTTCAAACGCAGCTCTATTTCAGTCTCCAGGAGCCACACAAATGACCAACATCTTACAACCAATTAGTAGCAAACCTGCAGCAATGATCAGAGGTTGCAGCTTCTACCTTCTAAGTACTATAGCAGACATAACACTGACACAGAGGATGGAGCGAAGCCCTTCAGTGGCACAAGCACCGTACCTGATATCGCTCAGGTCATTCTTGTTCCCCGCTATAGCCACAATGATGTCCTCAGGACCATGCTCCTTCAACTCCTTCACCCACTTTTTCAGTGTCTGAAAGGAGTCCTGGCACATGGACGTGTGGGACAGTAACCTTAAGTCAGTATCAGAGCTCCCTTTGTTATCTGCCTGACTTTGTATAGAAATGCATTCATCTCTGCTGATCAAAGTAATCAGCTGCATGTTACTGATATGCTCACATCACATCTCTTGGGATACTTTTTCTTCTTCCTGCTCAAATGAACACCTGCATCTGATTCATAGATCACCTCACAACACGGCACATGCGAGTATAAGTTAATTTGTGGAATCTCTATCCTGTGCTAACCCAGCGGATGTTCACTGCATCCAGAGGGCTTCTTTCCTCCTTCTGGACCATGCAAGACCTGCTGCAGACTGACTGTTCTGCCCTTAGATGTTTGCATGAGTGCTGGTGTATGAGGCGGTTAACACACACAAAGACCTTCAGTAATTTCAACAACAGAAAAGATCCTTCTGCTACTGATTTGTGTCCCAGTCATCTGGTGTCATTGTTTGAGGCCGGTCTGCAGTTTACCAGTTTTGTGATGTCGTAGACAATGACAGCAGCCGCTGACCCTCGGTAGTACATAGGGGCCAGGGAGTGGAACTAAAAAAAAAAAAAAAAGACAAAAATGAGAAACATTCCCTCCCCATTATCTCTACCAGCCGACAGCGAGTGATGGTCCCCATATCAAAAAAAAACTACGCAGCCCCAAACCTGCAAAGCCTTAGTCTGATAATTGACCTTCACTTTACAATAGAGTGCAGCTTTTCATCTTCTGTCACTCTCCAAGCTTCATACTCTGTAAAACACTCTGCAGCTTCAGATAAGTTTCAGGCACTTTCATCCATTCATTGACGGTTGTTTAACGCAAACTGACAGTACACCGCAGTGATAGCTAAACGTCAGTGTTCATCAAAATGTAGTTCAAGATTCATCAATTCTGTCATGCCCTTTTTATTGCAGCTGTTATGTAACTAGGTAATACAAGATTCTTGCTCAGATTATAAAAAAAAAATCACTCACTGATATAAATACATGCACTAACTATGTGTGATACCCACACAAATTTATGAATATATAAAAACATATGACTCATTATAAAGTGTTTACTGTTACAGTGAATGACAAAATCTATATTGTTGGAAGTCGTATTTTAAAGGCTAAGAAACCTACATGTTTAACATATATATTGAGGCTTTTCTGCTATGAAGCCTATGTTCACTCTTAGTGTATGGCAAACGAGTCACTGTGCAGACTCAGAAATACAGACAGGAAATGTTGTAAATGGAAGACAGAAGAACAGCCATGCAACAAAGGGCACAGAAGAGCAAAAGCTGAACATGACGTAATAACAGGCGTTTCCTCAAGATGAGCATAGAAGTCACTGTAGGGTTAAGCTTCTGCAGGTAAGAGCCTCCCAGCGAGGAAGTCAGCAGTGGGTTTTACAACATCACTGTCACAGCAGAGTTGCAAACTTGGTCTCATGTATCTGGCCCGTAGTGGACCAGGTGTCCTGGTTTTAACGCCAAGCTGAGCCATGAGTTTGGTGAGGACAAATCATATCCTGGGCTAAAGGCTTTTTCCAATGTTGAATAAAAACAAAGTGATCTGTGACCTGCTGGACATTTTGGCCCATCCTTACTGTAAGGCCCAGCCCATGATGTGACTCTCCAGCTGAGTGACACAATAAAGATAAGCAGCACAGTTATTGGTGGTTAGGCAGTATAAGCTGCATTCACAAAGGACAACAAGGTTAGCCAGTGTTGAATGTAGTTCAGGCCAGTAAGGATCTGTGAACGACACCAACCTCATGCACAGGAACCATGTGATTACACCCCTGCCAGCTGACACTTACCCTCTCCTGCCCTGCAGTGTCCCAAATCAAAAACTTGTGAAGCTCATTTCCACAAGGAACAGTCTTGGTCAAAAAGGATGCGCTGAAAACCATTCAGATAAGTTTTTACCACCAATACAGCCAAAGACTGGAGAATGACATTCATCATACCATTTATCATGAAATGCTAATGTCAGACGTCTTTGTGCTACACAAAATATGTCCTTATATTACACCACATTATATTTAGGGCAGGGGAGTTTATCATGGTAACACATTGCATTGAAGTCGTAACATGTTATTACTTTGATTGCATTAACACATGCAGTATTTTGTTACTCCAATGGAAGAGCAGTACAAACATAGATTTTAAGAGAGACCTACAATATTCCTTCCTGGTCTGAATCCCAGAATTCAGAGGTAAAATCAAAACAATCAGTTAATCATCTTGCAGGGAAGTTAATTTCACCTGGTTTATTTCTTTAAAAAAAAACTTGTGGACATTGGGATGAACATACGCGACATGACTCTTGCGCTCTTGTGAAACGCCATAGACTTTAGTGGCTGAACGGCGCAAATAAGAAGATCGATGAAGAAAGACCCATGAATGGCAGGTGGCAAATTTAGTTTTAAAACGTGTCTGGTTGTGTGTGCATACTACAGTGATGAACTATAAATAAATAAGATAAATAACATAAGGCTATTTGGTTTTTTAATAAAAGGACAAGACATAGACCTGTTCTATAGATAAAGTAGTCTTAAATGACTTCTGTTGTAATCCGGCGCTATATAGAAATTAAAATTAAAATAAAATGACCTTGCGGTGCACCCCTAATAGAATGGTAGGGTAAACACTCTGTGGTATATGTAGCCACATTTGATAATAGCCAATTCTGTAGACATCT